>JAJKFI010000022.1:6627039-6643916 GCA_029204185.1 Lerista edwardsae | reverse complement strand
CAATCAATCAATCAATCAATCAATCAATCAATCAATCAATCAATCAACCAACCAACCAACCAACCAACCAGGCAGCCAGCCAGCCAGCCAGCCAGCCAGCTAGCCAGCCAACCAACCAACCAACCAATCAACCAATCAATCAAATTTATATACCGTTTTTCAACAAGAAGTTCACAAAGTGGTTTACAGGTAAAAAAATTTGTTAAATGGCTCTGTGTCCCCAAAGGGCTCACAATCTAAAAAAATGCAGAACACCATCAGCAACTGCCACTAAAGACACTGCGCAGGGGTGAAGAGGGGCCTCTAAATTGTTTCTGGAAACTGGTGTGGGGAAACCTTCAGGTCTCCCTGGACGTTTCTCTCTCTTTCCAAAGTCTGATCATCTCAGCTGTCTGAAATCCTTTCTGGGGGTAGTGAATCTTTGGAACAGAAGGGGCTTTGTTTCATCCCGAGAGCTTGAGCAGAGTTTTGAGTGCCAACCCCAAAGACATGGAGAGGGACATCTGGGAGGTTCTGGCTAGCTACAGAGTTGTTATGATGCGAATTGGCAGTGCAGAAAACCAAAGGGTGAGCATGTGCGTGTGCATGTTGCTGGCAAGGGTGAAGCCCCGCGCATTGTTTCAGCTTGCTTTCAGTGCTGGCGACGGGTAGCCTCTTGGCTCTGAAGCATGGAGGAAGGGAGCATTCTGCTTCTTACACGTCTGTCATTAAACGAAAAATGAAAGCCTGCTACAAATTGCTTGGCATGCATCGTCTGGGGGAATTCACAGGTCTGATCACCTGCCATGTGCCGATAAAATCTGATCACCCTTGCAGATGGGGAGAGAGCTGGGAAAAAGAAGGTGCAGTTTTGCAGTGAGAATAAAGGCTCCAGTAATATAAATCTTAGTGGAGTGAAAAAGGAGCTTCCTTTGACTTTTCCCCAGCTTCTTGACATTATCAGTATAATAATAATAATAATAATAATAATAATAATAATAATAATAATAAAACTAGTACTATTATACTACTACTAACAGGATACTATTATACTACTTATCTTTATACTACTACTGTTTTAATAGTAGTATACGACTAACTACATTACTACTAATGGCTCGCCTCTATAGTATATTACTAATTCTATGATTACTATACTATACTATACAATACTATACTATAGCAGTGGTTCCCAAAATGTGGGTTGGGACCCACCAGTGGGTCTCGAGCCAATTTCAGGTGAGTTGTGAAGTACCTAGAGCAGCCATATTGAAAATATGGTGGAAGGGATGCTGGAAAGAGGGAGGGCTGTGTGGCGGTTTTGCTTCAGTCAAGGTTATAATTAGGCTTTTTTCCCTTTCTGATTCACTTTGCGATTGGAAAATGGCTGAGAAATAACCCAACTGATTGCTGCATTCTCAGGAAAGCAGCAGGCTCTGGGGTCACAATGATGGCACGCCCGGCCATGACATCACTTCTGGTGGGTCCCAAACAGATGGTTGATCCAAAAAGTGGGTCCTGGTGCTAAAAAGTTTGAGAACCACTATACTATAGTATACTATATTGTATACTATTATAGTAGTGGTGGTGGTGGTAGCATTGGGAATGTTTTGGTATACAGAATCAATGCCAGGTTGCTAGGGGGCCTTAGAGCCAACTCCTGTATTGCGTGTTCCATGGGACAATCTTGGCCACCCAATGGTGCGTTAACCACTACCACAATCACCTCCCCTGCAGGTTCAGGGTGCAGCTCATCTTGGTGGACCCTGTAATGGGTTTGGGTCCTTGGTCACCCCCTTTTCAAATCTAGGAGTCTGTAGGAGAAGGGGCAGCAGGCTAACTAAGGTGGGTGTCCTCTTTGGAATTTGTCGCCTGAGGCAACTGCCTCAAGTGGCCTCGTGGATGAGCCAGCCCCTCCCAGCAGTCTTTTAACTTTGCAAGCCTCATCCACGCAGCCTGATCTTGATAAACCAGAGAACATAGATGGGAGCCACGTCAGTCCTATTGACTTCAATAAGAGACGTTTCCCACAATTAAAACGAATGGCATGCAAGCACACGCAGGGGAACTAAATATATCTCTCAATTAACCTCTCACTTGGCACCGCAGCACTCAACAGCTCTAGGAATCCTATTACTCAGATGCTGGCTACTGGTCCAGAGCAGAGCATTCATCGCTCGAGCTTTTGCTCTCCTCGAGATGCAGACTGAGCACTGTTAACTTTTGTGCGCCACTCAAAGGAAGCCTGGCAGCCATGTGGAAGATGGATGTGACTGACTCGAAACACGGGTTCGTCTTGCTCTGTATTCGGTGGCAGCACAGAAAAAAGAGAGGAGGGCACAGAGGTGCTTTTTCTGGGCAGGCAACCTTTGTGCCACATGTTAAGATTTCTGGAATACTGCTGCATTTTGCATTAATGCACCCAGCCTATGCTGACTCCTTTTGGAGTTAAGATGTTTGGCTGAAGATGAGGACGAATTTCCTAATTGTGAGGGCTGCCTGCCATCGGAACAGTCTGCCTTGAGTACTTGCGGACTCAATCAGGCACTGGAGGGTCATCTGCCAGAGATGTTGCATAAATGCCTGCACTGAGCAGGGGATTGGACTAGATGACCTCTAAGGTTCCCTCCAACCCTAGCATTCTATTATCCACACAACAGCAGATGTGGCTTCATAAGAACATAAGAACATAAGAAGAGCCCTGCTGGATCAGGCCAAAGGCCCATCTAGTCCAGCTTCCTGTATCCCACAGCAGCCCACCAGGTGCCCCAGGGAGGCATGAGACAACAAGATGCTTGCATCCTGTTGCCACTCCCTTGCGCCCGGTACCAGTAGCCCTCCACCTTTGTAAGGAGGTTGCACAATCCATCATTGCCTATAGCCCACAATGGACCTTTCCTCCAGAAATCCGTCCAATCCCCTCTTAAAGGCATCTAGACCAGATGCCATCACCACCTCCTGTGGCAAAGAGTTCCACAGATTAACTACCCTCTGGGTCAAAAAGTACTTCCTTTTATCTGTTTTAACTCTCCCAACCCTCAGTTTTAGCGGATGCCCCCTGGTTCTTGTGTTTTGAGAGAGGAAAAGAACATCCCTTTATCTACTCTATCCCTTCCATGCATAATTTTGTATGTCTCAATCATGTCCCCCCTCAGGCGCCTTTTTTCTAGGCTGAAGAGCACCAAACACTGCCGTCCTTCTTCATAAGGGAGGTGCTCCAGCCCCGTAATCATTTTTGTCGCTCTCTTCTGCACCTTTTCCATAGCACCACTATGTCCTTTTTGAGATGCGGCGACCAGAACTGGACACAATATTCCAGGTTTCAATAATCAATAGCTTTGAGGCTTACGCTACATACAAAGAAATAATTTACTGGTTATTGAGAGACAATGAAATTAATGGTGGAAATTTCTTTGCACATGTACAAGTTGCTCAAGGCAGATACATAATACATAGCTTCCCCCTCCTCCTTTTATCTTCACAACCACCCCTGTGAGGTAGGCTAGCCCTGGGAGAGAGCGACTAGGTCAAGCTCACCCATTAAGCTTCATAGCTCAGTAGAAATCTGATACTGTCTTCCTGGTGCAAATTCAACACACTATAACTTTCAGCAATGTTAGGTATGCAAACAATTCACAGAACAGATTTTCTCTTTGGCACTAATCCTGGAACAGCAGGGTCAAAACTCCACTTACAGAAAAAAATGCTTTATTCCTGTTTTAATTCTATTTTTTTTTGTTTATAAAGCTAAGAAGCAAAAATCAGTTTTTAAAGTCAATGGTGCTAAGTTGGCAACCATCCAATTCCTCAAGCATCAGAATCTGAGTTGTTATTATTTTTTACTTAGGTGATTCTAAGCTGTGGCCTTTTATAAGTATGTTTCTGTTCCGGTTTGGAGATGTCTGCAGTTCTAGCGGGTGGCCAGTAGGGGAAATCTGGTCACAGCACTTGGTTTTCTATGACCACTGTAGGGCAAGGGGGCAAGGAATAACCTTAACTCCTGCCCTAGGTATCAGATGACACCATAATGAAATGGAAACCCACTGAGGAACGACTAGGAAGGTGTAAATGGCCAAGGCAGGTCAGTGTTCAGCACCACGGATAGCTCCAAGGGAATAAGTTGCACTGACAAAATGATGGCAATACGTAATTTGCTGTCTATAGTGGCACTCTGCCTTTCGTAGACGTTTTGGCAGTGGCCCAACAATAGACAGTCAGATGAGAATATTCGACTTGACAATTGACTTGTATGCCAACCTGGGTTGAAAGTAAACCTTCCAACTGGCAATGGTCCCTTATTCAGTAGTACAGCTGGTATCTCAGCCAGTGCCTACGGAGGTTTCTAACTGATGAACCGATTCATCGATTAAAAGCAGCAACCCTCATTTCAATAAACGAATGTATATATCTGTTAGAGCCCAAGAGAACAAAGAATGCAATAAAAGATGACAATGCTGACCCAAGAGAATACCTGGCTTTCACATGGATTCTGCATCATGGCTGCTGTCTGCATAGGCAGTGTGCTTTCCAGAAATCTGGATTGTGGGACTCAATCAATAGAGGGGTTGGGTGTGTTATCTTGTGTTAGGATAGAGTTTTTTAAGGCTTGCAGTGATCCATTGTCCAGTTCGGACATTTTTAACATGTGTGTTTAAATTACTTTCTCCTGCCGATCTAGCAGTTCGAAAGCACCTAAAAATGCAAGTAGATAAATACTTGGTGGGAAGGTAACGGCGTTCTGTGCACCACGGCATATAGTTATGCCGGCCACATGACCACGGAAGCTTGTCCTTGGACAAACGCCGGCTCTACAGGCTTAGAAACGGAGATGAGCACCACCCCCTACATTTGGTCAAGACTAGACCATTTGGTCATGGGGAAACCTTTACCTTTAAATTACTTTAATCACCATGAAAGCAATTGTCCTCTATCACACCAGCTACATTTCTCCAAGAACATCCAGAAATACAATCACGAACATCGCATTAGGGAATTTCCTATTTTGATTGATTGATTGATTATTAGCCATGAACTTTACCTGGAATAAGAATCCAGGATTCCTTTTCTAAGGGGTCTGCAATCTTGTCAGTCACAACTGGGACAACAGCAGAGGAACAGAAGGGAAATGGAGGCAGCTGAATCATTACTTCCAATTAACACCCCTCCCTCCTTGCAAATTATTGAATTTCAAACCTTATTTGCATATTAGTATTTCTAGGCCATTTCCACCCCCCCCCACGCACTGCTCTCCAAGTGACCTACAATTAAAATGAGACTCAAGTAGAATAAAATCACATCCAATAGGGGTGTAGTGTGTGTGTGTATGTGTGTGTGTGTGTGTGTGTGTGTGTGTGTGTGTTTCAGAGGAATTGTTGAAATAACCTGCATGTGGCAGCCTTGTTTTTTCTTGCTTGTGGATCAGGTTGGGTTTCTGGGCAAAAATGAAAAGAGAACCTGTGCTGATGACACCAACCATGAACCGGGAGTCGGTTGTGCTCTTCCCCGAGCTAGCCCCAGGCTGCCAGGGCTGAGATAACACGGCAGGGGGAGGGGGGGGCTGCTCGGATCACCTCTAAAACGCTCATCCGATCAGACGCTCATCACCTTAAATCCTCGGCTTGTCCTAGGTCACGTACCACGACTGGTCTATTACTAATATCATTACGATCCCTTTTTCTGGCGCCTCAATAATATGGAGAGGCGGGGATGCTGTGATTAATGGAGGCTTGATGGATGAACCCCCCTGTCACCATTTAATACCTGTAACAATAGATTCATTAACTAGGATTAGTTTCAGACATAAGCTTTCTATACCCCTGGCTATTACTCACTCAGTTCATTAACAGGACCGCATTAGTCCTGGTACCTTTGAGCAGGGATGCATCCTGCATACCAATTACATTTGCACTCCAACTTTCAGGGAATTGGAAGAAGGCCTATAAAAAAGCTGGAATCTCTTAATTCAGACCTGTCAGGCTCTGATTTTCTACCCACTTAATTTCTTAAGGTGGAGGATGTGAGTGACGTGCCAAATGGAGACGGCGGCTGATTGCTTGCCCTTGGCTCTTGCCTTTGAGGAACGCAAGTCGCGTTCAAGCCTTTGCCCAGCATCAACGGGTGACCTGCACTTCCGCGCTACTGACACTGGGTGTCGCTGTTGCTCCCAATGCTTTAATTCCAAACTGTTTTATTGATGTGGCAGAAAAAGGGACACAGGCCATTTTCAAAAGGGGTGATTAAATTCCTTCTTTTTTTTCTTTTTTTTTTGTATCAACCAAATCTGTAATCTGGACATATTGGCTATGAAAGCACCATTGATTTAAAATGTCTCTTCTCTCAATTTGGTCTCACGTTGATTCTGTTTGCAAGGGGCACGTTCCAGACCCAAAGGCGTGCTTAGTGTCACTTGTGAACATGCACACAGGATTTCCAGTATTGCTTGCATTGCACAGCCCACCTCTTTTCAATGCGTGTTGGGTGGGGGAGGCATCTCAAACATGGCCAAAAGTGCACCGATTTTGTCCCGTTGCCAATGTTCTGAAACGGAGTGATTGGCATCAATCGCAAGATTTTATTTTGAAAGAGGCGATTCCCTTCTAATTTGCCTTCTGGTGTGTAAGCCTTGAAGCCTAACAGTGTCAATAAGTGGTGCATGTGTCTATGTGCGTGACACATCTTTCCTTGGAAAAGCACAGGCTTGTTGTTTCAAGTTCGGATAACCACACAAAATCTACAGCTTCACAGTAAAACAGAACACGCAGGCCACTTCTTTTGCTAGAATATGACTTCCCCATCCCCTGCCTCCACTCCAGATGAAAAGAACCTGCTTAGAATGCTGTGACACTTGCCTCAATTTCAACTAGACTTCAACAATTCCCTCTGGTCTAACACCCTCAATTGGGGTTGGCCTGCAGGTGAGGTCTGACGCCAAGCCAGACTAGCAGACTCCGTAGAGAAACCAACCAGCAAGTCAGGTAGAGGTTCACAGAGTGGGACAGTAGGCACTGCTTCCACCAATCCACTGTGAACCTCTACCTGACTTGCTGGTTGGTTTCTCTACCAAGTCTGCTAGTCTGGCTTGGCATCAGCTGGTGCTGCTTTTCTCTTCCTCCTGATCCTGCCATTTGTAAAAAAACAGAGGGGGAGCGGGAGAGGAAGTGCTTGGGGAAGAGAGAAGAGTAGAAGCCTAGAGTGTCTCCCAGGAGACACTCTAGGCCTCCTCTCTCCTCTATGCACTTCCTCTTCCATTCCTTTCTGCCTTTTCCAAGTGGCAGTGTGGAAATGAGATGGGTTGAGGAGGAAACACTGGCAACAATGGTAGGGAGGGTGGAGAGGTGTGTGTGCAAGGGGGGGGAAGCAGTAACTATCACTGCTGACTCCAGCTCTTGGAGGGGGGGGCTGTGTCCCCAAGTCACCTAGGATGTGCTAAGAAGGGTTTCTGATATCTGTAATTATGATGAATTCAGTGGTTGGAAAAGAGGCTTCATTATGAGGAGATGGAGGCAGTGAGAAAGCTTAATTGAGTCAGTCCAGATTCCCCAAGGGACCAAGTGACAGCGAGAATACCGATCCCTCCCTCGCTGACTCAGTCTCAAGCAGTCATTAGTGTTCCCCAGTTGACTTAGAGAAGCGGAACCTGCACTGCTTCTCAGGCATCCCAGAGCATCCTTTAAGCTCCCCTTCTTTGTGTGGCTTGACCACAATCACCCCTGTGGCCGTGTGGGAAGAGATTACTGCAGTGTGGATGGACGTCAGGAGGAAAAAGTGTTTAATCCCTATGCACAAGTCAGTTGGTTTTTGATAGCTGTGGCCTCTACACTAGGGCCGGATCAACCACAACGTTTGCTGCACAGTATCGGAAAGGCTCCCAGGCTGAAAAATTGCCGATGGGTGCAATGGGCAAAACATTTGATCAGCTCCCTTTTAAATTTTTTTAAACAACTGAGGCTGAAAATAGGTTGATTTCCTTTCCAATTCCCAGGAGTGTAATTCAGATGTAAAATCTACGTTTGCTAGGACGCACATGTGATTAAAAGCGGCTGTTTTCCACGCTTGCTCAGAGATTCACGATGTTCATCACATGGCAGGATAAAAGACATCCTTAGAGGCATTTGTAAAAATGCCCTAAGGTGCAAGCTGAAATGGTAACCATGGGACTAAACCGATTTGGATTCAAATGCTCAGGCTTAAGTGTGCAAACACACATGTGCACAGCCCAGATGGCTCAGACCAAAGATTCCTCTAATCCAGTGGTTCTCAAACTTTTTAGACCAGGGCTCACCTTTTAGAATGACACCCGTGTTGGGACCCACCGGTAGTGATGTCATTAACCTAGCAGTGATGTCATGGCTGGAAGTGACACCATCAAGCAGGAAGTACCATCACTGTGACATAACCAAATGACTGGGATTTGTAGACTGCAGCAATTGCACAACCAAGAAACAACCCTGACAGAAAGCAAGATTGGGACAAAGTATTATATAAAAACCCTGGACTAAAAACAAAAGCCATCTTGTAAACTGCAGACCTTATTCTTGTTATATTCCTTTTGTAAGTGTTAACAGTTTGAATTTTCAAGTGAGGGTTTTTAAAAATTTTATTTTTAGTTCAGTGCTTTTACATCATATTTTGTCCTCCTCATGCTTTCTGTCAGGGATGTTTCATGGTTGTGCAATTGGTGCAGTCCAAGAATGCCAGTTTGCATTTCAGGAGTGTCATTTTATTATATTACATTGACAGCACTTCCTGCTCGATGATGTCACTTCCGGCTATGACATCACTTCCAGGTTAATTACATCACTTCCGGCGGGTCCTGACATGAGTGCCATTCTAAAAAGTGGGTCCCGGTCTAAAAAGTCGGAACATCACTGATCTAGAGCCTTCTGCATGCAAAGAGCCATAGCCCTTCCCTGAAGGGTCTTAGGCATTTGTTTTGCTCCTTCTGCATGGGAGTGTTTTAAAGTGGAAATAACACTGGAAATAACAAGTGGAAATAACTTTGAGGGGCCTCAAAGGATTTGAGCCTCCAGCTTCTGAGGCAGTATACCTCTGAATGCCTATTGCAGGTGGATCCATCTGCAGGCAAAAGGCTGCTCCTTTCAAGGCATCTAGACGGGCTTCCGAAAGGTGGGAAAGGGAATGGTGGTTGGCCCTTTGGCAGGCTCCAGTGGAGCTCTGCTTCTGCCCGTGAGCAAAGAAGGAGGGTGCGCCTTTCTCTCCCTGCTGTCACTCACCCTGCCCGCCGCCTTAAGAGCGAATGTGCAGCAATGTCTCTTTGCCTTTATTAATGCTGCTGGCATTAAAAAGCAAGTGAGGGAGAGGAAGCAAAAGAAAGCTCTCTCTCTCTCTCTCTCTCTCTCTCTCTGCCAAGCGCGAAGCGTTTTGTTCTTCGGGGCTCGGCGGTTCAAGTGTTTTGAAAGGGCAGCGTTTCTCTGCGCCACCAATGTGGGGGCTAATGATAATCTAAATTAGTTATTGGAAATAATTACCGCGGCTTTTATTGTGCCAAGCCGAGCAGAGCCCTGGAGAGCTGTCTCAGGCAGACAACTGCCGTGCAGCTAAAAGCTTTGATGCTTCATTAATATTCCAGGGGAGTCTTGCCAGGCTTCCCGCCTTCCCTTCCCCGAGCCGGCACGGCCCAGCAGCCTTGCCGCAAATGGAGGCAGGCAGGCAGGGGCAGGCAGGCAGGCAGGCAGGCAGCAGCCTGGAAGCCTTGCCTCGCTCCAGGCCTGGGGTCTGGGGGGCAGGGGCCACCTGTGGCCATCCTGCCCCCAGCAAGGCACTGGGCCCACTGCAAAAGAGCAGAGGTGCAACAGGCCAAAGGACTCTTTGGCAGAGGTCAGGTCAGGTTGAGCAAGGCTTGGAGAGGGGTGCAGGGCAGGTGATAAGGTGGCCACTTGAAGGTTGTCCCAGAGCAGCTGGGGGTTCGTACTGTGGTTGTTCAGTCGCTAAGTCGTGTCCGACTCTTCGCGACCCCCTGAACCACAGCACGCCAGGCCTCCCTGTCCTCCACTAGCTTCCGGAGTTCGCCCAATGTCATGTTCATTGCTTCGGTGACACTATCTAACACCCCTGCTAACTGGGCAAGAGGCACTTTTCCCAGTGGTGCTCCTCTTATGTTTAGCAGGGAGAGAGTAATTGTCCCTCTTCACCCCAGCACAGTGTCTGTTCTAGTGGCTGTTGCTGGTGGTGTTCTGCATTTTTTAGATTGTGAGCCCTTTTGGGACAGGGAGCCAGTTAACTTTATTACTATTTGCCTGTAAACCGCTTTGTGAACTTCATGTTGAAAAGCGGTATACAAATACTTTTTGATTGATTGATTGATTGATTGATTGATCTCATCCTCTGCCGCCCCCTTCTCCTTTTGCCTTCCATCTTTCCCAGCATGAGGGTCTTTTCTAGAGAGTCCTCTCTTCTCATGAGGTGGCCAAAGTACTTGAGCTTCAGCTTCAGGATTTGTCCTTCCAGGGAGCAATCAGGCTTGACTTCTTGGAGGATGGACCAATGGACGATGGTCGATGGGGGTTCGTACAGGATGGACTAAATGGGACGCACAATGAATCCCTTTCTCTGTCTCCCCCCCCCCATTTTGCTTAGCAAATAATCTCTTGGGTACACAGTTGGACCTTGGTGTCCGTGCAAGATCTGCTTCCAGACCCACTACAGATACTGAACCCCGTGGACATTGAAATCTGTGGGAGGGCCTTTTGGACACGATCCGACACTAAACGCTGAAGGCTGAATCCTGAGCCTCATCCCCAGGCTGCGCGGCCCCGATTCGGGCCATGCAGTCTCCTGGATCTGCGCCGGATCCGAAGAGCCCATAGGGGAGGCACCGGGGAGGTTCCCTCCTCCTGCGTACTGCGCCGGATGCGGCCAAGGCCTGCCAGCCTGCCTGTTCCAGCGCCGAATAGGATTGCGCTCAGAGTCATGCCGGAATGAGAAGAACAGGCTCCGGCCTGCTTTCCAACAGATGCTGGAAAACCCGAAATAGATACAGACAGTGGTGTCATCCAAATGATTTAGGAACAGGTACTCACTTTTGATTGGCACTTGTTGGGGTCCGCCCATCGGAAGTGACATCATAAGCCAGAAATGATGTCATAATTGTTGCCATGGATGTGATCACGTTTGTAATAACTTCAGCTTGTGGTTAGTGCTGATTTAACTTCTATTGCTTTGCTTTCTAGAGATGTGTATATACATATTTTGCTTCAACTGTTCCCTGGTTAAATAGCAGGGGCCAGCTTCGAGTGGGCGGGGCCAGCTCAACTTCTAGGAACCGGTACTCGCGTAGTGGTGCGTAGTGGGTGCATGACATCACTGGATACAGACCTTCGACCATTGATTTTAGAGGCCTCCTCGTATTGGGGACACTAAGCCGTGGCTGACGTCGCTCCTGCGTAAATCTGACCCTGCTGCACATGTGGAGCGATGCAGCCTTAACAAGAGAGTTAAGAGAGTTAAAACAGATACAAGGAAGTACTTTTTTTACCCAGCGGGTAGTTAATCTGTGGAACTCTTTGCCACAGGAGGTGGTGATGGCATCTGGTCTTGATGCCTTTAAGAGGGGATTGGACGGATTTCTGGAGGAAAGGTCAATCGTGGGCTATAGGCAATGATGGATTGTGCAACCTCCTTACAAAGGTGGAGGGCTACTGGTACCGGGTGCAAGGGAGTGGCAATAGGATGCAAGCGTCTTGTTGTCTCATGCCTCCCTGGGGCACCTGTTGGGCCGCTGTGAGATGCAGGAAGCTGGACTAGATGGGCCTTTGGCTTGTTCCAGTGGGGCTCCCTCCCCACAGAGAGGATAGCAATTTCTGTTTTATTTACCCCATGTTTACCTTAGAATTTTACCTCAGAAATTTACCTCAGAATGCCAGATACAAGGGTGTGGCAACAGGATGCGGGCATCTTGTTGTCTCGTGTGCTCCCTGAGGCATCTGGTGGGCCACTGTGAGATACAGGAAGCTGGACTAGATGGGCCTTTGGCCTGATCCAGCAAAGGGGCTCTTCTTATGTTCTTATGTTAACAAGCTCTGGCCAGCGAAGGAAAGAACCGATCTCGGCCAGGTCTGCATCGAGGGCTACGGGGAGCCGAGCCGAGCCTCCAAACTTACTGCAAGTCATTTCCGACTTGCTTGGCTTCAGCCGGGCCCTACTTGGCTCCTGAGTTATAGCCCTCCTCCTCTGTTGAGCGGGCACAAATCACGGCGGCCTGTCAGGAGTCAAAATGAAGTGGGCCTCCTGCAAGAGTCCAGCCGAGTTCTTTAACAAGATTGATGCCCAGCAGCCCTTCCCTGGTCTGAGTTCAAGAATCTATATTTTATTTCTTTTCCCTTTTCCCTCCCTCCGCCGGGCCCACTGGAGCTGCCTGGCAAGCAGGCGCTTATGATTCCTGGTCAGGTCTGCATGCGCGAGCCGGTAATGCGTCTCCCTGGGAAGGGAAAATGGTTTCTCGAAAAAAGATTTATGAGGAGTAAATTATTTAACCTAACACGACTGGGTGCGCAGGCGGTTGCCCAGCAGCGTGTGCTAAACTCTTTCTAGGAACAAGAGAGGCTTATGCCGGTCTTCCGTGGCCACCTCTGCCGCGGTTTCTGCAAGGCTCTGGGACCCCTAGCACTTAGGGGTCCAGGCTAAGTGCGTCTGGACGGTAGCTGTGAGAGGGGGCCTCGTTCACGGTTGCCATGGCGATGGCAAACTCCTCTCTGATCTCTCCCCAACTGCCATGTCCCACTGGAGAAGGGCCAGAGGTCCATGATAAATTACAGGCATTGTAATGCCTCAGAAGCTCCCAGACCTATTTTATCACATTGCCAGGTAGAATTGGGGAAAAAAAATGCCAAATGCCAGGTGCAAGGGAGTGGCAACAGGATGCAGGCATCTTGTTGTCTTGTGTGCTCCCTGAGGCATCTGGTGGGCCACTGTGAGATACAGGAAGCTGGACTAGATGGGCCTGGGCCTGATCCAGTGGGGCTGTTCCTATAAGTACATGTCTGAAGAGGAGCATCTGGTTCTGGTGGCTGTCAAAAAGAAATGCTGTGGAGAATCTTGACTAGCCACCAGTGTGTTTACCTCAGAATTTACCTCAGAATGCCCGGTGCAAGGGAGTGGCAACAGGATGCAGGCATCTTGTTGTCTTGTGTGCTTCCTGAGAGCAGAGACATTTCTACAGGGATGGCAAAGCTCTAAGTGTTGCAAGAAGCCTCACCCTGTCATGGAAATCCCTCCTTTCCCTTGCTGCTGTAGCCAGTAAGCAATGCCAAGATGTTGCTGTTCCCTGTGAGGATTGGCTAAAATGGTGCAGGAAAGGAGTGATTTCCACTGCAAGGTAAGGCTTCTTGCAAAACTTAGAGATTTGCCATCCCTGTAGAAACGCCACTGCCTGAGAGGCATGTGGTAGGCCACTGTGAGATACAGGACTAGATGGGCCTTGGCCTGATCCAGTGGGGCTCTTCCTATGTTCTTATCAGTTACCCCTTAACGCACTTGAAGCATGCCTCTGTTCTCCCAGTGAGAGCAATTCCCCAGAGGGTGAAATTTCCCAATGCAATGCAGCCTTTTCATTGAATGATTATGTTCCAGTGCAGACTTTGGACCATTTTGGCACCCAGCGCCAAACACTTTTGGCACCCAGCGCCAAACAATGCCAGGGCGGTCTCTTTCAGTGGTCGCTGAAGCTCATTCCGAGGCAGGGATGTGCAAGAATGCCCTGGAGGAGCTTCTCTTGTTTCTTAGAAACCTTTGAAATTTCTCAGGTGTTTTGCCCTGGGAAGAATCATGAAATGTTCATTGAACCCCAGCTTGTGTGCAATTTTGCTGCCAATCTTAATGAAGAGCAACCGATGGTGGGATTCTGGAAATGCTCAGGGCATCAGTAAGAGGCAACACTGACTGGTACCAACTCTCAAGTTTCAGACAGGAGTTTTTCTCTGCTTGAGCAGAGGTGTCACTAGGGCTTGTGTCACCAGGTGCAAAAGCTCATTGTATCACCCTCGTGATGGACCACTCCCATACTAGACTGTACAGAAGAACGTTCAGGTCACCCAACAAATCAGTAACTGGCAAGAACCCCACAGTGGCCAATTTGATGATACTCACAATCCCCTATTATTAAAGGCATCTTGATCAGGTGCCATCCCAACATCTTACAGAAAGGAGGATGTTGAGAATGGAATGGAAGCATCTTGAACAAAATACCTGTCTCCACACCTTGGGGTTGTTTTTCCCCTCCCATAGGTGTAAAATTGTGTGGTTCAAAATAAAGTGTATTTGTTCCCGAAAAGAGAATGGGGAAGTGTAAGTTCCGACATTTCATTAATACTTTTTTTCCCTTTACCTAGCAAAGATTGTGAATTGCAACTGGAAATTTTCCGAACTTCCCCTGCAGCAACCGTTGATGTGCTTGACGCATCTTCATTTTGGAGAGCGTTGTTCAATTTACGCCCAGCTCTTGTCAAGTGTTTGCTGAGGATCTTCGGAGTTCCAGTCAAATTCTCTCTTCAAAGCCTCTTCAGCGGAATGCAGCCCTGTGGCTTCAGACTATGGACTGCATAAACAGAGATATCAGAGTGGCCAGGAAGATGGGAACATCCAGTTGTACCCACTGCAAGGGTTATATATGCGCAGCCATGCTGTGCCTCCGAAACAAAGCGCAAGGACTCACACAGAGATGCCTCCAGCTTTCAGTTGAAACTAATTTTAGCCATTGAGCACCTGCCAAATTGATTTTATGGGCTTGACACCAGTTAATCACTTTACATTTCAAGCTTCGGCAAAACATTTTTGCATCCTGCAAAACCCAAAGCCTGGTCTACATACGCCACAAAATGCATTGGGAGCAAGGTGATGGAATTCCGAAGTGGAGCAGCTGTACGATGGAACAATCCTTGCCTCTCATGACAGGGAAGGTGGTGGTCTGTAGTTTGGAGATCGCTGATATATACACAGTCATGCCAATAAACATGCTGCTCCTGTGGGCAGCCGCAGCCTGCACTAGCCAAATTGTGCCTGCAGCAAGGGGTGATTCTCACGGCCATCTTGGGGTGGACACCCCCTGCATCCTGCATGCCACTGCTTTTGGGGGACAGGAGATTATCTTAGGCTGCATCTGCTCTTCTCCAGTTCAAATTAAGCTCCTTTAAAAATTCCTTATAGTCCACTTGACTTTAAAATGGTTCACTTTACGCAAAGTGAGCAGCTATCCACACATCTGCCCAAGAGTTTAAGAGAGCCTCCGAGGTACTTCAGGGGCTGAGTGAAAACTATCTGAGATTGTGTGGATCTTAACACATAATTGAATGGGATTGAAAGTTTTGCTTTATTCCTGACCTTGAGCTTCCCAGATCTGGCAGGGAGGGAGGTGAGAAGGTGGAGTGAAGGAGCTGTACATTTAAACACATGAAAAGGAAATAAGTTTTTTTTTAACCCAGCGGGTAATTAATTTGTGGAACTCCTTGCCACAGGAGCAGTGGCGTCTCTACAGGGAGGGCAGAGCTATAAGTTTTGCAAGGAGCCTTACCCTGTCATGTAAATCCCTCCTCTCCCTTGCTGCTGTAGCCAGTAAGCAACACCAAGATGTTGCTTTTCCCTGTGAGGATTGGCTAAAACGGTGCAGGAGAGGAGTGATTTCCACTGCAAGGTAAGGCTCCTTGCAAAACTTAGAGCTCTGCCCTCCCTGTAGAGATGCCACTGCACAGGAGGTGGTGATGGCATCTGGCCTAGGTGCCTTCAAAAGGGGATTGGACAAATTTCTGGAGGAAACGTCTATTGTGGGCTACAGGCCATGATGGGTGGTCAACCTCCTTACTTTAGACTTCAGACTGCCAGGTGCAGGGGAGTGGCAACAGGATGCAGGCATCTTGTTGTCTAATGTGCTCCCTGAGGCATCTGGTGGGCCACTGTGAGATACAGGAAGCTGGACTAGATGGGCCTTGGGCCTGATCCAGCAGGGCTCTTCTTATGTTCTTAACAGTAATAACAGCTTTTATTAATGCACAGATGTTGTTACACTGGGGAGTGATGTGTCTCTGCCTCAATTGACGTGGCCTAGGTTTCAGTTGTTAAATGTCCAGATTGACGTTTATGGGGAAATAACATTAATTGGGCATTGCTGTTTCCGAAGCATGAACCTCAAGACTGGAGGTCAACTCTCACCTTGTATCCTATGTCACTGGGTTGTTTGTGCCCCAGGGCTCTTTGGGGCACATCTTGCTTTTCTGCAATCACCTGGCTGTGAAATTAAAATAGTGTGGCCACACAGCACTTTACAAAATGCTACATTTCCTCTACTGATTTGGCCATGCCTACCCCATGGGCAAGATGATCCCATTATGTATTTATTCAGAAGGAATGTCCCATTCAGCAAAGATGTACGGCTTCTCTCCGCAACTGTCCTTTAATTAGTAACGTCCTCCTTGCCCCTTTCTTTTGATGCAGTTAATTGCTTCCTGTTCAGTTGCTATGGCATTCGTGAATTGCCCTTAGTTCAGTGCCTGTTCCCTGTCAGGAAAGGGGGAGCATTCATGATTGCTTTCTTTCTTGGCAGGCTGAATGATTACTCATTCGTCCTCATTGTTTATTGTGGATGCAAGTTGCAAACCTGTGCTCACATCGCTAAGTTTGAAGCAAATTAAGGACACAATCCTTACCTGGAGTTAGGATGGCACAGTTAGGCCAGCAAAGTTCGGCTGGCACAAGGGCCACCGTAAAGTGTGTTTGGACCACTCTTGGAGTCAGGGAGGGTGGCGCACGTCTGTGTGCTGGCCTCTCTGACTCCGGGAGTGGTCCAAACATACTTCAACACAAGCTCACACAGCGATTTACAGGCAAGGTAAAATGATAAGTAATATAATAATAATAATAATAATAATAATAATAATAATAATAATAATAAT
>JAJKFI010000022.1:6600172-6620889 GCA_029204185.1 Lerista edwardsae | reverse complement strand
ATCTAATTTTTTACATTAAGAGATGTTTGTATGAGACGAGCTGAATCTCCTTACCTACATGCACACTCCTTGTGATGTAAAAATGAGGTATTCCCTGTTTGACAAGTGCATGAAACAGATATCTACATAAAAAAATGGCTACTGCTATCATTTTTTGGTTTGATCCAGAGTTGCAAACAAATCTTTTAAATTCTGAAATAAGTCTTTGGAGGCTGCCCCTTTATCTTACTTTCTGACCTTAAAAGTGTTTTTCTTTAATCCAGTACAATGGCTCTCAAACATTTTATCATCGGGGCCCAAAGGAAGTGATGTCATCAAGCAGGAATGTTTTAACACCCCATATGACAAAATCAAATCTAACTAAGCAGGTTAGATATTTACAATAAGAGTAAGATTAAAAAATATGTAAAGAACTTTCCTAACTCTCCCAAACCCTTTACAACTTCATATTTACATAGCATTAATTAAGCTCATTAATTAATCAAATAAAAAGCAATGGCTTCCAATATATAATTTTTTTTCTTTTGTTCTGGTGGTGGTGGGGGTAACGTTGGCGTATCCAAATATATTTTGGGGTAAAAGATAAAAAAGTTCCCTGACCCCTGCTATAGTAAATTGTGCCAGTAGCATCTCTGGGGGATGATGCAGTGCTTGATTTGATGCTGTAGTGGCGTCACTGGAAAGGGTTTAACCCCTTGCGTACCATGGCCATGTTCCAAATTTCCTCCCCTTACCCCA
This sequence comes from Lerista edwardsae, assembly GCA_029204185.1. NCBI lineage: Eukaryota > Metazoa > Chordata > Lepidosauria > Squamata > Scincidae > Lerista > Lerista edwardsae. Next base: position 6,620,151 of record JAJKFI010000022.1, on the reverse strand, counting down.
TGGCTACTTTTGGGAAAAAGAAAGCCCCACGTCTAGTTTGGCCTGCCGGACTCAGCTAGTATTGCTGACTTGAATTTACTGGTCCTCAAATGCAGCTGAAGCCAGCATCCCATTTTATATTTCACTCTGGCACACAGTGGTGAGCAGGCACAAATAGTTTCTCTGTTGCTCCGTGACCCAAGTCTATGAGGTGAAAGATTCAGCCATGACTGTTATGTCTTGGAAGACCTGCCAAAAGGGAAATTGCAGTAATGTGGATTCATGGCCAGAAAGGCACGCAGTGCTGAGATACCATCAAGAAGATGCATGCAGCAGAATTCGGCGCATATTGCACAATGCGCCAGGACTTTGAAGTGTGCCCAACCCACGAAAGGGTGGTTGAAAGGTTTTCCATGAAAGGGTGTGACCAGTCACGAAGGAAATTTCCCTCTGCATACGTGCTGCCTTGATTTTTTTCCTTACGCAGCAATATGGAAATAGGAATCCACATTCACATCACACCCTTTAGGGTCACGTATGTGGGGCAAAAAAGGGATTTGGAACACGCTACTTATTTTCAGCGCTTTTATTTGGATGCATTTTCAGATCCATTTGGACCGAGTCTCAGATCTTTTTGCGTTCAGCTCTGACGAGGAGGAGGAGAAGGGATATTTATACCCAGTGGCATCTCTACAGGGAGGGCAGCGCTCTAAGTTTTGCAAGAAGCCTTACCCTGTCGTGTAAATCCCTCCTCTCCCTTGCTGCTGTAGCCAGTAAGCAATGCCAAGATGTTGCTTTTCCCTGTGAGCATTGGCTAAAACGGTGCAGGAAAGGAGTGATTTCCACTGCAAGGTAAGGCTTCTTGCAAAAGCTCTGCCCTCCCTGTAGAGACGCCACTGCTTATACCACCAGGTAAGCACTGTGGGTTAAACCACTGAGCTGCTGACCGGAAGGTTGGAAATTCAAGACCACGCAACGGAGTGAGCTCCCGTCACTTGTCCCAGCTCCTGCCAACCTCGCAGTTCAAAAGCATGTAAAAATGCGAGTAGTTAAATAGGTACCACTTCAGTGGGAAGGTAACGGCGTTCCGTGCGCCTTGGCGTATAGTCATGCCGACCACATGACCACGGAAGCTTGTCCTCGGACAAACACCGGTTCTTCGAATTAGAAATGGAGATGAGCACCGCCCTCTACAGTCAGTCACAACTAGACCATTTGGTCGTGGGGAAACCTTTACCTTTAAGAGGAAGCAAGATTTGGCAGCTACACCTTAGATGCTGTGAGAATGGGTGAGCCTGGAATCTCAATACAATGAATGACAAAGCGAGCAATTCACACTAACAAATTATCCCCCCAAGGCAAAAAAACAGAGATGAAATTGCAACATTGATCAGAAATAGGGTGAAAAAGGACAATGGGTGCATTGATGAACCGGCGCACATTGAAAATCCGTACCCTTTGGATTCCCCCTTTCAAGCCCCAGCTCTCTCCTTGAGATTTTCTTCTCTCCTTTAAAGAGAATTTCTTCACATTTTCTCTCTCTATATAAACAAGGCAGAACTTCAAGGAAAATCGATGCCATCCTGGAACGGCTCCACTGTTTTTGGAATACAAATGGGGCCAGATTTTTCAGTCGGACTCGGTGCCCAGTTTTGCACCCACGCGGCTGAGCTTTCTCATAAACCTGGCTCTCAGTGTCTCTGCAACCATATGAGTTGGAACAGGAGGCCAGAACCCCCCGCTGGTGGAAACTGATGTCATTGCTTTGAGAGTAACAGAGCCCTTGCAGCGTAGACCAACTGGGGCTTCTGGCAGCAGGCGCCCAAGCAGGATCGGGGACAACCTTGCTGCCATCCGGTTTCCTGCAACGCCTGGCTTCTGAGTGCAAACAGTGTTTTGTTGGCAGACAGGTCCCGCAATGACTTGGGGTGAATTCAGACTCCACCCCAGCCCCCGCCTGCTCCTTCCCCTTTGCAGTCACCGCATGGTGAGTTCCCTGCAGGTCTAAGTGGATTAAAAGCAGTGATGTCATGCAGGGGGTCCGCGGGGGTCCGCGAGTACCGGTTTCTAGGATTACAGCTGGCCCTGCCCATTCGCCCGCCTACTCGTCGACTCCGCCCTCTGCAACGTTTGAATTTCCTGCACGTTTGAGTTGCCTGCACGTTCTCAGAGCCAGGCAGGCAGGCAGGCAGCGAGCGGAGCCTTTCCTTTCCTTGCCACTGAAAAATGAGTTGCTCTGGGGTTTTAACATGATGCCAGGCCTCCTTCACATGTTCTGGGGGTGCTGTGGAATACTGTTGCAACTGTTGGGTCAGTTTAAAATCGTCTGAGGCCTCAAAAAGGGCTTTTTTCATGTCCCTTCCTGCCACGACCTCACTTCCGGCTTATGACGTCACTTCCGGTGGGCGGGTCCCGACACGTGCCAATCAAAAGTGAGTACCTGTTCTTAAATCATTTAGATGACACCACTGATTAAAAGGTTCCAGTGTGGGATGGGAATACCAGGACAAAGGCTGGTAACTGCAGAGTTCAGGAGATCTTAGATCTGCTGGAAAATTTGGTTCTATAGAGATTCAGGGTGCAATTCAGGGTGCAAACGCACACACACACAGGGACACACATGGACACACATGGATGAGGACACACATGGGCATACACAGGGCACAATCCTAGTCTGGAGTTAGGCTGGCACAAGTTAGGACAGCAAAGTTTGGCCGGTACAAGGGACACCTTAAAGTATGTTTGGACCACTCTCGGAGTCAGAGAGGCCGGCACACAGATATACAGCATCCCCTCTGACTCAGAGAGTGGTCCAAACGCACTTTATGGTGGCCCTTGTGCAGGCCTAACTGTGCCGGCCTAACTCCAGATTAGGATTGGGGTGGGGGGAGGGAGGAAGAAAAAACTGGTAAAGAGAGGGAACTTTTGATTTTTGATTTGCTGATTTTTATTAACTGTGTAATGTTTTTGCAATCAACGTCTTTTTAATTGCGTCTGTTTGCCCCTGGCTGGCTTTTAATAGGGTGTTTTCAATATATTTTATAGCAGTAGTTCCCAAACCATAGATCTTGTTGTCGCGTGTGCTCCCTGAGGCATCTGATGGGCCATGTGAGATACAGGAAGCTGGACTAGATGGGCTTTTGGCCTGACCCAGCGGGGCTCTTCTTATTAGTGGAACTAGAAAATTGAGTGTCAGGAGAGAACAGACAGGAGGAAAATGTTTCTCTACCCAGTGTGTAATTTGCAGAACTCCTTGCCACAGGATGCAGTGATGGCATCTGGACTGGATGCCTTTGGAAGGGGATTGGACAGATTTATAGATGAAAACACCACAGGTTACAAGCCATGGTGCGTATGTGCAACCTCCTGGTTTTAAAAGTAGGCTGTCTCAAAATGCCAGGTTCAAGGGAATGGCATCAGGATGCAGGAATCGTGTTTTGTGTGCTGCTTAAGGCACCTGGTGGGCCACTGTGAGATACAGGAAGCTGGACTAGATGGGTCTTTGACTTGATCCAGTGGAGTTCCCTCCCCACAGACAGGATAACAATTTCTGTTTATTTACCTCATGGTTACCTAGAATTTTACTTCAGAAATTTACCTCAGAATGCCAGATACAAGGGAGTGGCAACGGGATGCGGGCATCTTGTTGTCTCGTGTGTTTCCTGAGGCAGCTGGTGGGCCTCTGTGAGATACAGGAAGCTGGACCAGATGGGCCCTTTGGCCTGATCCAGTGGGGCTGTTCCTATGTTCTTATGTTTCTGTGTACCTGTGAACCCCCTGTGTTCCCCTAAGGCTCCTTCCTCTCCAATTTGGAGACCTTTGGAGATCATTCAGCATCATTCAGAAGAAGCCATTGTGAACTTAGCTCAAAATTTTGACCTCTGGGATGCTTGTCCAATCCAGGACAGAGTCGGCATTCCCACTGAGACTGGATCTCTCCATACCCCCCAGCAATACATTCTCTGTCCCTGGGCTTTTGCTGTGTGGGATGGCATTGCTGATTAAGATTGCATCCTGTGTCAGGCAGTACTCCAGGTTCTCAGATTCTTACAGCAAGCCAAGTGTTCCGAGAGCTGGCAGAAGACGATCTCCTGGAATTGTTCATCTTTTTCCATTACCAGGGCTGCCTGTATTTGAGCGCTCCATCTGCTTGGTTGTTCAGTGTTGGGTTTGCACCGTTCAGCTGGGATGAGAATTTTGGCAGCTCGCAGTCCATATGACACAAAGGAGGTTTTGCTTGCTCCTCAACGGTTTCTCGCAAGATCAAGGATGGTGCTTGAGAGTCAGAGAGGGAGTCAGAGAGGGAGTCAGAGTCACTCCCACCTGCTTATGGAGTGGGATGCTTGATGTCTCCTTTTCTCTTCCACTTACTCCCTGCCTTCAAAATCCAGGCAGTCAAAAGTAAAAACACTTTTGATTAATTAATGGAAAGAGGATCAGTGAAGATGGGGCGTTATCTCAGTTGGCCAGAGATGGGTTGGCCACAGGTGGTCTTGAGGCCAGACCAAAGAGCCATGTCTGGATTCCTGCAGATTTCTATAACAGCAGAGCAGGGCCAGCTTTAAGCCAATGTGACCAATGTTGTCACATCGGGCCTCTGTGGCTACAGCTGGGATCTCGATGGGCTATAAGTCAGTGGGGCGAGCAGAGCAGCTTGACCTGGGTCTCTCCCACCTGCCTCTGCCTCTGAACAACCCAAGATGGGCCACCTGGAAGCCATTGGCGGTGATGTGATGCTATCCCCACCAACTACTTCCACGTGCCATGCTTTGCACGTGGCACGAACAGTGCTCTTCTTGGTGAGTGGGGGCCCCCGCAGGGAGGGTTGGGGCCCCCGCAGGGATGCCCCACATTGGGCCCCACTGCTGCTAGAGCCAGCCCTGCAGCAGAGAGCAAACAGCAGAGAGATTGAAATGATTGTGTTAGGCACCACGTTTTAAGACGGACGTGGACAAGCTAGAGCAGGCGTCTGCACTCTCACTTTTGTAAAAAAAATAAAAATCCACCAAAACCTGCAAAACAACAACAACCCAGCCCAGTTTTATTTGGTTTTTTTTTTTTTTAATTATTTAATGGAAGAGCGCATGGGTAATGACTGTGGCTGCGTCTACTGATACTAAACTACCTATATCACCTATCTAGTATACTTTTAAAGTGATCGTAATTTAGAATGATAAAAGTAAATTTTGAATACCTTCCAAAGGAGGGAGAAAGGTGGGATGGAAATGTGATTGATGAATGAATGAAAGAATGAATGAATGAATGAATGAATGAATGAATGAATGAATGAAAATGCAATCCTAACCTGGAGTTAGGCCGGCACAGTTAGGCCAGGAAAGCTTGACTGGCACCAGGGCCAGCGTAAAGCATGTTTGGACCACTCTCGGAGTCAGGGAGGATGGCGCATGTCTGTGTGCTGGCCACTCTGACTTCAAGAGTGATCCAAACATACTTTATGGCGTCCTTTATAGCAGCCAAATTTTGCTGGCCTAACTGTGCCAGCCTGGTTAGGATTACGCCCTGAATGAATTACACCACATTCTGCACCTCTTACTTTGGAAAATACTGAAATTGAAAAAATGAAAGTGTTTTCTTCCACCTGTCTAGGTACAGCTTTCTTTGGACAAGAGAACCCTACAGATGTATGATTTTGGAATCGACATAGAAATATGCAAGTGGACTGTAGGGGAACTAACGGACAGCGAAACCACCGTCCTTGTATCAGGGTCTGAGTCTCTCTAGCTCAGCCAACTCCAGCAAAAAGCTTTCATCATTGCCTCCTCTCTGAAAAGCTGGCTCCAGACTCTTCCATTGCCCCTTCCCCTTCCGCTAGCTGAAGAGGTTCACCTTTCTGCAAGGATGGCACACATTACATTCCGGGATGGGAGGGAGATTCCCAGCGATCTTGGAATGTTGCTTTCCTTTTTCATTAAACCTTCCCAGAGGCTTCATTGTTTGTCTAGTCACAGTAATTGAGATAGCCCAAACTCCGAGCTATATGAAAACGGCTATACGTAGATGCAATCAGCCCAAATTATATACTTTGCCCGGCAGTAGTTTCCTAAATTTTCAGGCAGAGGTTCTTTTTCTTGCTTCTGCCTTCTGGGATCATTTAACTTGAGATGCCAGGGATTGAGATGCCTGGAACGGAGCCATTCTGGGCTTGCAGTGCACCTAGGGCGGGGCAACTGTGCCACCAGCGTGGCTGCCCCTCCCCCGTGCATCACCCAGCCCCACCTCCCTGTGCCCAGAATTGCTCCATTACAGAGCAATGCCAGTTTTTGCTATACCAACTATTCCAGTGCAGCCTCATCAGCCCACGGAGGAGGAGTCGCACTAGTGGGCACCTTGGCAAGAGTTTGTCCAAGCAGAGTGGGCTCTGGCATCAGGACTGGGGGCACAATGCACAAGGATGACCCCCCTTCCCAAAAGCTCCTGGGATGCATGACTGCAATGCGCAGCCCGTCGGATCCCAGCCACACCGGAAAACTGCTGCATGTGTAACAGAGCCTTGCATGTGTTTCTGGGCTATTGTGCTTGCGTCTGTCGGGTGACGAGGGGCCCGGACTGAAGAATGCTTCCCTGCTCCTATTTTAATCAGAGAAATGAGGCAGCTGTTGGAGCGAATAGACCCCGAACTAACACAGACGTCTTAATATCCTTGTGCAGAGGAGTTGCATTATGATTCATTCTTTGCAACCCTATTACTCAGTGTTTGATAGGGGCTTACTTGTCTCAAGTGCTTTTCATTATTGCCCTAATGCTGTCTATTAACATACTGGATGGAGGCTCTTTTCTCATCTGCTGCATGCATCATGGTGCTTTTAAAGATTATGGAGCTTGTGAATACATAACATTTTACGGCCTTGCAGACGTAATTTGCAAAGAGAGAGAGAGAGAGAGAGAGAGAGAGAGAGAGAGAGAGAGAGAGAGAGAGAGAGAGAGAGAGAGAGAGAAATAATGCCTGCGTATGGCTAGGTAAATGGATCACCTACAACCCCATCTAGAACCAAGATACAGCAAAACATGAGTATTTAAAACGATTTTGGTCTCGTTCGCTAAAGTGGAACCTAATAGGTGGAAAACGGAGTATTGAGACTTAACTGAGATATGGATCTGCGAGGGAGGGAGGGAGGGAGGGAGGGAGGGAGGAAAGGCAATGAAAACAGAGGCACACATGGCAGTGGAAAGCACTTCTGGCTGGTAGGGGAAACTTTTGGTTTAACAGTGCTTGAATGTGTGCGTGTCATTGTATTGCAACCAACAGGGGAGTTGGCTGCAGTCTAATCGGAGAGGAAGGCGACACGGGGAAACAGCTACTATGCAGTGGACAAAGAGAAAAGTCCCGTTTGTGTGCAAGTGGGGCAGAAGAAGACCCTGATTGGCCATGCCCCTGATGGCCAGCACATCCCTGACACCCATGCATTCAGCCACATGTGTGCCAGCATGCCTCATGCAATATGCGCATTCGGGCACACACAAAAGTATATGAAGTGGTCTTCAGCCGAGGCTGCAATCCTACACACAGTTTCCTGGAAGTACGCTCCAGGGCTTATTTCTGAGTAAACGTAGGCTTGTGTGCTCTAAATCAGGCTATTGGTCCATCTAGTCCAGTAGCCAGTATGTGGGAACAACAACAACAACAACAACGGTGGTTGAAAAGAAAAAAGTATGGCTTATAGACATTGCCATACTGGGTGATAGCCGAATTGAAGATGAAAAAATTATAAAATATAGGGACTTGACAATTGAAATTGGAAGATTATGGCAAAAACGATCTAAAGTAGTGCCAATCGTCATCGGGGCACTTGGATCTATTTTGAAAAATCTACAAAAACATCTAGAAACTTTGAAGATCAATGATATAAGCATGTCTGACCTACAAAAATCTACGCTGTTGGGAACATCATACATCTTACGCAGATATTTGGACAATTCTTAGGCTCTTGGTTAGAGCTTGAATTGCCAATGAAAAGACCAGCCTGTGATATTTGTGATCTTTTTATCATTTTGACTGTGTATTTGTGAATAATAATAATAATAATAATAATAATAATAATAATAATAATAATAATAATAATAATTTATTAAAAATACATGAAAGACCAGCCTGTGATATTTGTGATCTTTTTATCATTTTCACTGTGTATATGTGAATAATAATAATAATAATAATAATGATAATAATAATTTATTAAAAATACATGAAACACAGTCAGTAAAAGATCATATAAATAGCATTGACTGGGATTGTTGGTCTGATACAGGTCTCCACCGCATACCAGGTATCAACCAAATATCTCGCAGAATGCATGATGCTCCAAGCAGCACCGTCTTTTGCAGTTCCAGGGGTGTTATGGCAGGGAGTGGCAGCTTTTCCATATAACTTGGGAAATTTCTAGATATAGTTCCCAGTGCCCCAATGACGATGGGGACCACTGTAATATGCTTCATCCACAGCCTGGTGGTTTCAATTGCCAGGTCTCTATATTTAGTTATCTTCTCTTGTTCTTTGTCCTCGACTCTGACATCTCCTGGAATTGCAACGTCAGTCATCCACATTTTTCTCTTTTCAATCCCTGTTATGCCTGGAGAATTGTGTTCCAGGTGTTGATCAGTTTGGATGATGATGATTACCAGCGTTGTCACAACCCACCAGAATTTTGGGTGCTTACCAGTTCGAGCCCTAGCCAACTGTTTAAGAACTGTTTAAGAACTGGTAAAATGTATAATGTTCAATGTACCTAATAGTGTGACTCCTTGCAGTTGTTCAACTGTAATCTGGTCCAGAAATCTGTCCAGTCTTCTTTTAAAAGCATCTAGGCCAGATGCCATCACCACCTCCTGTGGCAAGGAGTTCCACAGATTAATTACCCGCTGGGTAATCCAACCTCCTTTTCCATGTTCCTTGCAATACACCTATCTCTAGGAAAGTAGGATTCCTACATGGAAATTGAGGCCATCGCTGTTGGGGAGAATGGTTTGTCTCAGAACGCAATCCTAAACTGGAGTTAGGCCGGCATAAACTAAGCCAGCAAATTTTGGCCAGAACAAGGGCCAAACACATCATAAAGCGTGTTTGGACTACTCTTGGAGTCAGGAAGGATGGTTCATGCCTGTGTGCTGGCCTCTCTGACTCTGAGAGTGGTCCAAACATATTTTACAGTTGACCCTTGTGCTGGCCAAACTTTGCTGGCTTAGCTTATGCCGGCCTAACTCAGTTTAGGATTGCGTCCACACTATCGTTTTAGGAATGCCATTTCTTTAATGAGTACCTTGCTGGGCACATGGGAGCATTTTGTCAAGGAAGTCTGCCTGGCCGCTGGTTTCTAGAGATGCTTAATCCTATCACCCTTCCTGATTTTATTCGATCAGCCACCTTGTTCAGACATGCCAGATGCCGGCCTCAAATGAATAGTGCTGGAATGTTGAAACGGCAAGTTAACAGAATATTACCGAGTGTTCCCGACAGCGTGAACACTGTATAAAATCTGGTGCTAAACTGCATTAGAGAGGGGAGGGGAAAAGATAAGCTCCGAGGAAGAAGGAAAAAAAATATCTGATATGTAGGAGCAGGACTGAGTTGGGGGGGGGGAATATCGTTCTTCAAATAGCTTTGCACTGCATGAGGCTAAGGTATCTATACAGAAACCCGTCTGGCTAAATAGCTATCTATGTATCGAAGGCTGGATATGCGACAAATCTTCTAATGGGATTAAAGCTTAATGCTAGGAGGAGAATATAGAAGGGGGAGGCTTTCTCCCTGAGATATTCCCAGCTGTGCAGAAAGCAAAAAGTGAGAAACTTCCATTTTTTTGCCAAATGGATCTGTCACTCTTGGAACCGATGGAGACAACATTGCCTACGACACAACATGTTTTAGGGATGCTGCGACAGTTCTCTGACATGTGGTATCATCATCTGGAGCCTTCTCTTACCCTGTGCTTGCCATGCCAAGTAAGTTGCTCCCCCTCCCCCAAAAGCAAGCAAAGGGAATTTGCAGGCCCGCCTGCTCCTCAGTGTGGTCTAGCCCCTTGCAATGTTTGCAAACGCACCAGACAGACAGATGTTAAAAAAACAAACAAACACCTTCACTCTAAGTAGCAGTTCCATCACTTCAAATTTTGTTCTTCCAACAGCCCTGGGAGGTGGATTAGGGATTTAGGATGATTATCCCCATATTGCCGCTAGGGAATACTGAGGCCAAGAAGGAGTGGCTTGCCTTAAGCCCCTTTGGTAAGAATTCAAGCCAAAAGCAAGCTACGAACCCACAAGGGTCTGAGTCACAGCTCAGCCAACCAACTACACCAGCTCTTTTCTGATGCATTTTTTTTTAAAACTCCTCCTTTGTCAACAGCTTTTAAAAACCAGGTTGTTGAACATTTGCATGATGCTGCAGGCAGGGCTTGTGATCCAGCCTCCCACACAAGTTAATAGAACATGTAAAGAGGGCGAAAGGGAGGAGCAAAAAATAAGAACGCAGTGGTGTTCATCCGACAACCCGTTGAGGAGGAGCTGCTTTCTCCTGGTAGCTGTGCGAGTTTAAGCATCGACAGCACATCTCTTGTCAGGGAGATGCTTCAGACTTTTTGGAGGCTGACCCACGTTTTGAAGGCAGCCAAGCAATCAGGGTGGTCTTGGATGAACTGTGACAGTCAAGCCCCCCAAATATCCTGGCCCATCTCAGCACGTAATCCTTGCAGGCTTCCTGCCGCTTGTATACATGCCGGCATATTTACACAGGACAGGTTCCCGTTCCGTGAGCGAATTGCCATGCCTCTAACCACTAAGCCAAGTCTTCAGCAAACGAGCAGGAAACTGGCTTCTTTCTCCTTCTCTCTCTTCTTTCCCCTATGGAAAGATCAGATAAATTCCTATCATCAAATTACTTGCAGATGCCTCGGAGCAAAGCTGGATCTGTTCCATGGCAGAGACACTGGGGGGTGCTCTAAAACTTCCAAGACAAATACAGAGGCCAAGCCCTTTGTCAGAGAGAGGCGGGACTCAAATCCGATGGAAGAGAAACGCCGTCCCTGTCTACATCTCTATACTCAGCCTCAGGCTTCGGAGTGAGGCTTTCCAGCACGGATTAGAAAATGCCTCTCAGACGCTCTGTGTGTGTCTGTGGGTCTGTATCATTTTAGGGTGGTTTTCTCTCTTTCTTTTTTGCGCCTGGCTGTGGCATGGCAGGAGCCTTGACGGGTTTCATGAGCGTACTGATGCACCCTTTGGGAATGGGCTCTATGCAGAAGCAAAAATGGCCCTTAGCAATTCTTTCGCTCAGCACACAGGGGCTTGCAGCTGGTGAATTCCAAGGACCCATGACCCATGGCGTATCAGCAGTGGTGTCATTCAAATGATTTAGGAACAGGAACTCACTTTTGATTGGCACTTGTTGGGAACCCGGAACCAGCCACAGAGCCCGTTAGGATCCGGAACGCCCGTTCTGGTTCATTCCCCCTGAATGACATCACTGTATGGCAGGTGTAGCTGATGGAAGTGTAGCCCAGTGCAGAGGGCAAAATGCTGCTCCAGAAGTGATGTCACAACAGGAAGTGACATCACAGTTGTATTTTCGTTTTCAGTTTTTTTGGCCGTAACTTTTGATAGAATGAAGATATCACCTTCTGATTTTTCCCCCCACTGCATTCTGCATGAAGTTCCACCTGTTCATCTGTTTCTGGGTTCAGTCCAAAGCACTGATTCTGACCTATGCGTTGTGATCTCAGAACTACTTCCTTCTAATTGAAGCTACCTGTCTGTTGTGATCTCCAAGGGGAGGTGGAGCTCCAAGGGTCATCATTGACTGTGGCTCATGGGATGGATTTTTTTTCCTGTGGTGGCCCCTCTGGATTGAAACTTGCTGCCATAGAGGTTCCATGATGCCCCTTCCCTTCTAAGTCCTTCAGATGCAACTCAAGAACACAGTTGTTTTGCTAGGCATTTGTGCGGTGGGACAAAAATGAAGGCGATTTGGAATTTGGTTCTTCTGGCTGCTGGAAGGTGCATTTTTCTGTTGCTTTCTGTTTTGATGATGTCACGATTAGCTGACCTGGCACATTTAGCGAATGAAAGGCTGGATGGGAATTGGAACATAAAATCTGACAATTGGAAAGGACAAAGGGCTCCTTGCTGGCTGGGCAGAGGCTGGGGAGGTGCAGGATTTCGACTCACAAAAAGTGGGGTGGAGTGGAGTGGCCCTGCATCACCAAACCTTCCTCCCAGCGAAGCTGATGCAATCCTAGGAAAATGAACGCACTGTGTGCTAGATAAGGGACACCTCTTTAATTTTGGAGGGAAGCGCGCTCCAATCTGATAATGGACGTCTTCTCTGTGTGCCTGCCAATGTTGATGCCGGTAGACAAATGTAATCTTGGCCCATCTGGAAGTTTTCTGCAGTTCATTGGCCTTGTCCCACACCCCCTCTTCAACAAAATGGGGCTGTGAACGGGGGTGAGGGGAGCAGAGGAAATGAGGCTGCCCAAAGAAAGGGAGGGAATTTGAATTGGTACGTGTATTGGGGGGAAGACTTAAGGGGTCTCTGCAGAGGTGGAGGGGAATAGATGCAGTCTGGCGTTTCCACGCCAAATTTATTTTACACACACTGAGGGCACAATCCTAACCTGGAGTTAGGCCAACACAGTTAGGCCAGCAAAATTTGGCTGGCACAAGGGCAACCATAAAGCGCATTTGGACCACCCTCGGAGTCAAGGTGTACTGACCGAGAGTGGTCCAGGCATACTTTATGGTGTCCCTTGTGCCGGCCAACCAAGCAAGCAAGCAAGCAAGCAAGCAAGCAAGCAAGCAAGCAAGCAAGCAACAGCATTAGCAGGATGCAATCAACAGCAACAGGATGGCAAGGCTAGCAGTTCACAGTCACCATTTTTTGGTCAAGCAACTTACAAAAGGCCAAACCTAGGACAAAATGTGGTCAGTGACTTGTCAATTGACAGTGGATCTGTCAATTTGAGGTTCTTCATGGCGAAGGGAAACAAATAAAAACGGAATGTTTCCTCTGATTGTATAGAAGCTTCAAGATCTTGAGAGTAGCCAAAATTGCAAACACTTCCCCAGGACTGACTTTAAGCCAAATGGACCGATTGCTCCCAGTTGGGCCTTGTGCCTAAGGGGACCACGAGCTAGGGTAAAAAGAAAAATAAAATAACATGAATAGTTGTACTAAATCATCTCGCAGTCACGGAAGCAAATGGCATTGTAACTATTTACTTTTCAAAGGTAATTGACGCAATTTGTTTGTTTACTTGCAGGCTTATGTGTCTGCAATTTCAGATAAAAATGTGCTGAGATTCATTTGATCCATTAACTCACACGCGCTTTTTAAGCACGTTTGGACTGCTTTCCATTCCACCATAAAGGTATAAAGTCTACAACAGTGTTATTCAAATGGCAGGTCGGGACCCACCTGGTGGATCATGACCTCATGACAGGTGAGTTGCAGAAAGCTGGGAGCAGCCATCTTGGAAACTGCAGACTTTACTCTTGTTATATTCCTTTTGTGAGTGTTAACGATTTGAATTTTCAATTGAGGATTTTTTTTAATTTTGTTTTTCATCCAGTGCTTTTACATCAAATTTTGTTCTAATCCTGCTTTCTGTCAGGGATGTTTCATGGTTGTACAATAGCTGCAGTCCAAGAATGCCAATTTGCATTTCAAGACTGTCATCTTATTATGTTAAAATGACAGCACTTCCTGATTGATGATGTCACTTCCTGCTGCAACACCATGTCAGTGACAGCACTTCCGGTGGGTTCAGACATGAGTACCATTCTAAAAAGTGGGTCCTGGTCTAAAAAGTTTGAATACCATTGGTCTATAGTATTATTTATTATTATTATTAATTTAATTTATACCCCGCCTTTCTGCCTGAAGGCGCCCAAGGCGGCTTACAACATTTAAAATACAATAAAGACACAATATTTGACAGTTAAAAACAATAGCTAAAAACAGTAATTGAGATAATTAAAATTTAAAATAAGTACACTGTATTTATACCTCTAAGATTCTACAGACCTTGGCCCCACAAAAAATGATTCCAATTCTACAACAAGTAAAGCCAGCCCTGCAGTCCCCTTCCACCACAAGCCCAGTGTCCCAAGAGGTGGTTGTTGTTGTTCAGTCACTAAGTCGTGTCTGACTCTTCGCGACCCCATGGACCACAGCATGCCAGTCCTCCCTGTCCTCCACTAGCTTCCGGAGTTCGCCCAATTTCATGTTCATCACTTCGGTGACACTATCTAACCATCTCCTCCTCTGCCGCCCCCTTCTCCTTTTGCCTTCCATCTTTCCCAGCATGAAGATCTTTTCTAGAGAGTCCTCTCTTCTCATGAGGTGGCCAAAGTATTGGAGCTTCAGCTTCAGGATTTGTCCTTCCAAGGAGCAATTGGCTTTGACTTCCTGGAGGATTGACTGATTGGATCTCCTTGCAGTCCAGGGGACTCTCAAGAGTCTTCTCCAGCACCATAATTCAAAAGCATCTATTCTTCGGCGCTCTACCTTTCGTATGGTCCAGCTCTCACAGCCATACATTGCTACTGGCAATGTAGTATAGTACAATAGTACTATAGTAGTACTATACCAATAGCAGCATCAGTCCCAAGAGGTTGCCCATCTCTGAATTGACCCTTCCAAGTCGGCTTCCAAACCAGGCTTCCATTACGAAAGGCTTCTGGAGAAGGAGACGCCAAAGAGCTGAAGGTTATTTGCCTGCACTAAAAAAATGAGGTTAGGGGTTTACAAAGGTGATTAAAGGCATCTGGAAACTGAAACACTCTGATGGCTCCCAGTAACCTTAGAGCCGCTTGATTTATGACCGTCCAGTTCCACTTGTAACAAGATTATAGCTTCTTCACATCAGCCATTGTGATAAATACCAATTACCTCCTTGAATATTGCCATTAAAATTTGCCTAAGTAAGGAGCTGAATCATACATCGAGGTTGATTACCTATCAATGATGCTGCTGAAGGCTTTGCAGCTTCTCCACCGTCGGCTTCAAGATGTGCCGCCCTGATTTAGACAGTCATTTGCATACAATTTTTCCGTACAGCCTAACTTTGAAAAGCATAATTGCTTTCTCTCCCCCCCTTTTTTAATACTGTATTTCTCATCCTGATTGAAATGCGAGCAAGGCCACCTAATGAATTGCTCAGGCTAATAAGGACAAATGCCTGCTAAAGAAAGAAGGCACAGGAAGGGGGTGGCAGCCTCTGAAATAGAGGTGTCTGTTGCTTCTGACTCGCCCGTTCACAATGAAAGAAATTTTAACCACCACCCCTCATTTGCTATACTGAAGGCTGATGCCACTGTGATATCATCGTGGGAGAGAACAGTTCAATTTTTTTTTTTGCAGATTTTATTTCCCAAAAGGTAGGCGTGAAGAAAGTGGTGTTATGTGCTTTTATTCAACATCGACACTGCAATTATCAATTATAATCTCTTTAAGAGTGCAATCCTAACTTGGAGTTAGTCCAGCACAATCAGGCCAGCAAAGTTTGGCCAGCACAAGGGACACCGTCGAGTATGTTTGGACCACTCTGGGAGTCAGAGAGGCCAGCGCACAGACGGGCGCCATCCTCCCAAGAGTGGTCCAAACACGCTTTACGGTGTCCCTTGTGCCGGACAAACTTTGCTGGTCTAACTGTGCTGGTTTAACTCCAGGTTAGGATTGCACCCTGAAAGTGTACTGGGTAGGTGATACAGATGGTATCGTATCAGCAGATGCAACCACACCGTTTTCTGCACTTCTCATGTTTGTAAAAATGAAAAAATCCTGAATGCCACAGTCATGCACTCCCCCATTAAATAATAAGAAAAAAGCCCAAATAAAATGGGGTGGGTGTTTTTTTTTTTGTTGTTGGTTGGTTTGTTTTGCAGATTTCAGGGTTTTTTGTTTTTACAAAAACGTGAAGTGCAGAACATGGTGCTCTGTGCTTTTATTTTGTTATCACCGTTTTCTCTGTCGCATTTGCATTCCACCCTCCATGCTCAGGTTGGTGTACACAGTTCCTCCCCTCCTTCTGCCCTCACAACAACCCTGCGAGGTAGGTGAGACTGAGAGATAGCGACTGGCCCAAGATCACCCAGGAAGCTTCATAGCTCAGCGGGGATTTGAACCTGCATCTTCCAGGTCTTGTTGTGCCTTTCTTGGCCCTCTAAAGACCGTTCGTTTGCAGGCACTCACACCGCCTTAGGACTCTGGATCAGCTGTTGCTCAATAGCAGGGCACTCCTCTTTCGCTGAGCGTTAAGCATGGATGGAACGTTCTGCTTCCACTATACAGCGTAGACATTGGAAGGCCTTGCAAGTACAGACCCCTTGTTTTGTTCCATGGAAGGCAGATGCCTTGGCTGTGCATTGGCAGGAGCCTCTTGGGCGGGGGGGGGGGGGAGATGCCTGATGGCCAGAAGCAATTTCTGTGCCCGTGCAGGCTAGTGCTGCATGCCGGTGGACCAAAATGCAGGGGTCACATGCTGGAACTGCCCAGAGGTCTACTGGGATATGAAGTCGCAGGGGAAGCCGAGGATGCACAGCGTGGCTTAATGACCTTGAGCCACTTGTTACCCTTTCTCATTCCCCAGGACACACTTGGCTGCCCCCACTGGCTTGTTCAATTAAAATGCAGGGTTGTTAAAACAATTGATGGGTTTGTGGGAATGGTCTTTCCGCAGCAGGTTCCAGCCCTGTGGAAACTGCAAACGGACCCCAATGAGCAGAAGCCAAGGAGACATTTGAGGGCCAAATTAGACACGTTGACGTCAACCGTATACAGGAGGCCCTCGGAATCCATGGGGGAATCCATTCCAGGATCCCCCCTCCCATGGATACCACATTCTGCAGATCTTCTGCTATCCTGTATTCAGAAAGGAAGTGGGGAATTGAGAGGAAGTATGGAGGAGAGGAGACTGGTGGGCTAGAGTGTCTGGTATGCTCTAGCCCACCACTCTTTTTCAGATTTCCTCTGAAATCTGAATACAGGAGCAGGAGGAGCAGCTGTGGAAGTGCTGCTGTGTCAAGGAGTAAGGGGGGGCAACCTTTTGACCCCTGGAGGTTTGGGGCTGGCCTCAGCCCCATGGCTGCTCCATAGCACCCATAAAGACAGCTGCTTTCTTGCATGTCGATTCTGACTGTGCATTTGGGGCGAGAGCCAAAAAATCTGCAGCAGTTTGTGTGTGTGTGTGTGTGTGTGTGTGTGTGTGTGTGAACCTGAAAAATGACACAGCCAGAACCTGGGAACCTGCCAAGTGGCTGCCTATAGATTTTGGAGCAGTAACTCCTTGGTTTGGGAGTGAAAAGGGGACAGCTAATGAGGCTCATGAGATCCGTTAATGCTTAACCTAACGCAACACCTCCTGGCCTTGCCAATAAATCAAAGAGGCTGGGTTTGTTGCTTTCTCCCACTGCAGCTTGGCTCTGCCATTCAGGGGCAGCCTTCTGGGCAAGCCCGCAGAGATCTCTTTGGCCAATCGTTTATTTGGGGCTTCCCCACTTTGCTTTTGAAGCTTCCTTCCAAGGTTTGGCCGAAGCTAGAGAGATATAACTCCTAACAGGAGTTAGATTGGCACAGTTAGGCCAGCAAAGTTTGACGGGCACAAGGGACACCGTCACGTATGTTTGGACCACTCTCGGAGTCAGACTGGCCAGCACGCAGACGTGCACCATCCTCCCTGACTCCGAGAGTAGTCCAAATGTGCTTTACTGTGTCCCTTGTGCCGGCCTAACTGCGCCGGCCTAACTCCAGGTTAGAATTGCACCTTCAGTCTTCTGCAATATGGGATAATACATGATATTCCAAGTAAAGGGCTTCACATTCAGAAGACCCTCCACAAATGCACAGTTCAGCCTGGGGAAGTGGGAGAGAGGCCATAGTGGTAGAACGAAGTCCCACTGGGCATCCCAGTTTCTGCTCCATCCCAACGCCTTTACTTTCTGTTCCCCACATTTTTTTTTGTTTTCTGCCACAAGAAAATAACAGTGCTTAAGTAGGTATTTTTTTTTCAAGTATGCTCGTGTATTTCCTGTCCAAACAGCTGGTACATTAAAATAGTGCAAAGTATGCATTTAATTACATGTTCTTTTGCAGGCATACAGAAGATGTAGAATCTGCAGGCATTCCCGTATCTTATCCACTCTGTAGACATGTCCATGTCTCATAAAATTGGGAGTGGGATGGTTTCCAGAACTGTGCATTCTATTGCAAATTCACCCCTTTTTTTTTCTGGGGGTGCTGTTCCCTTTGCATGGGAAAGGATTGTGTGCCCATTTTCCTGGGGGACTAGATTTCACCCCACCAGGAGCTCCTCTCCCCATCTGATGTTCAGATAGTCAGTGCCAACCTTCCATTTTCCCCCACAGCTTTCACAGGCTCTACATATAACTGCACAAAGTTTGTGGACACACACACACACACACACACGCACGCACGCACGCACGCACGCACGCACGCACGCACGCACACACGAGAAATTGCCAAGGCCTGCTCAAGAGCTGAATCCCCCTTCTTGAATTTTCTCTGTCCCCTGCAGCCTACAGCCACGGCTGTGGTCTCTCCAGGCCAACAGGAACAGGAATAAAAGGAATTTTAAGACATTATTAAGGAGGCACTATGTGAGGCTAAGGTATAAATCACAGTCCAGTGGATGCAGGGCAGCAATGTTTTTTGAGTCCCACGTGTTCCATTTTCGCCGCTGGTAATATGGGAGCACGCTCTTTTTCTCTGGATTAATTGATCCAGAATAACTGCTGCCACCTGCACCCGCAGCAATGGGGTAGGTATGAAGACAGGCACAATTAGGCACGGTTGAGATAGATTGAGATGAATTTCATGGTTCTCTCTCTCTCTCTGACACACAGAGCACAATCCTAACCTGGAGTTCGGATGGCACAGTTAGGCCAGCAAAGTTTGGCCGGCACAAAGGACACCGTAAAGTAGGTTTGGACCACTCTGAGGGCACAATCCTAACCTGAAGGTAGGCTGGCCCAGTTAGGCCAGCAAAGTTTGGCTGGCACAAGGAATACTGTAAAGTACATTTGGACCACTTGGAGTCAGAGAGGCCAGCACTCAGATGTGCGCCATCCTCCCTGACTCCGAGAGTGGTCTAAACACCACTCCCTTGTATCTGGCATTCTGAGGTAAATTTCTGAGGTAAAATTCTGAGGTAAATAAAGCAAAGTTTGGCAGGCACAAGGGACATCGTAAAGTACGTTTGGACCACCCTTGGAGTCGGAGAGGCCAGCACACAGACGTGCACCATCCCTCCTGACTCCAGGAGTGGTCCAAACGCGCTTTACGGTGTCCCTTGGACCAGCCAAACTTTGCTGGCCTAACTGTGCCGGCCTAACTCCGGGTTAGGATTGCGCTCTCAGTCTCCTCCACAATGTAGGTCCGCAAGTATCTTTCCCAAATCTCTCTGGGGCTGATCGGGATTCAAACCTAGGAGGACCGTTTCCCAGTGGGTCTGTGCCCTATGCAACAGCTTTAGGAGACATGGCAGCACTTCGGTCCAGCGAGCTAGCCACACTTCCCCTCCACCCCACCAGCAGCTCCTCTCCCCTTGTTTGCTCCCCTTATTTATTTATTTCCCCCCTCCTCCCTGCTGCCCTAATTTTTTTTGTTCACCTATAATTTTCTCCATTGACTTTAATTAAGTTCTCCCCAGGCTTGCTCAGTAGGCAGGCTTCCCTGGGTCTAATTAGACTCTCATCATAAGTAATCTACATGGAAAGCAGACACGTGCGCGGGAGCGCACCGCACACGCAAGCAGGCGAGCCTGATTTATGGAGCGACTACTGCTAGCAGATGGGTGCATAAAACATGACAAATAATTCTGGTGCTCTTTTTTCCCCTCTTTTTTGAAAGCAGAGTAATGCATACGCTCGGAGTCATGCTTGGTGCACACTTGCATCGGCTACATTTCTTGTCCTTCTCCTCTTCCGTCTCTCTCTCTCTCTCTCTCTCTCTCTCTCTCTCTCTCTCTCTCTCT
>JAJKFI010000022.1:6569718-6600162 GCA_029204185.1 Lerista edwardsae | reverse complement strand
CTCTCTCTCTCTCTCTCTCTCTCTCTCTCTCTCTCTCTCTCTCTCTCCAGGTACCACCACCTTCACTCAATAAAACCAATAGAGCAGATCAGAGTAAATCATCTTTGACTGGAAAAGCGAGAGTCGTTGATAACAACAATTCCCACTGGAGTCATAAGGAGATTTCTCATGCTGATCTGTTTCTTACCATGTACTTAAGACCCAAGGTGTGTGCCGAAGTAATTATCGGAGGGAGGCTGCCCATGGAGGGGGCTTTGTACTGTTTGCTCAGGGATGGAGAGGAGAGTGTCTTATGCGCTTGGGAGGCTGATTGCATGTTCATGCTGACTTGAGGTCTCCAGGGAACCAGAGCCCACAGCAAACCTCTCTGGCAACCAGAACCTACCTCCTCAAGGTTTCTAGGCAAGGGGAGGGGAGAAAAGGCCCTGCAGAAGAAAGGAGGGATGCTTGACAATGGCTGGGTTGGAAATGAACTGGGAAAAGTTGAAAAGTCAGCTGCCACAGGTGAGACAAAGGACAAAGACAAGACTGGGTTTGCTGATGCAAGATAAAATTGGAAGGTTAATGGGAGAGGACGAATGGACAGACAGACAGACAGACAGACACACACACACACACACACACACACACACACAGGGACACGCATGGACACACATGGATGAGGACACACACGGGCACACACAGGGCACAATCCTAATCTGGAGTTAGGCCGGCACAAGTTAGGACAGCAAAGTTTGGCCGGCACAAGGGCCACCTTAAAGTATGTTTGGACCACTGTCGGAGTCAGAGAGGCCAGCATACAGACATGCACCATCCTCCCTGACTCTGAGAGTGGTCCAAACGCACTTTACAGTGGCCCTTGTGCCAGCCAAACTTTGCTGTCCTAGCTTGTGCTGTCATCAGAGGCACAAACCAATCATCTCCTGGCTGATTGAGAACCTGGAACTCAGTAGAGAACAGTGTGTGTCGATTCCAATGAAGCTCTGCAAGATTCTGAAGCTCCGGACACCTCCCACAATGACCACAGTGGCCCACAGTGAGATTATTGCTAAATGGGTGATGCCCATGTCCCAGCTGGGTGTGGTGTGCCTTGGATGTAATATCCATGTGCCAACACAGACTGTGCAATCCCTGTGCCAAGCTGGGACGCCAGGAGGCCAGAATAAAACGAGCTGGGCCAGCTTGTGTTCCTTTGTGACCTCTTGAGGTGCAGAGATCTTGCACAGTGAGTGAGGTTTGCACATTATGAACAGAGACAGGATTGTCTGCTCATGCCTGCACATTTGGAGATGCATCTACTGAAGGGCATTACCCCCATGGCCAGCTGAAATGCCCCATTGGCACAGCTATGTCAGTGCTGGAAAGTTGGTTAGGATTTTTTTTTTAAATTTATATACCGCCTTTCTTAAGATCACTAGATTTCTCTGACTGTAACTCAAGGCGGTTTATGTAGGCAGACTTTTATTCACAAACCCGAAGGTTTTTACAATTTACAGAAATGTTCTATCTTTCAAGAACAACACTCATACAGATCTTTCTTTCTGGATTTAGCCTTCTTTCTTAGCCTGTCTTCTGCTGGCTGATAAGAGGCTTCCCTGCTCCCACCAGAGACGCAGCTGACTTCAGCACACTCCTTCTCCCACGAGGCAGCTGGAACTCAGCTTTTAATCAGCCGCAGTTTGCAAGGTCTGCCGCTCACAGAGACTTCCAGTAGTCTCGAGCTCACGACCTTCAGATCTTCAGCTGTTATCTTTGGGCAAACGGCATTAACCCTCTCGGATAAATCTTCTGCCCTTAGTCATGCGCCCTTAGTCATGTGCAAAGAGAGACGTTTGTTTTATATCAAGGGAGAGCACCATTTCCCCCATTGGCTGGTGAGCTTGACTCGTCCATGTGGAGCACGTTGAACCAGACGGACAATTGGGTTGGTTCAGCAGCTACAGTCTATTAAAGATTTAAGCCCTCCATTGAAAGTATGCATTTTGCATTTGTTCCAGGAAATAGCACTGCCTGTTTTTGCAGGGTGCCATGGTGCCAGATCAGCATTGGAAGAAGTCCTGGGCTAGATCAGATCATACATCTCCCTGATGTATGATCTAATGGACAAGTGCAGCACTGTTTCCCCCTCCTCCTGCCATGGCCTTGATCTACTTCAAACTTGATCCACTTCAAACTCTTGGTCTTGATCCACTTCAAACTTGATCCACTTCAAACTCTAGGCGAGCTGCTGTTTACCAAAGAAAACACAAGATACCCAACTGATAAGCATGCAGTGTGGGTCTCATTTTGTTGGACCCTAAGCACCTATGCAAAGTCTTTAGATCTGGGAACAAAATGAGAATGCTGGTATTCAGGGAAGAGGCAGCTCAGTATGAGGCAGAAATGTGTGCTGCATCTGAAATGGGTATACCTGGTGAGAAAATGCATACTGCAAAGTCTGCAGGTGTACTAAAAGTAGGGGTTTGTTCCACAGCAGTGTGTATCCCACAGAAAAATAAATAGTGCAAGAATTCCCTCAATACTTTATATTGTGCATGTAACTGCACAGGCAATGAATAACAGCTGCAATATTGAAACAAGGAACACACAAAGATCTCTTATCATTTTACAAGGAATAAATTAGCGTGACGGGTGAAAAAATGGCATTTTTCTAGGCATTTTTCTCCCGTGCAAGGGAGCAAAGAGCCCCGATACAGCTTGGCCAACGGAAGAAATCACAAAACAGGACATTTGCATGCTTGAATTAATGTCATCTCTAGAAATGCAACTAGATGATTGCCCTCCGTTTGCGTTAATTAGGGCTGAAGGCACCTATCGATGAATCAGGAGGGTTAATCAAGGGATTCATTAAATGAAAATGAGAAGTGTGGGATTTTGCTCCAGTTCTAATCAGCTGTCCACGAATCACTGCAATTGTCCAGTTGGAGACTGGAGGCATTTTCCCACCCAGAGCCGGTCTGTCCATGAGGCCAACTGAAACTGTTGCCTCAGGTTTGGTGGGTGTCAACTGCTGCTTTAACTCCTTCCACTCCTTGGATTCTAACAGGAGTGGAAGAAGAAGTGTGAAGGAGATTTTTAAAGTGGCAAGAGCAGAACGCAAAGGAGGTGGTCAAGGGAGGGGCATGGGTGAGGGCATAGAATGTAGAGGACTAATCTGCTGCCTACCACCAAAGTGCCGTGTGGGTCAAAGACTTCACCTGGACTCCTGGAGGAGCTGCCCCTGCAGGAAGTTGAGACTGAGCTCTTAGGGTGCAATCCTAAACTGGAGTTAGGCCGGCACTGTTAGGCCAGCAAAGTCTGGCCGGCACAAGAGACACCGTAAAGCACATTTGGACAACTCTCAGAGTCAAGGAGGAGGGCGCACGTCTGTGTGCTGGCCTCCCTGACTCCAAGAGTGGTCCAAACGTGCTTTACGGTGGTGGTTGTGCTGGCCAAACTTTGCTGGCCTAACTGTGCCGGCCTAACTTCAGGTTAGGATGGCACCCTAAATACAATAAAAGAAGAAACAACTTGAACAGGTGACGGGACAGGTAGATGCAAGGTGACCCTGCAATGGGTGTGACGTTGATCCAAGTGGCCTTGCAACACAAGGTGAAAGTTAGATGGGTGTGGACTGTACCTGCGGACAGATTGATGCCAGGTTATGAACACGGGCAGGCGCTCGCAATGTCAGCCTTTTTTGTTTTTTTAAACAATGCCGATGCAACGTCAATAGCCTCACTTGCCAAGCAGTGTGCCATCCCGTTGGCTTGCTGTCACGCTGCTGAGGACTGGGGGCAGTCGGAGCCGTACTCAGATCTGTTTCAAATAACATGTTCAACAGCCACCTCCCGCTTTCCAAAGCGAACAATCAAACCAGCTAGACATCATTTAGGAGACAGGGAGGCGGTTTCTCCGTGGCGGTTCACATCCGCTTTCTCCTGAGCGGTGTTCCAGGAAAAGGAGGCATCGTTCACGCTACTGCTTGGGGAGAGCCATCGATCCGTTGCTTCATGACAATGCGACCCCATGAGAACGTGTGCGGATCAAGACGGCTGTATCCAGTGGTGACATCTAAATGATTTAAGAACAGGTACTCACTTTTGATTGGCACGTGTCGGGACCCGCCCACCGGAAGTGATGTCATAAGCCAGAAGTGATGTCGTGGCAGGAAGTGACATGAAAAAAGCCCTTTTTGAGGCCTCAGACGATTTTAAACTGACCCAACAGTTGCAACAGTATTCCACAGCACCCCCAGAACATGTGAAGGCATCATGTTAAACCCCCAGAGCAACTCATTTTTCAGTGGCAAGGAAAGGAAAGGCTCCGCTCGCTGCCTGCCTGCCTGCCTGGCTCTGAGAACATGCAGGCAACTCAAACATGCAGGAAATTCAAACGTTGCAGAGGGCGGAGTCGACGGGTGGGCGGGCGAATCGGCGGGTCCAGCTGTAATCCTAGAAACCGGTACTCGCGTACCCCCGCGTACCCCCTGCATGACATCACTGGCTGTATCTAGGGGTGGCTTGTTGTCATTGGAAACCATTTTTGGGGCGCCAACAGCCACTTTTTGATGGTTAAACCATCTGAATAAGAACACAAAACGCCGCATTTTGGCGTTGAAGGTCTTTTCTAGAAATTAAAATAGACGACTTGGCCAATTAGAAACAATACTGTGGCTGCATCCGCTGGCACTAGATCACCTGTACCATCTACCTAGTACACTTGGAAGGCATTCAAAATGAATAAAAATGAGAACTTGGATTGAGAATATAGCATGAAAGCACATCACACCGCAATTTGCTATTTTCATCAAGAAATTTCTGGGGAAAAAGTATCACCCCAAAACCACACCCCTAGTTATATATCGCTTGCTGCTTCAAACCTTTCTAGTCGGCCGGTCCATCACAAAGCTTTACCAGGGGTCGATCAGTTGGCAGGAAAGGTGTCCATGTCAAAAAAGAGCTAGCAGCTCTCCCAGGGAGAAAGAAACATACCCAGAGCGCAATCCTAACCTGGAGTTAGGCCAGCACAGTTAGGCCAGCAAAGTTTAGCTGGCACAAGGAACACCATAAAGTATGTTTGGGCCATTCTCAGACAGGCCAGCACACAGACGTGCGCCATCCCCCCTGATTCTGAGAGTGGCCCAAATGTGCTTTACGGTGGCCCTTGTGCTGGCCAAACTTTGCTGGCCTAACTGCCATTGGAAGTCCATTGATGAGCACTTTCCCCTGGCTGTCTGCATGTATCCCTGTCTTCTTGCTCTGTCCTTCGGAAAAACGAAATTAGTCCTTCCCCGCACTGCTGCCGAAGGAGACTCCTGGGGGCCGAATCCTTGAGTTTGAGGAAATGCCACATTGCACACTTGGTGGAGACACTTAAATACATCTCAGGGTTCAGATCACAGCTTCTCGGCACCACCGAAAGAAGTAACACTTTCATATTTTGTAAACTGTTTCTCACAGCTTGTTTATTTAGGGTTATAGCTCGAGTCGGGCTCCTTATGGAAGTGTGACTCATTGTTTAATGTGTCAGCTTATTAGTAATACTTGTGTTTGTCTTATAGTTCCTTCACTGCCACTAATTGCGGAGCCCACTGCGAGCTCTCGGTTTCCAATGGCAGAGTAGAGGAATTGGCTGCATGGGAATCCTTGGGAGAAAAGAAATGGAAATCCGTGGAAAGACATAAAATCTGTCGGCTTCCGGGTGGAGCCCATAGCCTTGATGGAAGAATGGATCTTTTGCATGCAGAATATCCCAAAGCCAGTCTCCAAGATACAATTCCCTGTGCATTGTAATGGGTGTGTGTGTTCTGCTTAATTCACCGACTGTGCTGGAGAAGAAAAGAGTGGTGTGGAAAGGCAAGGATTTTTTTCTTTTTACTTGTTGGGTCCTTGGAAAGCTGGGAGCAGCCGTCTTGGGAGCTGTAGACTCGGGAATCGTGCAAGATTCCTTTTGTGAGTGTTCACAGTTCTGCTTCCTGTCAAAGATGTGCAATTGCAATGGCTTGCGCAATTTGCATTTCAGGAGCGTCATTTTGTGATGCCACAATGACAGCGCTTCCTGCTCGATGATGTCACTGCCTACCACCACGTCACTTCCGGGTTAACCGCATCACTTCCGGCGGGTCCCGACACGAGCGCCATTCTGAACAGTGAGTCCTGGTCTAAAACGTTTGAATGCCGCTGGCCTGAAGCATGATGCCAAATCCTTTATGGAAAAGGTGGGTCTTTAGAAGGGGATGTGAAGGAAGTCAGAGAGGAGGCGTCAAGCTCCCAGCATCACCTGTTCCCACAGCGATCTTGAGGTTCTAACACTGCAGTCCATTATCTCTGGGCCGGCGCTGTTCCTAGCTCGCAGTGTGCCTGGGGCATCACCGTGCCCGCAGCTTGGCCACCCTGTCCCCACGCATTGCCACGACATGCCTCCCTGCACCCAGAATCACTCCATTAAGGGGCGATCCAAGCACAAGGGAGGGCGGGGGGGGGATGACCAGCAATGGGATCTACAAACGACCTGGGGGAACGCTGGGCGGGACTTAGGCGGGACATCCGGGTGATTGGCAGCCCATCCGCGGCGATCCGCAGCTGCCCTGGCCTCGGGGGGGGGGGGCTCCTCCTCGCTGCGGAGGACGGGTGAGGGTTGCGCCGGGTGCCTGGGCGAGCAGCAATGGGGCACGCTAACCGGGGCAGCCCCCCCCCGAGGCCAGGACAGCTACAGAACGCTGCGGACGGGCAGCCAATCACGCAGAAGCCCCGCGGAAGTCCCGCCCAGCGTTCCCCCAGGTCATCTGTAGATCCCATCACTGGGGATGACCCAAAGTGCATGGTTTTTTCCTGCACTGCTGCCCCGCACCACAACTGGCGCCCGCTGGGCTTCCTTCTTCCTGCAGCATCCTCCCTCCACCTCTTCTCTGGGCCCGCCACAAACGCGGAGAAGAAACAAAACCTCATGCCACCCCCAGCAAATCCAGGCCGCGTTCTCCAGTGCCAGGGAGCACTTTGCAAACAAAGCAGATTAAAAAATAAAATAAAATAAATTCAACCCATAAAAGTGCACCTGACAACGTCCTTTTAAATTATCTGGTTTTTTCCCCCCCTGAAAACAGACAATAAATTGCCGGCACCTTCCGTACAAGTACCGGAAATGCCCTTTGAAAGATTTACAGGCGTCGAACTCCTACTCTCAATATAGGCAATGTGCTGCTTGCAAGATAATTTCCCATCAGCCGTATTTCAGATTCCTGAACTCCCTTCCATCAACCTGTCCCAAGGAATATGGCATCACCCACCCACCTGAATTACAGCTACTTAGGAAGTACAAGTGCACCTGATTTATGGCCACTATCTGGGATCTTGCCCCTTTCCTCAAGGCTGCCGGATGCAGCGCTTTTAAAAAAATTTGATCCAATGCCAATGGGTTATCCCAACAAGCTGTTCAGAGAAAATCCCCCAGTTATTAACTCCCCATTGGTTCAGGACCTCCATTTCAGAGGCGATAGGAGCTGATGGGGGTGGGGTGGGGTGGCTTTCAAATGCGAACATGGCGAGGTCAACAAACAAAGCATGTGGAAAGCATGTTCTCTTCCCTCTCTCAAAACACCAGAACCAGGGGGCATCCACTAAAACTGAGGGTTGGGAGAGTTAAAACAGATACAAGGAAGTACTTTTTTACCCAATGGGACTCTTTGCCACAGGAGGTGGTGATGGCATCTAGTCTGGATGCCTTTAAGAGGGGAAAGATCCATCGTGGGCTATAGGCCATGATGGATTGTGCAACCTCCTTACATTGGTGGTGGGCTACTTCAGAGTACTGGGTGCAAGGGAGTGGCCACAGGATGCAAGCATCTTGTTGTCTCATGCCTCCCTGGGGCACCTGGTGGGCCGCTGTGAGATACAGGAAGCTGGACTAGATGGGCCTTTGGCCTGATCCAGCAGGGCTCTTCTTATGTTCTTATGTTCTTAACTTGATTGGGACACCCTGTCCCCCTACCAGAAGGGATTTGGTGCGAGGGGGCCTCAGGACTCAATGCGGAGGCACACCCATCGTCCATCAATGTGAAACAGCAAAACTCCTCTCCCTAGTCCTGTACCAGCTTGGTGAGCCACAGGTGAGTGTTTTGTTGGGACGGCAGGATGAAGTCCACACTTGGCAGGAACAGGGAGTGTTTGGGCTTGACACATGATGGGGGTGATGATCTTCCGAAACAGAACTTGGAAACAGAACTCGAGAACTTGCATCCCGCGCCTGTTTTGATGTTGGGCCCCATAACTAAGCAGTGATATGCGGGGAAGGGAATGGCTGGGGAGGCCCTTGCCATAGCACAGTGCCGCAAGGCGATCTGGGGGCTACCCAGATGCCACAGTGCCTGCACAATCACAGCAGAGGCTGAGTTCCTGCAGCCACAAGTATAGTAGTAGTAGCAGCAGCAGCAGCAGCAGCAGCAGCAGCAGCAGCAATAATAATAATAATAATAATAATAATAATAATAATAATAATAATAATAATAATAATACTCGTATTTATATACCGCCTTTCTTAGGTCATTAGATTGCTCCTCTGACTTTAACTCAAGGTGGTTCACATAGGTAGGCTTTACTCATAAACACAAGGTTTTTACAAATTACAAGCAAGTTCTATCTTTCAAGAACAGACAACACACAGTTGGTACTTTCATGGTGTAGTCTTCTTTCTGGCCACACAATTTGCCTTCCTGCTGGCTGATAAGCAGCTTCTGCTCCCACCACAGAAGCGGCTGGCCCAGCACAACTCCCCTCTCACAGGCAGCTGTAGCTCAGCTCTAATCAGTCGCAGTTTACAAGGTCTGCCGCTCACGGAGACTTCCAGTGATCCCGAACTGGCAAACTTCGGATGTTATTTTCAGACAAATGGAGGCTTTAACCCTCTCGACTGCAACCTCCTGCCCAGTACCTCCTTGCACGGGAACAAGCACGCAGTGGCCTTCCTATGGAGGGGGATGCTAAGTGTTGCAGGAACTTGAGCTCCTGCGTAATACATCCCCTCCCCCTTGATTCCTTAGACCTTGTCCCAGGGTAGAAACCTGGCTAGGTCCACAACTGTTTATTGGGAATTAAGGTTAAGGTTTCCCCACAACTGAATGATCTAGTCGTGACCGACTGTAGGGGGTGGTGCTCATCTCCATTTCAAAGCCTGCAGAGCCGGCGTTTTGTCTGAGGACAAGCTTCCGTGGTCATGTGGCCGGCATGACTATACGCCGTGGCGCACGGAACGCTGTTCCCTTCCCACCAAAGTGGCCCCTATTTTTCTACTTGCATTTTAGGTGCTTTTGAACTGCTAGGTTGGCAGGAGCTGGGACAAGCAACGGGAGCTCACTCCGTCGCATGGTCTCGAACTCCCAACCTTCCGGTCAGAAAGCCCAGCATCAGCAGTTTAACCCGCTGCGCCGCCACCATGTCCCCTTATTGGGAATAGGAGGGTGTTAAAAATAGATTTGCCACGGGCGCCAGATGACCCAGCTATGCCACCGACATCAGCCAATATATATGAGCCACAGAAGTTGTCTGGAATAGGGGAGGCTTTGAAAACAACTAACACCGCACTGGAATTTCTCAGCGCTTCCATTGTTCTCCTCCTGTTTGAGCGCTGCGTCCAACTGGGCTGTTTTCTTAGCTCTCGAGCCATTTCCCAGCACCGGTGCCCAGGGTTGGAGCTGTCAGCCTCTGTGAGATGCCGTTCTCTGCCTCGAGAGCAATTCTCCAAGTGGCCACCCTCGGGTGGGTCTGCCCAGCGCAGCTGCTCTCCTGTAGCTGGATGTGTCAGCCGCACGCATGACTGGCTCCTCAAGCGTTCCGACTCCTCTCTCCTGCTCTCCAGCGCGCACACAGGAATAATCAGCAAGTTGCATGCGTGGGGGAGAGGATCAAAGCTGAGATGATAGGCATGCCAGGAGCACATGACCCAGGCGAGATCGGGAGCTAGCACCAGCTAGAAATAATTTATAATAATTAATGGCTTGTACAGCAGGAACTATGAACTGACTGCAAATTTCTTCAGCGTGTGGGGTTAATTCAAAGACGGAAGGCCTGAGAGAGCGAGAGAGAGAGAGAGAGAGCGAGAGAGAGAGAGAGAGAGCGAGAGAGCGAGAGAGCGAGAGAGCGAGCGCACTGCTGTCCCCCAACCAAACCCTGGATCTTGGACAGTTCAGATGCTGCATTTTCCATTATAGCTGTAAATGGTCGTGCAGGAAGGTCTGTTCACAAGAAGGAACATCTTGTCACACTGATGTCATATGGACGCCACAATACTTGGTTGCTGGGATAATGTGACCCTCCAGTGTGACCGATGTGGCCTGGAGTAACTGCTATATGGGGGCATCTTGGTTTCTCAGATCATGTGAATAGAAGAACTGCAGTACCAGTTTTGGCCATTCAGTGGGTGGCGTTGTAGTGCAGAAAAGAGCACCCTAGTCACTCCCTCTTCCTAGGAGCTGCTGTGCTGACCTCTGTGAGCTGGCCTCTCTGACTCACTTTGGAGAGTGGTCCAAACATCCTTTACTTTTTCCCTTGTGCCAGCCAAACTTTGCTGGCCTAACTGTGCCGGCCTAACTCCAGGTTAGAACTGCGCTCTCAGAGTCAGAAATGCCAGCACACAGACGGGCGCCATCCTCCCTGACTGCAAGAGTGGTCCAAACACGCTTTACAGTGTCCCTTGTGCTGGCCAATCTTTGCTAGCCTAACTGTGCCAGCCTAACTTCAGGTTAGGATTGCGCTGTCAATCTGATAGACTGATCCCCCCCCAATGTGTATCATATCTTGTATCATATCCGTGCCATATATTTGTGCCATATTACAACCATTGTTTCTTCCTTTTCTGGAAGTTTGCGAAGGACCAGCACTGGTCCACAGACCACCACTTTGAGTAGCACTGAACGATAGCACTTCAGCCTGTGAGTCTGGCTGTGCATGTGTGTGCATGTTTCAGCTCTGACTGCTCCTCCAGATTGAAAAACTCCTGGCCAAGAGGAAACGAGCACAGCCAGACCGCAATCTGTAGGGACCAAGAGTCCATTCTCCTGCCTCAACACATTCCATCACCTCATTCTGCTGGGTTTTTTTTTTACAAATGTGTACCAGCTAAAGCAGAGATTTTAAATCAGTGTGCTGTGGCACATGGATGTGCTGTGAATGGTCCAAGAGTGTGCCCCAGGAGTTTGGAGGAGGATAATGTATTAATAGGGCCATTGGAGGATGTGAGCCTTGTCAATTGTCCAAAAACTGATTGGGTGCCTTGACCATTTTTAGCTCCTTGTCAGTTTGCTGTGAGATGAAAAAGACTGGAAATCTCTGATCTAAAACCTGGTACCCATAGCTGAAATGAATGCACATATATTCCCTATTTAACTGTGCTTCCCTCTTCCTCTCCCCCTGGTTTGCTTCCCCTCAGGCCACACTTTAGATTGTAAGCTCCTCAATGGCAGAGACCTGTCTATTTTGTTTGTTGCGCTGTCAAAAGCCAGGCCCATTAACAGCACCATGGAAATAATGACCCTCATTTTATTTCTTCAGTAGATCCCTCAAGTGTGTGTCCCCTTTTGCCTCCTGCCGATGAGCAGCATCTCTGGTGCCAAACCACAGCACATAAAATAAGCGCAGAGCCACATTTATTCCCTGCAGAAACGATGCAGGCCATGAATCACTGGCAAGGCACACTCCACGCTCACAGGATTTATGGTTTTTTAAATCTATGGATGCTTCAGTCACTGCGCAACAACGAAGGTGATCATTAGGGCTTGAATGACGCCATCCTGTAAAACGCTAAGCGCCCCACTTAGAAACCAATCTGGGTGCAGCCTGAAGATCAGCTTTCTTTTCCCTTACATCATACCGAGGATATTGCGAGGAGGAAAACCACAACTGTGGGTGCAATCCTAACCTGGAGTTTGGCCAGCACAGTTAGGCCAGCAAAGTTTGGCCGGCACAAGGGACAACGTCAAGCATGTTTGGACCATTCTCAGAGTCAGGGAGGGTGGTGCACAGTGGTGTCATCTAAATGATTTAAGAACAGGTACTCACTTTTGATTGGCACGTGTCGGGACCCGCCCACCGGAAGTGACGTCATAAGCCAGAAGTGAGGTTGTGGCAGGAAGTGACATGAAAAAAGCCCTTTTTGAGGCCTCAGAGGATTTTAAACTGACCCAACAGTTGCAACAGTATTCCACAGCACCCCCAGAACATGTGAAGGAGGCCTTGCGTCATGTTAAAACCCCAGAGCAACTCATTTTTCAGTGGCAAGGAAAGGAAAGGCTCCGCTCGCTGCCTGCCTGCCTGCCTGGCTCTGAGAACATGCAGGCAACTCAAACATGCAGGAAATTCAAACGTTGCAGAGGGCGGAGTCGACGAGTGGGCGGGTGAATGGGCGGGGCCAGTTGTAATCCTAGAAACCGGTACTCGCGTACCCCCGCGTACCCCCGCATACCCTCTGCATGACATCACTGGTGGTGCACATCCATACCAAATACTACTGTCCCCTTGCCACAGTGGTGGGATTCAGGGGGTTCGCCCAGGTTCTATAGAACCGGTTGTGAAATGGCTGGGCCCCGCCCACTCGCTTACCTCGGCTGGCTTCGGGTTTTTTTTTTGGCTCCGGCTATGACGTCATAGAACCGGTTGTTAATTCATTTGAATCCCACCACTGCCTTGCCATGATTTTACCATGTTTTACAGCCGCCCTCTCTGTAAGACCCTTCTAGCCATGTTGTGCAATTAGGTGCAGGTCTAGTTATTAGCAGAATAAAGAGTGGTAATAAAAAACGTGGATTGCACATATTAGTGAGCCTCTCGCTCTCTTCTCCCCCATAAAAAAACTGGGTATGATAAAGAGGTCCACAGGGATTCGTTTACAAGGAAAGGGCCCATGCACTGGACGAGCCAAAGGGGAAGTGGGTGGTCATTGCACTCACCCAGGATTATTTGGCCATCCTGTGCTTCTTTTTATAGAGCAAATTTATTGTGTCCTTTTTGGCTCCAGGAGCGCCAAACCGGACCCACGTGAACATGAATCCACAAGGAAAAAAACAACACAAAATCCTGACAAGGTCATTTAGACCAATTACAGAAGCGGACCACATACTTTTCTAGAATTGCCCTGTTTTTCTGGCACTCGAAGCTCAGTAATAAATGAGAGTTATTTTTGGTCCCTGGAAGTCCTGAATGTTTTCCTTTCCATTCCTGCCATGATAATGAAAATGAGCTTCTATGGTCACAGACGAGATGCCGCGAAGAGCCCAATCCTATCCCCATCAGCCAAGACCAGGCAGGGCCACCAATGCAGCGTGAATTGAATGGTGTGGGCTGGGGGCAGACAGTGGGTCTCCAAGGGGTCTCCTTAGACCTATATGTTGAGCCGGCATAGGTCAGAGGGGAGTCAGGGGGAAGGGGGGATAGGATCTCAGTTTGTGCTAGTGCCACTGCGATCCTCCCCCTCCTCCCCAGCCGTAACACACTGCCCTGATGCCCAGGGCAATGACATCACAATGTCATGTGATGGCATTTGATTGATTGATGACATAGCTTCCGGTGGGTCCTGAAACACTGTCATTCTAAAAAGCGGGTCCCCGGGGCTAAAAGGTTTGAGAACCACTGGCAAAAGGCCAGTCTAGGATTGGGTTGTGTGAATAATATTTGCTGGGCTCCTGCAGGGGATGGAGATGCCTTCTTCTTCTCCTGCTTGTGCATTCCTGGTTGGCTGCTTGTTGCGTCTCCTTCCACGAGAAGGAGTTTTGCTCTGTTCCAGCAAGGAAAATCTGTCTGCCCCTTTGTGTGTGGGGTTGGTGTCACAGGGACTGGCCAATAGGTGCTGTGCCAGCCACACAACAGGCAGGCTCTTCTATCCACCAGTGCTGTTTGTGCTTCTGAGAACCTTTGCTTTGGAGATCTGCAGATATCCTCCGGAAGATTCCGGAAACTGGCATGCCAATGTCAATACAGCCACGGGGGGGGGGGGAACCCCACATGAAATCTGCAGGTGTTTGTGCAGGTAGGGGTGGGACGATAGCACTTCCTCATCTCTGAAAAGGGGTTGCCTGCTCAGGCCTCCGTGTGCTTCTGCAAATATTTGCTCTCTTCCCCTGGCATGGAGCAAATAAGCTGCCAGCATTTTCCGGGTGCAAGCAGCAGCAAAGGCACACGCCCCGGTTTTGCTAGCGCCCGACCAGCAGTAAGCCTCACCTCTGAGCCAGCCCTGATCTTAATCTCACTAGCAAAGGCACTGGGCACCTTCCTCCTACCGCGTGCTGTGTCAATGTGACGGTCTGTCATTAGCGGCAGCCTTGTTGGGCATCAAAAGACTGGGTGGGCTGCAGTGGGACAGTGGAGCTCACCTTGTAACCCCAGGTGCAGGAAGGATGGTGAAGGATGTAGATGGTAAGGCCGCACCTGGAATATTGTGTACAGTTCTGGTCGCCGCACCTCAAAAAGGACATAGTGGAGTTGGAAAAGGTGCAGAAGAGAGCGACAAAAATGATTACGGGGCTGGGGCACCTCCCTTATGAAGAAAGACTGCAGCGTTTGGGGCTCTTCAGCCTAGAAAAAAGGCGCCTGAGAGGGGACATGATTGAGACATACAAAATAATGCACGGAAGGGATAGAGTTGATAGAGGGATGTTCTTTTCCCTCTCTCAAAACACCAGAACCAGGGGGCATCCGCTAAAACTGAGGGTTGGGAGAGTTAAAAGAGATAAAAGGAAGTACTTTTTTTACCCAGCGGGTAGTTAATCTGTGGAACTCTTTGCCACAGGAGGTGGTGATGGCATCTGGCCTGGATGCCTTTAAGAGGGGATTGGATGGATTTCTGGAAGAAAAGTCCATCGTGGGCTATAGGCCATGATGGGTTGTAACCTCCTTACATTAGTAGTAGGCTACTTCAGAGTACTGGGTGCAAGGGAGTGGCAACAGGATGCAAGCACCTTGTTGTCTCGTGCCTCCCTGGGGCACCTGGTGGGGCTGCTGTGAGATACAGGAAGCTGGACTAGATGGGCCTTTGGCCTGATCCAGCAGGGCTCTTCTTATGTTCTTAGGTTCTTAGGAATGTGGCCAGGCTCCTTTGGGATCCTCATAGTTGTGTGCTTATGTAAGAGAGAGGGAGGGGAGGGGCGTCAAACCTAAGGCCTGCAGGCCATCTCCGGCCCACAGAGCTCTTTGCCGGGCCGCCCTGGTAGCTGGGCTGTCCCAACACCATCATCAGCTGCTCTCAGCTGCTGAGCTGTGCTGAGGTGGCACTGCTGAAAGGGCAGCCCACATGATAATTGGGCTCTTCCATAGCTAGGGGTAGTTGAGAACGGTGTTAATTTTTGAAAACACTGTCCTGTCCCTGATTCAGGAGGAGGAGTCGCGGCTGGCATGCCTGCAAGCCAGGGCGTGTGTGGCACTCTGCATGCCACCATGGACACCGGGAGGTCTTGGGCTGGCCCTGGTGTTAAGAGTCCACATCTGGAGCATCCGTCACCACTTGTGGCCCAGATGCCTCAAGCCACCTGCCACCTGGCACACAGGGTTGCAGCCACGGTAGAAGATTCCAAAGTGGATATGCATGCAGTGGCTCACTTTTGCAGATGAGCCCGATTGTGGGGTTGGTCTCTGCACCACGTCAGGAGTGGCGCTGGTTTTGATGGAGGCGTGCAATTTGCTCCTCTCCCTCGCGCATCCTCCTGTGCATGGTGTGTCAGCCGGGCAAAGAGAGGCAAGCTGGCTCTTAAAAAATCCCAAATGCAAGAGCCTTGCACAACATCCATCAAGTAATCTTTGCTTGCCCCATCCCTGATTGGCTAGGGCCCAACCAATCATCTTCTGTCCTGCATCAGGCTGTCCCCCTCCTTCCCTCTAGGGGGCTGCTCTTCCTGAGGCGGGGCAAACCAGGCGCATATAATCTTTTTTAAGAGCTCTGGGGACTTTGGGGGCGGAAGGGATGATGCGATGGAAATGCCCAGCCCCGGTTATTCTACCCAGGATCACACGCTCAGTAAAGCGACACCAGGAGCTTCGGGGGGCTCACGCCCAAGTGTGCTGGCAGCTGGGTGCGCTTGCTCAGTCCCTGGGGTCGTGATTAGCCCCGCGCAGAAGTGCCTGACAACTTGCCAGCGGTTCACGGAGGTCAGCTCCGCTTGGGAGGCTGCGGAGCTAATGACAGGGCGTTGCTGCAGCAATTGCTGGCCCCACACATGCCATGCAATCAAAGCCAAGGCAGGCTCAAGCCTTACAATGGCTGCTGTGAATGCAGAAGCACCTGCCCAGAGAGCGGAAACGGCTCTGTCCTTTTGACGGAAAGGAATCCTTTGCCTTTGCCTGAGTGTGCAAAGTGCTTTCCATGCATTACCTTGATGTGGCCGCCCTGGGAGGTCAGGATTAGTAGCCCCATAATGCAGATGGGGAAGACTGAGGCTGAGAGAGGGTGTGGTTTGCCTAAAGCCA
This sequence comes from Lerista edwardsae, assembly GCA_029204185.1. NCBI lineage: Eukaryota > Metazoa > Chordata > Lepidosauria > Squamata > Scincidae > Lerista > Lerista edwardsae. Next base: position 6,583,741 of record JAJKFI010000022.1, on the reverse strand, counting down.
CCGATGACTCGATGGAAGAGGCCAGATCTGCACTGGGGAATTCCTGTGCCATTGCTTTGCCCGTTCGCCACTGAGCTGCACACACCCGCCAAGGAAGACAGATCTGCCTGCCTGCTGCCCTCTCCAGAACTGCTGCTCTGGCCAGGGCTTGGTCCTTTCTCCCGCTCACTGAAGTGGCAGCCCGCTCCTGCCTCCAGAGCTGCTGGAGGAGGAAGGTGGAAGTTAAAAACACAAGCCGTTGCAGCTCCTGAGCCTCTTCCTCCACCCACCTGGCAGCTTACGAGACACCAAGTAGGCAGAGAGAAGGCACATGCCTTCTATTCTCTTAAACTCGGGCACACCCTCCCTCCTCCATGCCGCTCTGGTTTTAAACGCATGGGAGCAAAGCATGCTGGGAAGCAGGAATGCCCCACTCCCAGCATGCCCCACTCTCTTTTCATTTGAAACAGGAGTGGCACAGAGGGTGTATGCCAAGCTCTAGTTAAGGGAAGGGGGTGCCTCTCTGTCCCCCCTCCTTATCCATGGCAGGGGGTGAATCTGCCTGCTCCCCTTATCAATGGGTGTTGCAAAGACACATTAAGTAGGGGGAAATGGGGCAGGTGGGAGCAGGGGGTGGTTGGCGATGGGGGCGGATCAGGTCCCAGGCTTGAGTGGGGCTGGCGGAGGTCTCCAGCCTCGTATTTCAGTTATTTATCTACTTATTGGGGTCACTGCATGAAAAAGGTTGAGGACTAGTGCAATACATAGGGTGGTGTTTTCCCCCACAAGGATTCTGTGGCTCCCCTGGCTGGTTTCTGTGCTGCCCCGGGGAGCCCCAGCTCACAGTTTGGGAACCACTGAGGGTGCAATCCTAACCTGGAGTTAGGCCAGCACAGTTTAGCTGGCACAAGGGCCACCATAAAATATGTTTAGACCACTCTCAGAGAGGCCAGCAAACAGACGTGCGCCATCCTCCCTGACTCCAAGAGCGGTCCAGACGCGCTTTACGGTGTCCCTTGTGCCGGCCCAACTTTGCTGGCCTAACTGTGCCGGCCTAACTCCAGGTTAGGCTTGTGTGCTACATTAGGGGACGGGACCATGGGTCCTATAGGGAGTAGAAATGCAGGGAGTGGCAGCGCAGATGCCTTGCATATAAAAGGAATTGGGTTTCATCTGTGGCATCTCCAGGTAGAACCAGGAAGGACCTCCATCTGTAACCCTTGGGAGCTATTACCAGCCACTGCAGGTGATATTATTATTATTATTATTATTATTATTATTATTATTTTAATTTAATTTAATTTAATTTAATTTATACCCTGCCTTTCTGCCCCATGGGCACCCAAGGCGGCTTACAACATTAAAATACAATAAAACCATAATATTTGACAATTAAAAACAATAATTAAAAACAATATTAAAATAATTAAAATCTAAAACAAGCCCCGTGGGTCCTAAAATATACAAAGAAAGCCCGCCAGCCTGTCAACAATTAAAAGCTTGTTGGAATAAGAAGGTCTTCAGCCCCCACTGGAATATTGCCAAAGAGGGACCAGTTCTTAGTTCTACAGGGAGGGTATTCCAAAGTCAGGGGGGGGCCACCACCGAGAAGGCCCTATTCCTGGCCGCCATCCCTCTCACCTCTCCTGGTGGCGGCACAGTCAAAAGCCTCTCCCCCCAGATGATCTAAGAGTACGGGCAGGATTGTATGGAAGGAGGCGGTTCCTCAAATATCCCGGACCTGAGCCGTAAAGGCAGTGATGTCATGCAGGGGGTACGCGGGGGTACGCGAGTACCGGTTTCTAGGATTACAACTGGCCCCGCCCATTCGCCCGCCCACTCGTCGACTCCGCCCTCTGCAACGTTTGAATTTCCTGCATGTTTGAGTTGCCTGCATGTTCTCAGAGCCAGGCAGGCAGGCAGGCAGCGAGCGGAGCCTTTCCTTTCCTTGCCACTGAAAAATGAGTTGCTCTGGGGTTTTAACATGATGCCAGGCCTCCTTCACATGTTCTGGGGGTGCTGTGGAATACTGTTGCAACTGTTGGGTCAGTTTAAAATCGTCTGAGGCCTCAAAAAGGGCTTTTTTCATGTCCCTTCCTGCCACGACATCACTTCCGGCTTATGACGTCACTTCCGGTGGGCGGGTCCCGACACGTGCCAATCAAAAGTGAGTACCTGTTCTTAAATCATTTAGATGACACCATTGCGTAAAGGGCTTTAAAGGTCAACACTAGCACTTTGAATCGGGCCCGGAAAGGAACCGGCAGCCAGTGTAGCCGCCGAAGCAACGGCCCGACAGATTCGAACCGATGTGCCCCAGCGACCACCCGAGCAGCCACGTTCTGTAAAGACGTGGATGGATCCATCTTCTGACTCAGCATAAGTCAACTCGGTATTGAGGTCCATATCCTCATAAAGTGACGCCATCCATTTGCCTGGCACTTTTCTGAGTTGCATAAGGAAGCCCCCCCCCCCAAAAAAAACAGGCCTCTGCCCCAATAAGCATACACTCCCTATGTTGACCAGAAGAGACAGCAAAGGAAGGGGAGGGAGTGTCCCAGGTAAATGTAGGGGTGCTTAAAGAATCTGCCTCCACTGGGCTCTGCCAAACTTCACATCCTTGCCTGGAATTCAGTGGGAGTGGTATCTTGGATCCAGCAGTGTAGGTACTGGGGAGCAGAGCTCTAAATCCTGGAGGTGCCACAATTTGCCGTGTAAGAGGCCCTTCCAGCTTGCCGTCAGAGCCGTACTGGGCAGCGAGGGCAATTGGCTCTGACGGCAAAGAGGAGGGGCCACGTACTTGGTGCATTCCGGTGCCTGCAATACTTGTGTGCCCCTTGGAGCTACGGTACGGCTTGGGTCAGTTCCAGGGCTTGAACGAAGGGAATCGGCTCATCCCTGGCAAGAAGGGGGGGAACGCGAGAACTTGCATGGTTCATGATGAGGAAACCTAAAACTCTTAGCAGGTTTGCCTTTGGCTTGTCATGGTGTCCTAAGTTTCCTGCTTGCTTGCAATCGGGCCCAGAGTCACTCTCTGATTTGGGCAGGCTTTTCCCTCAAGCTCACACCTCCTCCGTCCCCTGATGCTTTGCCCGCCGTAGTGAAAGTGGACAGTCTCTGCCAGATGACACGATCGGGGCCCTTGCCAACGAGGACGCTGGCAGGTCCCTTCTGCCTTCCCCAGGTGCTGAACGTGGGCAGGTCCATTGGCTTTGTCACCCACAGGTGCAAGTGAATAATCTCATCGCAGCCCGGCACCTCCCTCTCCCAGGCCTGCCAGCTCGAAAGCTGGCACTGCAATTTCCACCGGGCATTGCCACCATCAATACCTGTCTGCATCGGGTTTCGTAAGAGCTGGCAAAGGACGACGGGGGTGGCAAGGAAAGGCAGGCTTGTTGTGCAACCCTCGGGAATTAATCAGGGTTAGGATCAGAAAGGAGAAACCGGCTCCTCACGAGGAACCTGCCTTGCTAATGAGCCGTGCCTGAAACTGGGTCAGGTGTTTCCCACATCGGCAGGTGGGTGACTGAGGAATCAGATCACGGGTGGCGTCTTGGTGGGAGAAACACTTGAAACAGGAAGAAACGCTGCTCGCCTTAGAAAAACTCTGTTGGCTCCTCTTGACAGTTCAGAGGTGAGTCTCTTTGGACGGAACCCTGAAATGCTCTTCACTTGGTGCAGAATGTTTCACATGGAGGTCCAAGGAAGGTCAGGACCTGCTGGGGACATCGTGTGCATGCCACAACAGCGGCAAATAAAAAAGAAGAAATAACATGTTGGAACTTGGGCATAAGGACACTGCAGGTGCATGGCCATTGTGGGGCTTCTGCACTTTGAAATTTTCCACAACCATTACTGGAACGGGAGGAGAAGAGTGGTGGCCTAGAGAGTCTCCTACGGGGTGATCTAGGCCACCACTTGTTTTCTCTACACACCTCCACTTTCTTTTTAAAACTGGCTTAGCTGCAGGAAGAGCAGCCAGTGAAGGCATAGTAAGGATGGTGGGGAAGCTGCAGACTGGGAGAAGAGGCTGAGTAAGGCAGTGGGTGAATGCCAGGTGTAGTGGATGTGTCTAGGGAGTGAGGAGGAGCAAAGGATGAGAGTAGGTGGACAGAAGTGGCACACCCACCAATTTGCCGCCTGAGACAATCTCCTCAGTTGGCCTCTCACATGAGCCGGCCCTGCATAGAAGCATGCATCTTAGCAGTATGTTCCTGTACATGCCTAGTTTTTGCATTTTTTAGCAAGGCATTCCTGGAAGGCAAAGGCAACGGCAATTATTTCCCGGGGATGGGAGATCAGAAATTAGGGCTTGGTAAATGGATGCTTGGCGCACATGGAGAGAGCAGAACATCATGTGCGCACAACTCCCTGGATTTTAATTGCATTTGTCGAGGTTATTTTGTATACCTCTGCATAACTTATAGCAATGTTATCAGCACAAGACAGTCAGTTTCGTGTTAAAGGAAAGAAATTTGTGCTTTTGGCATGCATATATTTCGGTGCTTTATTTTCAGACACACACAAAAACCCACCAGCCAACAAAACAACAAAAAGGAAACTTCTATCAGCTTGTGACAACGGTTGTCAACTTTTCCAAAGGTGCAGATGCTTTATAAAGGATACATTATCACTGCAGAGGTGTCTTGGGTCTGCTCTAATATGCAACAGGATGAGGGGGTCACGACACTTTCGGGAGGGTGAGGAAATTGTGGGCACAAACCTAAACTGAGTTAGGCCGGCATAAGCTAAGCCAGAAAATTTTGGCCAGCACAAGGAACACCGTAAAGTATGTTTGGACCACTCTCGGAGTCAGAGAGGCCAACACACAGACGTGCACCATCCTCCCTGACTCCAAGAGTGGTCCAAACGCCACTCCCTTGTATGTATTTTGAGGTAAATTTCTGAGGTAAAATTCTGAGGTAAATAAAGCAAAGTTTGGCAGGCACAAGGGACATCGTAAAGTACGTTTGGACCACACTTGGAGTCGGAGAGGCCAGCACACAGACGTGCATCATCCTCCCTGACTCCAAGAGTAGTCCAAACGTGCTTTACAATGTCCCTTGTGCCAGCCCAACTTTGCTGGCTTAGCTTATGCTGGCCTAACTCCGGTTTAGGATTGCGCTCTGTGTCTTTGAATGCACTCCTCTGCAAGTGACTCTCTGCAAGTAGAAACACAGCACATCAGGAAGAACTGCTGTCCTCAACCCCCACCTTTGATGTTCTAGTTTCCCCCTCGCAAATGGGTTTCTTTATAACACGGGGGAGTGTCCAATCATGACCTCTCCCCGCATTCAAGTTGGGCATCGGTCAAGAACAATGAGAGGACCCATCCTGCTGGTCTGCTCCATGAAACCCCCAGGACCAATGACGCAGTGGAGTGAGTTGGTTAGGGAGGATGGCGTCCGTCTGTGTGCTGGCCTCTTTGACTCCGAGAGCGGTCCAAACATCCTTTACAGTGTCCCTTGTGCTGGCCAAACTTTGGCCAAACCAAAATATTTACCTCATATTTACCTCAGAATTTTACCTCAGAAATTTACCTCAGAATGCCAGATACAAGGGAGTGGCATTTGGACCACTCTCGGAGTCAGGGAAGATGGCGCACGTCTGTGTTCTGGCCTCTCTGACTCCGAGAATGGTCCAAACACACTTGATGGTGGCCCTTGTACCGGCCAAACTTGGCTGGCCTAACTGTGCCGGCCTAACTCCAGGTGAGGACGGCACTCTGAGTCTGAGGCCCTGCTGACTCTTTTTGTGTCAACGCCACAGCTCTGGAAGAGAAGCCTCTCTGGGCTTCTCCTCAGCAGGGCTGAAGCACACTGGTTCCAGGCTTGCATGTGGTCCAGATCAAAACCTCCAACGCTTTGCCTTCTTCCCACCACCTCTGAGCTCTCGACACCAGGCTCTGGCTGAGATCCTCGAACCGCTCCCTGCCTGCTGAGTTGGTTCTGCTGTATCATAGAACAGTACGAGCTGCCCAGAGCTCTCATCATCCCCCAGAAGCCAGATTTATGGGTCTGGAGGGAGCAGCCCCGGCACAGGACATTGCCCAGCCTGCCTCCCTTGCGGCTTCGGCTCTGGGCTGGATGCCTCTCCTCCTCCCACAGGCCGCGCGGAGCAAAAACAGCCGACTCACAGTGGGGAAGAGTCCCACCCTATGACTCAGGACAGCTTCCTTGCTGGTAGACCAGTGCCGGGTCTTGACATTGCACTGGACGGCATCCTGTCCCCTCCCCTTTCCTCCCCCTCCCCTCCTCCTAAAAATCACACCCCAGATTCCTTCTTGCAAATCTCTTCCCACTCCTTCTGCCATGTCTATAGGGAAGGAAAGAGGGAACATAAGAACATAAGAAGAGCCCTGCTGGATCAGGCCAAAGGCCCATCTAGTCCAGCTTCCTGTATCTCACAGCGGCCCCAGGGAGGCATGAGACAACAAGATGCTTGCATCCTGTTGCCACTCCCTTGCACCCGATACCAGTAGCCCACCACCTTTGTAAGGAGGTTGCACAACCCATCATTGCCTATAGCCCACGATGGACCTTTCCTCCAGAAATCCGTCCAATCCCCTCTTAAAGGCATCTAGACCAGATGCCATCACCACCTCCTGTGGCAAAGAGTTCCACAGATTAACTACCTGCTGGGTCAAAAAGTACTTCCTTGTATCTGTTTTAACTCTCCCAACCCTCAGTTTTAGCGGATGCCCCCTGGTTCAGGTGTTTTGAGAGAGGGAAAGCTGAAGGGTGCCTTGGAACGTGCCTTAAACCGCAAGCCACCTCTGGGGAGGATGCTGAAGGGACTGCCTGTCCCCCCCTCCCCCCCCAAAAAACCAGGCTACCCAATCTGCTAGCTGAAACGACCTGTTTCACCATGGCCGAGCCAGCGCTAGCCAAACCACGACGGTAGCCAAGGTTACCCCTGCTGCTGTTGCTGCCATCTCGGGCCAGCCTCTTGGACACACACCCTGCTGCCTGGCACCCAGGAGTGCCCCCCCTGCCGCAAATGAGCTCATTTGCATTTCCTTGCAACAACGATGCATTGCGCTAAAAACAAGATTTCTTCGTAATTTCTCCTTTTTTTGAAATTGCACCTTCTAAAATCTCTCAGTGCAAAAACATGTAATAGTCTCTTGGGACAACTAGACTGGTAGGTCATGCTAGTCTAGTTTTCCCAACTGTGAGTAGGAAAGCAGGCTCTGATGGTCTGCCCAACTGCCTGAGCAGCAGTGGGGGGAACAAGCATGCCTTCCCTGATCTGGGAGCCAGAACCACCTAGAATCAGGGAGCCCCTAGGGGGCCACACCCCCTAGTGTCATGATGTCATGATATTATGACACCATGATGTTGAGTTCATCAAGGGGTGTGGCTACGGCCTCCCCGATGTTGAACACAAGTTGGCACCCCTGATCCATGGCCTCCTGGGAGCCGCGCTGCCTTCCAGACGTTCGTGCGGCGGCCTTGAATACCTGGCATGCGATTGCATTAAAAAAAAGAAAGAAAGAGCCCAACCATTCATTTTCTTAAATTCCAACTGTTTAGGTTGCTAAGTAACGCACAGCTGTGAGAGAGAAAGTACGAGTCACGTGCAAATCGGGCAGAGGCAACAGCTTGTGCAGACCTGGTGCAGATTGCGAAATGGAATTGCTTCTGCGGAATGCTCACTTCATGCCAAGGGCCCGGCTGGGATCTTCGAAGATCGGGCTCGCTGAAATTGGCAGCACCTCTCACGCTGCAGATCGAGGCTGCCGGACTGGAGGTCGGTGGATCGGCACGAGCTAACTGAGGTGGAACAACTCTCCCCGGACGGCACCCATCACCTGTGGGCCTGCTGAGCATTGGCTAGGTGCCAGCACGAATCACGGGCCATCTGTCATGAACCTGATCTGCTTCCACAAGGTGCATGGCTCTTGCAAGGTGTGTGGGGAATGGTCTTGGATGTGCTTCTGGGCTGAGGATGGGGTTGTCAGTCTGCTCTGGGGATCAAGTCCACATTCAGGACACAATCCTCCCCTGGAGTTAGGCCGGCACAGTTAGGCCAGCAAAGTTTGGCCGGCACAAGAGACACCGTAAAGTATGTTTGGCCCACTCTTGGAGTCAGAGAGGCCAGCACTCAGACGTGTGCCATGCTCCCTGACTCCGAGAGTGGTCCAAACGTGCTTGACAGTGGCCCTTCTGCCGGCCAAACTTTGCTGGCCTAACTGTAACCTGGCCTAACTCCAGGGGAGGATTGAACCCTCAGAATCATCTATCTAATTGTATCCTACTGTAACTGCGGGTGTGATCCTAACCGACTTTCCAGCACTTAACTGGGTAAGGGCAGTCAGAGGCAGATCTAAGGGAGGGCAAAGCTCTAAGTTAGATCCCTTAGGACAGGGATCTGTTTTCTCATCCTTTGCTTGGTGCCATGTACAAGCCCTCAGCCAATCACAGCCGGTGCTCACAGCAGCCAAGGGAAGTGCCATCCCTTGCACATTATGTGGCATGCATCACACAACCATAGAATGCTGCTTCTCTAGCCCACCACCCTTCTGTTCTAGCCCACTACTCTACTCCTCCACACTTTCTTTCCCACCGCCTTCCTTTTCAGAAGGCTGGGAGCAGCTCAAAATCAGAGGCAGAGCAGTAGTGGCAGAACCGCCTCCAGGAAAGGGAGGCAGGAGGTGGCTGGCAAGTGGTGCCAGTAGAACCATGTGCTCCTTGCTGCCTCCCTCAATCTGCTTCCTGAAGCAGTTGACGCATTGAGCCTCACTGGAAGGCCAATCATGGCCATGAACATAGATGGTGCTAAAGAAAACATCATCATCATCAATAGCAATAACAAGAACCCCATAGTAGAAGGCGGTGAATAATACTAGCACATTAGTCATTCTGGAGCCACATGCTCAGCAGTGTGTGCTATGCGCCAATTTGTGCTACTTCCATGTCCTTCTGAACACTGTTAGTGGCTTGTAAATGTATAGCAGTAATCCTTATTTGGGGCTATGGCACTTTACATTTGCTTTCAGGGTTCAATCCTAAACTGAGTTAGGCTGGCATAAACTCAGCCAGCAAAGTTTGGCCAGCACAAGGGCCACCGAAAAGTATGTCTGGACCACTCTCAAAGTCAGAGAGGCCAACACACAGACGTGAGCCATCCTCCCTGCCTCCGAGAGTGGTCCAAACATGCTTTATGGTGGCCCTTGTGCTGGCCAAACTTTGCTGGCTTGGTTTGTGCTGGCCTAACTCCAATTTAGGATTAGCCTCACCTTCCTGTGAGGCTTGAAGTCATTTTTGTTCAGGCAAGCCTTCGGAGTTCTTGGCCTTTTTAATGACATCTCACTTTTACAAGCACGGTTCTTCTTTTATAAAGTGTTGGCTGCTATTATGTTTTATTGTAATTGTGTTTCATTGGGTTTTTTTTAAAAAAATTATTTTACAGCCCAATACTATTCTGTGCTGGGATAGGCAAGCCAACAAGCCAGCACAGGGTAAGAGGTGACTGCTGCTCAGCTCAGAGTAAGGTCATATATTTCCCCTTACCCAGTGTCAAGTTGCAGCCACCCATATGGACACACACACACACACACACACACACACACACACACACACACACCCCATCCCCACAAACATTCTTTTGGAAGGATTTGTTTCAACTGAATTGCAAGGGATGGTGTTATGAGTGCATTAACGTTACAAAAAACGTATATGGAAAATGATGTCGCCCTGCACTGCAAAATACTTCTCAGCCTCTTTTCTTCTGAAAGCTCTTTCCCCCAAATTGCGCTGCCATGGGATTTGGGAGTACAATTTGCCACTATGTCACAGAGAAAGCAAGAGCTGAGATGGAACAAGGGGGGGGGGAGGGGGGTCCCTGCTACCTTTGCCAGCAGGGTAGAAAAGAGCACAGCTGTGGTTTTGAAAAGGGAGGCACAACCCTGCACAACCCCCACCACACACCTCAAGTCGTTTCACTTGTCTCATATAGAAACTTGCTCAGCTTCCCTTGAAAATGCGCAGACATTTTGCTTGGGGAGAAACGCTGCATTTCACATCAAGTGTGACTGTGTGCGAAATTTCGATGCCAATCTTTGGGATGTGCAGATCCTTGCCTTCCCCCACCCCCCCGCACAAAACTCCAACGTATCTTATAGAAACCTGCTTGGCTTCCCTTGAAATACAGGCGTGCCCCGGTTTCCACTGATTAAGTATCCACGGTTTTCGTTATCCAAGGACACCATGGATGCTGGGACTCCTAGTAAAAGATAAAAGGTAAAGGTTTCTCCAGGACCGAATGGTCTAGTCATGACCGACTGTAGGGGGCGGTGCTCATCTCCGTTTCTAAGCCTGTAGAGCCGGCATTTTGTCTGAGGACAAGCTTCCGTGGTCATGTGGCCGGCATGACTATACACCGAGGTGCACGGAACGCCGTTCCCTTCCCACCGAAGTGGTCCCTATTTATCTACTTGCATTTAGGTGCTCTCGAACTGCTAGGTTGGCAGGAGCTGGGACAAGCAATGGGAGCTCACTCCGTTGCGTGGTCTCGAACTCCCAACCTTCTGGTCAGAAAGCCCAGCAGCAGCAGTTTAATCCGCAGCGTCACCACGTCCCTCCTATTAAAAAGATAGGGGAACATTAAACTTTTTAAAAAATCTTGTTGCAGCAAAACCACTGATGTTCCCCTATCTTTAAAAAAAGTGCCCCCACTATCCACAGTTGCAGGCATTCATGGTGGGGTACAGAACAGAACCTTAGGAGACACCAGGGCGTGTTTGTACTCTCTCTCTCTCTCTCTCTCTCTCTCTCTCTCTCTCTCACACACACACACACACACACACACACACACACACACGCATGCACAGGGCTCAATCCTAAACTGGAGTTAGGCTGGCATAATTAGGCCAGCCAAGTTTGGCTAGCACAAGGGCCACAGTAAAACACATTTGGACCACTCTTGGAGTCAGGGAGGATGGCACACATCTGAATGCTGGCCTCCCTGATTCTGAGAGCGGTCCAAACACACTTTATGGTGCCCCTTGTGCTGGCCAAACTTTGCTGGTCTAACTGTGCCAGCCTAACTCCAGGGTAGGATTGCACCCCCACACACACATTTCTTTGCCCCCAAAATCTGTTTGCATTTCCTCACCTACCTATACAAATGCAGTTGCAAACGTTCTAATCTAATCTCTTTCTACCTCCCTCCACCTCAGGCTCTTAGGCCTCCAGTTCCTGGTTTCATTTCTGGCTTCAAAACATTTTCCTGGGAGTAAGCCCCATCGGGCACAATGTGACTTACTTCTAAATAGACAGGCATAGGCTTGTGCTCTTAGTTGTGTCCTTATCTCCACTGATTGTCAGCTTCTATGCTCAGCTTTTGACTCCCAAATCCCTTGGCATAAACTCCAGCTGCACAGAACTAAAAGAAATCTGCATAAATATTTGAAATTCCCCCTGAACATCAATGATGGCATTCAGATTCTGAGTGCAAATTTGAATTGTGACATTTTATCTGAAATTTGCGAGTGCTTTCGTTTTGCCAGCACCACTTCTTCTGCCTTTGGCAAGCCTTAAATTGATGGCATCTCATATGCTGTCAGTTGTCAAATCATACAGAAGACGGTTCAATAATAAAGACCATTGTATAGCAGCTAGCAAATATTATCAAGTACTATGTGTACCCTTCAGAATTTCTGAATCTGGGGTCATGAGGAAGAAAATAGGATGCTATTAGGATGCTATCAGGGTAGAAGGTTTAGTCGAGAGGGTTAAAGCCTCCGTTTGCCCGAAGATAAGATCTGAAGGTCGCCTGTTTGACAACACTGGAAGTCTCCGTGAGCGGCAGACCTTGAGAAGTGCGACTGATAAAAGCTGTCTTTAGCTGCCTGTGAGAGGGGAGTTGTGCTAGGCCAGCTGTTTCTTTGGTGAGAGCAGAGAAGCCGATTATCAGCCAGCAGGAAGGCAAGCGTGTGGCCAAGAAAGGACTAAGCCACGAAAAGTTCCATCTGTATGTTTGTAGTTCTTGATAGAACTTCTCTGTAATTTGTAAAAACCCCTTGCGGGTTTAAAGATAAAGTCTGCCCATGTAAACCACCTTGAATTAAAGCCAGAGGAGCAATCTAATGAACAAAGAAAGGCGGTATATAAATACTTGCATTATCAAACATTTCCTATCAAATTTGGCCAGATATCAACAATCATAGCGAGAGCCACCATGGCATCATGGCTGCAGTACTGGGCCATTAGCCCTGTTGACCCATCTAGTCCGGCTTCCTGTATATCACAGTGGTCCACCAGATGCCTCAGGGAGCAGACAAGCACATGGTCTCCATGCTCCCTTGATGTCCCCTGCATCTACATGTCCCCTGCATCTACATGCTCCCTAGATGTCCCCTACTTCTAAAGTAAGGAGGTTGCACCATCATGGCCGAGTAGCCTCTGATGGACCTTTCCTCCAGAAATCTATCCAATTCGCTTTCAAAGGCACCCAGGTCAGACACCGTCACCACCTCCTGTGGCAAGGAGTTCCACATACTAATAACACTCTGGATAAAAAACACATTTCCTTTTATCTGTTCTAACGCTCCCAAAGCTCAATTTGAGTGGATGTCAAGTGGGACATCCCTTTCATGGATCACTGCCTTGTCGTGGCGAAGGGGCTTGAGTAGCTCAATGAAGCTGTGAGCTATGCCATGTAGGGTTACCCAAGATGGACAGGTCATAGTAGAGAGTTCTGACTAAACGTGATCCGCTGGAGAAGGAAATGGCAACCCACTCCAGTACTCTTGCCAAGAAAACCTCATGGATTACAAAACTAAAAGGCTAAACGATATGACACTGGAAGATGAGACCCTCAGGTCGGAAGGTGTCCATTATGCTACTGGGGAAGAGCAGAACACGAGTACTAGTAGCTCCAGAAAGAGTGAAGTAGCTGGGCCAAAACCGGAAGGAAGCTCAGCTGTGGATGTGTCTGGAAGTGAAAGGAAAGTGCGATGCTGCAAAGAGCAATACTGCATAGGAACCTGGAACGTCAGATCTATGAATCAAGGTAAGTTAGATGTAGTCAAACGTGAGATGTCAAGGCTGAACATCGACATCATGGGAGTTAGTGAACTAAAATGGACAGGAATGGGAGAATTTAATTCAGATGACCATTATATCTGCTACTGTGGGCAGGAATCCCTTAGAAGAAATGGAGTAGCCTTCATAGTGAACAAGAGAGTGAGAACAGCAGTACTGGGGTATAATCTCAAAAGTGATAGAATGATTTCCATTCGGATCCAAGGCAAACCTTTCAACATCACAGTAATCCAAGTCTACGCCCCAACCACTGGTGCTGAAGAGGAAGAAGTTGACCGTTTCTATGAAGACCTAGAACAGCTTCTAGAATTAACACCCAAAAAAGATGTCCTTCTCATCATAGGGGATTGGAATGCTAAAGTAGGCAGTCAAGAGGTAATAGGAGTAACAGGCAAGTTTGGTCTTGGAGTACAGAATGAAGCAGGGCAAAGACTGATAGAGTTTTGTCAGGAGAACACATTAGTCATAGCAAATACCCTTTTCCAGCAACACAAACGGCGACTGTACACATGGACTTCACCAGATGGTCTACATCGAAATCAGATTGATTACATTCTTTGCAGCCAAAGGTGGAGAAGCTCTATACAGGCAGTAAAAACAAGACCTGGAGCTGACTGTGGCTCAGATCATGAGCTTCTTATTGCAAAATTCAGGCTTAAACTTAAAAAAGTAGGGAAAAGCACTAGGCCCTCCATGTATGACCTAAATCAGATCCCAAACAAATATACAGTGGAGGTGACAAACAGATTTAGAGGCTTAGATTTGGTAGACAGAGTGCCTGAAGAACTTTGGACGGAGGTCTGTAACATTGTACAGGAAGCAGCAACTAAAACCATCCCAAAGAGAAAGAAATGCAAGAAGGCAAAGTGGCTATCTGAAGAGGCTTTAAAAATAGCTGAGGAAAGAAGGGAAGCCAAAAGCAAGGGAGAAAGGGAAAGATATACCCAACTGAATGCAGATTTCCAGAGAACAGCAAGGAGAGATAGGAAGGCCTT
>JAJKFI010000022.1:6555801-6569708 GCA_029204185.1 Lerista edwardsae | reverse complement strand
AGAACTACCAGATGTACAAGCTGGTTTCCGAAGAGGCAGAGGAACTAGAGATCAAATTGCCAACATTCGATGGATCATGGAGAAAGCCAGAGAGTTCCAGAAAAACATCTACCTCTGCTTCATTGACTATGCTAAAGCCTTTGATTGTGTGGATCACAACAAACTGTGGCAAGTTCTTGAAGAGATGGGAGTACCAGACCACCTTATCTGTCTTCTGAGAAACCTGTACGTGGGCCAGGAAGCAACAGTTAGAACTGGACATGGAACAACCGACTGGTTTCAAATTGGGAAAGGAGTACGACAAGGCTGTATCATGTCACCCTGCTTATTTAACTTATATGCAGAGTACATCATGAGGAAGGCAGGGCTGGATGATTCACAAGCTGGAATCAAGATTGCTGGGAGAAATATCAACAACCTCAGATATGCAGACGACACCACTCTAATGGCAGAAAGTGAGGAAGACTTAAAGAACCTGCTGATGAGGGTGAAAGAGGAAAGTGCCAAAATTGGCTTGAAGCTCAACATTAAAAAAACTAAGATCATGGCCACCACTCCCATCACTTCCTGGCAAATAGAAGGGGAAGAAATGGAAGCAGTGACAGACTTTATCTTCCTGGGCTCCAAGATCACCGCAGATGGTGACTGCAGCCATGAAATTAAAAGACGTTTACTTCTTGGGAGGAAAGCTATGGCGAACTTAGACAACTTAATCAAAAGCCGAGACATCACCCTGCCAACAAAGGTTCGCATAGTCAAAGCTATGGTTTTCCCAGTAGCTATGTATGGCTGTGAGAGCTGGACCATAAGAAAGGCAGAGCGCCGAAGAATAGATGCTTTCGAATTATGGTGCTGGAGAAGACTCTTGAGAGTCCCCTGGACTGCAAAGAGGTCCAATCGGTCCATCCTACAGGAAGTCAAGCCTGATTGCTCCCTGGAAGGACAAATCCTGAAGCTGAAGCTCCAATACTTTGGCCACCTCATGAGAAGAGAGGACTCTTTAGAAAAGACCCTCATGCTGGGAAAGATTGAAGGCAAAAGGAGAAGGGGGCGGCAGAGGATGAGATGGTTAGATAGTGTCACCGAAGCGATGAACATGAAATTGGGTGAACTCCGGAAGCTAATGGAGGACAGGGAGGCCTGGCGTGCTGTGGTCCATGGGGTCGCGAAGAGTCGGACACGACTTAGCGACTGAACAACAACGAACAACAACAAGTGGGACATGGTGGCGCAGCAGGTTAAACCGCCGAGCTGTTGACTGGAAGGTTGGCAGTTCAAGACCCTGTCGCTTGCCCCAGCTCCTGCCAACCTAGCAGTTCGAAAGCACCTAAAAATGCCAGTAGATAAATAGGGACCACTTCAGTGGGAAGGGAACGGCGTTCCGTGAGCTACAGTGTAGAGTCATGCCGGTCACATGACCACGGAAGCTTGTCCTCGGACAAAACGCCGGCTCTTTGGCTTAGAAATGGAGATGAGCACCGCCCCCTGCAGTCGGTCACGACTAGACCATTTGGTCGTGGGGAAACCTTTACCTTTACCTTACCCCTGGGTTCTGGTGTTGTGAGAGTGGCGATGGGATCATCCGGCGATGGGATCTACAAATGAACAAGGGGAACGCTGGGCGGGACGTAGGCGGGACTTCTGCTTGAGTGGCAGCCCATCCGTAGTGTTCCGCGGCTGCCCTAGCCTCGGGGGGGCTCCTGCTCGCTGCGGAGGACAGGTGAGGGTCGCGCCGGGTACCTGGGCGAGCAGCGGGGGGGGGGCGCGACCAGTGGTGTCATTCTATAATGAAGTACCGGAACGCAGGCGGGACTTACCCCTTGATTGACAGGGGCCCTGCGACGCGTCGCCGCCTGCTGTTCCGCCGCGGAGGGCTTCTTCCGGGTGGCGCACCCCTCCGCGGCTCTCCGCAGCACCCAGCGCGCCACCCAGGCAAGCGGGCACCCCCTCCGAAGCCAGGGGTGCCTGCGCGGGGCTCGGAACGGTGGCGACGCGTCAGAACCGCGCAGCCAATCACGCGGTAAGTCCCACCCACCGTTCCGTTAGTTCATTATAGAATGACACCACTGGGCGCTACCCGGGGGCAGCCCCCCTGAGGCCAGGACAGCTGCAGAACGCTAAGGACAGGCAGCCAATCACGCGGAAGCCCCGCGTATGTCCCGCCCAGCTTTCCCCTTGTTCATTTGTAGATCCCATCGCTGAGAACATCCCTCTATCCACTCTATCCACCCCCTGCATAATTTTGCAGAGCAAAGTCCCAGATTGGGGTCAAGTCACTCAGACCTACGCAGACGTGCCATCGCTGGTGTCAGCAGGCGCCCCGCAGGCTCCAGCCAAGTTACGGCTCTGAGCGTGGCTGTCACCCAAATATTGCAAAAAAAAAAACGGGTCCAGCTGGTAATACTCTCACAAAGGCTGAAGTGGGGCGCATTGAACGCCCTTGACTTGACAAGTGGTGCTGGCCTGCAAGGCCAACTGGGCCAAGGGCTCGGCACCAGCCAAGGCCAGAGGATGCTGGAGCCCAACCCAGGTATGTCAAGCCAAGCCCGACCTGGAGGCACTTTTTTACCCAGCGGGTAGTTAATCTGTGGAACTCTTTACCACAGGAGGTGGTGATGGCATCTGGCCTAGATGCCTTTAAGAAGGGATTGGACGGATTTCTGGAAGAAAAGTCCATCGTGGGCTATAGGCAATGATGGGTTGTAACCTCCTTACATTAGTAGTAGGCTACTTCAGAGTACCGGGTGCAAGGGAGTGGCCACAGGATGCAAGCATCTTGTTGTCTCATGCCTCCCTGGAGCACCTGGTGGGCCGCTGTGAGATACAGGAAGCTAGACTAGATGGGCCTTTGGCCTGATCCAGCGGGGCTGTTCTTATGTTCTTATGTTGGTCTGAGACAAGGAGCCGTCATCTCCCTCTCCTGCTTGCTTTCTGCAACTTTGCGTGTTCATTACAGCTTCAGCCTGCAGACCGTCCTGTCATCAGAGCCGGGAGGGAGAGGCCGCCCCGTGGATGAGGTCTCTGGTTGTCTCCGGACTGACACCTCTGCACACGACGAGGCAGGCGAAGAGATAGGCGCTGCTGCCACTTTAGTCAGCTCTGGGGTGTCTGTGGCCGCTTGAACATTCCTCCAGAGCTTTTGGAAAGCTTTTATTATCATTTTTTTTCCTCCTCTCCGCTCCTTGGACAGCTTGCAGGGAACTGAATGTACTTTATGAGCTGACCCCTCGTTCAAGGTCAGCAGGTCTTCTGGCCCAAACCTCAGGAATGTTGGATCGCCAGATTTTTCAGATGTCTTGCGAGTGAGCTTCGTTCTGAAGGCAAAGCATTTCAAAATATCCTCCGACAGAATTCCCGCCTTCATGGCGAACCCAGAGTTACTCTCTAAAGGGAATAACCGGCACAGATCATTTCAAAGAGAGGCAGCTGTGATTTTCCGTACTGCTAAAGAGCGTCCTTTTTACGCTCCCTCTTTGACGGTGGTAGTTATTCTGCACCCAAGTTAGGAGGAATGTAGCAATGTATGTAGCAATGTATGGCTGCGAGAGCTGGACCATAAGAAAGGCAGAGCGCCGAAGAATAGATGCTTTTGAATTATGGTGCTGGAGAAGACTCTTGAGAGTCCCCTGGACTGCAAGGAGATCCAGTTGGTCAATCCTTCAGGAAGTCAAGCCTGATTGCTCCCTGGAAGGACAAATCCTGAAGCTGAAGCTCCAATACTTTGGCCACCTCATGAGAAGAGAGGACTCTTTGGAAAAGACCCTCATGCTGGGAAAGATGGAAGGCAAAAGGAGAAGGGGGTGGCAGAGGAGGAGATGGTTAGATAGTGTCACCGAAGCGATGAACGTGAAATTGGGCGAACTAAGGAAGCTAGTGGAGGACAGGGAGGCCTGGTGTGCCATGGTCCATGGGGTCGCGAAGAGTCGGACACGACTTAGCGATTGAACAACAACAACAACAAAGTTAGGAGGGGCCCCTCCCCCCAGCTCCTCCCCCTGCAAAAGTTACAATATGCATTGGTTTCTGAGTGTTGCCAGGATAGTCTACCTTCAGTGACAATTCTTCAACAGAAACATTTCAAAAGGAGGCTAGAGCAGGAATCTGCTGCCTTGAGGCTTGACCCCATCACCACAAGACTCGATCAAGACAAGAGCATTTTATCACCTTACCAAGTGAGACCGCAATCCTAGGCCAGCAAAGTTTGGCCGGCACAAGGGCCACCGTAAAGCATGTTTGGACCACTCTCAGAGAGGATGGCACACACCTGTGGGCTGGCCTCTCTGACTATGAGAGTGATTCAAACATACACAACAAAGAGCCTTGTGGCACTTGAAAGGCTAACAGACCAATGGTTACATAAGTCATAAGTGGATGGGAACCCACTAGTACTAATCACACTGCTAGAAATTAGGAACTTGTGTGTCTCAAAAATACTAATGTAATCCAACCCACTCATGCCCCAAATAATTAAAAATTGGGTTTCGGAAATCATTACATTTTCCCTGACGGAAAATCATTTCTGTTTTAATTAGATCACATCAAACCCACCTCATGAGTTGCATGAGAAAAAAAAAGTAAGGTAAGGCAGGAAACAAAGAGAAAAAGATATTCCTAAGCTGCATTGATACTGATCCATGCATGGACTGAATGCATATGTATAGATGCATGCATAATCTATATGTATGTGTAGGCCTATGCAACCATTTGGGATTTATGTGCACCGCCTGCTTCCTCCTCCTCCTCCTCCTCCTCGAAGTGGTATTCCCGTGTAAAAAAAAAAAAAGAAAAATCTGCAAGGGCTCCAATTGTCTCTGCTCGATGACCTTCAAAGTTATCCAGCAAATTCAGCTTGGACACTGAGACCAAACAGATGGTCCCTTCCAGAGCATGCTGGCCATGCAAATGTGGGCTACACTCTTGATTCCTGATCCGGCTCCAAAGGAGGCTCATGAAAACAACGTATCCAATGTGCGCTACTGGGAAAGCAGCCATGCGCCCCAGCTTGCAGAGAAAAGCTGGGCAGGCTCCAAGCCTAGGAGTGGAGTGGAGGGGGAAGGAAGGGAACATGACAGCACATTCCAGGAGAGGTTTGGGGGCTTTTTGCATAGATCTCTCCCCCCTTCCACTTTTCCCTATCCAATCTCAAAATGTGAAGCATGAGAAACGTTTGGAAACATTTGGAAAAAACGGGCAGGGGGGGGGGGGGAAATGGCGGGTTAGAGAAGAACCAGTTTTCATGCGCAGAAGGCAAGATCACCAGTGTGTAACCCTTATGTAGAAACAAGGGACAGAGGAGGGGACATAAATCAGAAATCGCTGCCCCAAACTGTGAATGGAATCAACCTCTCATTCTCCTTTTTGAGGATGCAGGCAGGAATCTCTGATCAGACAAAACCTTCTGCTCAAACGCCACTCTTAGACTGGAATGTTGGGCATGTGAGAATGCGAGTCCCCTCTTGCCCCCTCCCTCTGCACAAGCAGCAGGTTCAAGGCAGAGGCGGGGCAGAGCAGTCTGTGCCACTTCAGAGGCACGCATGGGAGGGGGGAGCAGATTTGAAGCCAGCATCTGCTCACGGTATAGAGGCAGGCAACATGGATCAAACTCAGCCTTACTCACCAAGACTGGCAGCAGCTCTGCGAGGCTTTAGGCGCACTGGAAAGGGCCACAGATGGAACGTGCGCTGCCCGAGTCAGAGAAGCCAGCACACAGACATGCGCCATCCAATCTGACTCTGAGAGTGGTCCAAACGTGCTTTACCGTGGCCCTTGTGCCGGCCAAACTTTGCTGGCCTAACTGTGCTGGCCTAACTCCAGGTTAGGATTGCACCCTCAATGTTCCCCACCCATCTTTGATGTGGGGAGGAATTCCATACAAGTCACGAACGAGCACAAGAGGAAGACAGGCACAATTTCATTCGCTGCTGCGCTAATCTTGTGCTTGAGACCAGTGATAAGCTATTTATTGATGAGATACCATGTGATGAATAGCCCTGAATGCTCCTGATCAAAGTCACATGCTAAATGACTCTGGGGGGGGGGAACGAGCTGATGTGTAAGGCCAGTTCACACATCCATAAACTGCCTAGGCTGGCAGCTGAAGGTGAGAACAGACTCTGCTGAAAAGTGTTGTGTTGATACTACTGAGGGCGAAATCCTAACCTGAAGTCAGGCCGGCACAGTTAGGCCAGTAAAGTTTGGCCAGCACAAGGGCCACTTTAAAGCGCGTTTGGACCACTCTTGGAGTCTGGGAGGATGGCGCATGTCTTTGTGCTGGCCTCTCTGACTCCAAGAGTGGTCCAGAATACTTTATGGTGCCCCTTGTGCCGGCCAAACTTTGCTTTATTTACCTCATATTTACCTCAGAAGTTTACCTCAGAAATTTACCTCAGAATGCCAGATACAAGGGAGTGGCGTTCGGACCACTCTCGGAGTCAGGGAGGATGGCACACGTCTGTGTGCTGGCTTCTCTGACTCAAAGGGTGGTTCTAATATATGTTACGGTGTCCCTTGTGCAGTCCAAACTTTGCTGGCCTAAGTGTGCCGGCCTAACTGCAGGTTAGGCTCGCACCCTGAATTTTCTGCTTGTTGCATGGTCTACCAATGTGGCAGAACAAAGTGACATAGGTGAATGCAACGAAAGCTCACCTGAATCAGGGTCAGTCTTAGTAATGCATTGCTAGGTGTTCCTTCTGGTAAGTAAAGTCTGTACATGCAGAAGGAAAAACTGGAGAATTCTCCTCCCACACCTCCGACTTTTTTGCCATTCTGTAATTCTCACCCTTTTGGCTATTATCCCTCCTCTCAACTCTAGGGGGAGCTCTGTGAGAAGTAAGAGCCTCCTTTTCCATTCCACAACCCAGTTCCGAAAGTGTGCCCTCCTATTACCCTTAGAACAGGGGCAAAGAGAGCTTCCCGGATGATCAAAATCATACCCACAAAGCAAAAATGGATACATTTCCTTGCATACCTTTGATGCTGGGCTTGAGTCCCCTTCCCATGATGTGATCAAAGGAAATGGGGCTGTTATCGCAATGTGTCTGCGTGGCTAATTCATTTCCAGTGATGAAAGTTTGCCATCCTGATAAAATAAAATAAAGAATCTTGCTGGAAGAAGGGGGGAGCCTTATTTTTTTTCCACATGCATAAAATGCCCATATAAATAAAGAAAATCGGGTAAGCTTTCCTTATATGCTTTTGACTGAGAATCGTAGGACTGTACATGTATAGGGAAAAGAACGGCATCTATAAATAATCAAAAATGGTGCTTTGAGGTAGAAGCAATTCAGGACTGGCCCATCCATGAGGACAACTGAGGAGGCTGCCTCAGGCATTAAATTGGTGGTGAGAGACCACCTCTGCCTGCCCAGTCATCTCTGCTCTCCCTCCTCCCTGAATTTGAAAAGGAAGAAGGGGACAGAGCAGAAGAAGAAGTGTAAGTGAGAAGAGAGTGGTGGGCTAGAGGGTTTACCCCACTCACCTCCTCTTGACATCCTCTCCTCCCCCCACCCCCACTTTCTTTTCCCATCCACAGAGCCGGAGGAACATAGGCTGGAAAACAACTAGCAAAGGGGGAGAGCATTTGGCATGCTGCCTCAGATGTCGTGGGCTGGCACTGAGGGCCTGATCCTTTCGTACCGCCCGTGCAACTGTCGCGCAAGCCATTACCTGAATAATGACATCACTTTCTACTTAATGACATCACTTCTGGCCCTCAACAGGCATCAGAAACGCCAGTTGGCCTGCTGTATGAAACGAGCTGGACACCCCTACTCTAGCCCACTGCTTTCTTTGCACTTCTTCTTCTGCTCTGTTCCCTTTGAACAAGGAACAGGTGGATGGAGAGAGGTGCCCCCCCATCTCCTCTCTGAGGCACATGCCTCAGTTGGCCTCACAAATGGGCCAGGCCTGGACAGAATGTTCACCAAACAATACTTTTCAGTAGAATCAATTCACATAATCAGCTACAAAACACACACACACACACACACACAGAGAGAGAGAGAGAGAGAGAGAGAGAGAGAGAGAGAGAGCGAGAGAGCTGTAAGGCATCATACAGCAAATATGCTGGTAAATGCATTGCAAGGAAAGAGATATCAGATCTTCTTGCTGCCTTGGCTAAGCTATGAGAAGCTCACAGCCAGGGAATCTGTATGGGTGTTGCTGCCAATTTGCGAAGCTATCATCCAGTTCTCAGTGGTTTACCCTATGTAAGCCAGCATGAACAGAAGCTTTGTGCTGTAAAATCTCTTCAATCCAGGGGATAGACCATCGGTCTTGAATTTTCACATTTAAATCTAGCTCAGCACACAAAGGTCTTACAAAATCAAGCAGTGTGATTTTTTTTTGGGGGGGGGAATGCCAATGTAACAAGGGTGTGCACTGTCACGCTCTGCTTGGGCACACACCGTTGCACCCAGAAATCTGGCACTGCCCCACGAGCCTGAGATTGGCATGGCTGCTGCTCCATGATGACACTCAGGAAACCTTGAATTTTCTACCAATGATGCACTGGAGATTGCATTTCTACCAATGTTGCTCCAACGCATCATTGGTAGAAAAGGGTGTAAATTAACAGTTCTCTCCAGACTGGTTAAGTCTGCTAAGGCCAAAAATAAAATAAAATAAAATAAAAGAGTTGTCCTAAAGGCTAATACCAGGGACGTGGTGGTGCATCGGGTTAAACTGCTGCTGCTGGGCTTTCTGACCGGAAGGTTGGGAGTTCAAGACCATGCAACGGAGTGAGCTCCCGTTGCTTGTACCAGCTCCTGCTAACCTAGCAGTTCGAAAGCACCTAAATGCAAGTAGATAAATAGGGACCGCTTTGGTGGGAAGGGAATGGCGTTCCGTGTGCTATGGTGTATAGTCATGCTGGCCACATGACCATGGAAGCTTGTCCTTGGACAAAACGCCGGCTCTACAGGCTTTGAAACAGAGATGAGCACTGCCCCCTACAGTCGGTCATGATTAGACCATTCGGTCGTGGGGAAACCTTTACCTTTAAATAAATTTATACTACTGCCCTATATATGTGTACCCCCAGAACTAAATCCCACTGTTCTAAATGGGGCTTTCTTTCTGGGGAAGGTATATATAGGATTTCAGCCTTAGAGTGCACAGTTAGGCCAGCAAAATTTGGCTGGCACAAGGGCCACAGTAAAGCATGTTTGGACCACTCTCGGAGTCAGGGAGGATGGTGCACGTCTGTGTGCTGGCCTCTCTGACTCTGAGAGTGGTCCAAAGACACTTGATGGTGTCCCTTATGCCAGCCAAACTTTGCTGGCCTAACTATGCCGGCCGAACTCCAGGTTAAGATTGTGCCCTTAATGTGGCATCAGCTATCACCCACAATCAGTGCTTGAACTATGGGGAGGAGCGGGAGCCCAGACTTCCAAGAATTCAGAATGACCCCATTTAGCTACTGTTCATTGCAATGGGGTGTGTGTGTTACACACATAATTTAGCTAAACTTGGAGGAAGGAGTATTAAGGTGGTGGGTTAGTGGACTTCATTAAATGCACATTCCTTTTTTCTTTTGCTATAATTTATTTATTTATACTCCACTTTCCTCCCCAAAGGACACCCAAAACAGCTTACAGATACAGCGATACAATTATAAAACACTTTTTAAAAAATTGCAGTTCAACAAATCAAACATCACAAATAACATGCGAACCAAGCATTGGCCAGGCAGGTGTACTCTGCAGGGGACTGGGGTCCTAGCGCCCAAGGGAACTGTGCATCGCATTTCAAAATTCAAGGCACACCGTTCTGCTTTTTGGAACACTCAGATGGAACAAGAAGCATTCCTGGAGCGTTGAGTGCAGATCTCGCCGCGAAAAAAGAATAAGTTCAGTTGTTTCATGAAACAAACCCGTTATTATTCCTTTCCCATCACTGAAAAAAAGAAAGAAAGAAAGAATGAAAGAACGCATTTGTTTTGATGCTGCGGTTTCCCAAGGAAGCGTTTTCCCAGCTGGGTACTACAGTATACATGTTTTATTATTAATTTTTTTAATACTGCAGGCAATGGTTGTGAGGTGAGGGTGGGAAGGTCTGCCTGCCTACCTACCTACCTTCACTGTTCCTCCTATTCCCACTCCCTTGATTAGAGAAGAAAGAAGAGTGGTGAGTTAGAATGTCAAGAGGAAAAATGGAGAGAGTAGAGTGATGGCCTAGAGTGTCAGGCCATTCTGGGACTGCTGGTAGATGCAGGGAAAAAAAGGCAAGTCTCTAGAATGGTGTACAATTATAATCAATCACAGGGCTGGCTTTAAGCCAATGTGACCAATGTCGTCACATCGGGCCCTGCGCTTCAGGGGCCCCCGCACTAGCAGGGTGAGCATTTTGCCTGAGGCTGCAGCTGGGATCTCTATGGGCTATAAGCCAGTGGGGTGAGCAGAGCAGCTTGACCTTGGTCTCTCCCACCTGCCTCTGCATCTGAACAGCCCAAGATGGGCCACCTGGAAGCAGTTGGCGGTTGGTGTTATGATATCACCACCAACTCCTTCCACATGCCATGCTTTGTACGTGGCACAAACAGCACTCTTCTTGGTGAGTGGGGGGCCCGCAGGAATGCCCCACATTGGGCCCCGCTGCTGCTGGAGCCGGCTCTGATCAATCAAATCTCAAAAAAGATACTTTGCGGTACTTTACGGTGTCCATTGTGCTGGCCAAACTTCGTTGGCTTAATTTTGCCAGCCTAACTCCAGATTAGGATTGCACCATGAATCAGATAATTGATGCATCTATCTCGGTAGCATCTATGACTGAAGGCACCAGCTCTCCAGTGTTAAAATTAGGGGTCTGCCCCAGCCCTCCCTGGAGATGCCAGGCTCTGGGACATTCTGCATGCACACAACACACAGCTATGTCCCCGTCCGTGCTCTGTGATCCTTCCCAGCCCTTAGGCGCTTTTCTGAGCTGCTTCCAGCTGCGAGGTGGCAGCTTGCTGATTAAAAACCAGCCCTTTTTCCCTCTTCCCAAAGCCAGTTCTTCCATGTGATAAATCAAAGTGTTGATTAGCATTGTTGCCTTGACGCTACATGCAGGGAGAAGGAGTTTCATTCATTCATTCACCGCACCCACAAGAGCATCCTGAGCCCCACGCCTTAGCGGGATGCAATTTCCCAGGATCCGAGGCTCATGACAGATCCTGTCCACAGATGGAAATGGGAGAAAGCAAAACAAACACCCCGGCTGTCAGGCGCACTTCCACTAGAGGTGTGACCTTCCGAGGCTTGGAACATTTTGGCGTTCCCCTCTGACATTTGGGGAGGTTGCTTGTCATGTTGCGCTTGGCTGTTGTAAACTCCAGGGAGCTCAAAGGCTGTGTCTGCCTGTCTGCAGGCTAATCCTCAGTAGCAAGCCAGCTTTTGCAAAAGCAAGGGTGCATCGTATGCACGGCCCTTCGAACAAATCCCAGCCACAGTCACCGTTTTAACTAATTTGGGACCTGCAGAGCAACTGGAAGCCAATGCGGGGCAATGCAGAAAGTGAACATCAGAAGAGCCCTGCTGGATCAGGCCACAGACCCATCTAGTCCAGTTTCCTGTACCTCACAGCAGCCCACCAGATGCCTCAGGGAGCACACAAGACAAGATGCCTGCGTTCTGTTGCAACTCCCTTGCACCTGGCATTCTGAGGCTGCCTACTTCTAAAACAAGGCGGTTACATCACCAGCCATGGCACGTAGCTTGAGATGAACTTTTCTTCCAGAAATCTGTCCAATCCCCTTTTAAAGGCACCTATGTTAGGCGCCATTGCCACCTCCTGTGGCAAGGAGTTCCACAGATTAATTACATGCTGGGCAAAAAAGTACAGGCATGCCTCGGTATCCACTGGGGTTGCATTCTGGACACCACTGTGGATACCTGAAACCGTGGATGCTGGAGACGCCTTTTTAAAGACAGGGGAACATCAGTGGTTTTGCTGCAACAAGGTAACAAAAAAAAAGACGCACGCCATCCTCCCTGACTCAGAGAGTGGTCCAAATGCGCTTTACGATGGCCCTTGTGCTGGCCTAACTGTGCTGGCCTAACTCCAGGTTAGGATTGCGCTCTGTATCTCTTCATTTTAATTTGATGCACTGCATCTAGCAACTGCAGATGCTTGAATATTATTGCCATCATCTCGATGCGGTTGTGTTGGAGTAGGATTATCTGCAATCCCAAATCTGGATGGGAGGCTTTCGCTCTCCTTCCATCCACACGCAGCTACTCCCAGGTAGTATGCAAATCCCAGCCACAGATTCTTAACAGAACTGACTGAAGCTGGAATACAATGCATTCAAATAAGTGCAAAATGAGAGCAGCCAGACTACAGTGACAATACATTCCGAGAAAGTAATAATGGGAACAGAGAGAGGATAATAGCAGATACCATATATTGTGACATATTTAAAAATTGGGATATTTTTGGAAATAACTGTTGCAGATCAGCCGGACAGGATAAAAGGAAAGCTTCTAATCAAGCTAGTGCTATTCAGATCTTCTCTAGAGTGCGGAAAGCGCCTAATGCAGGGAAATTGTGGAAGAAATACAGAAGTGGAATTTTAAACATGCTAGTGATGGGTGAATTTCATCTCTTCCATTCTGTAATGCTGGATGCTGCTACATGTGGGTGAACGTGCAGCTATTTCAGTTTCTGTTGGCAGAGAGGCCAAATCACAAATACTTATGCATTTTTATTAACATTGTATTAACACATTATTTAATTTTATTTGATACGTACAGTACGTGAAAGCTTCGCACCACAAAGTTCAGTGATGTGGCCCGAGTGCTCAGCTTCTTTCAAACCCGGGCAAGTTCTCGCGTTGGCTGCATCTGACGGTTGGCACATTCCCAGTGGGGCCGAGCCCAAGTGCGGCGCAGGTGACAGTTGCAAGCTGAGCATGTTTCAGGGGAATGTGTCAGTCAGTGTTGTTCTTGCTCCGAAATGTGAATCATCCTTAGGAAATAAACTTGCCTGTGGCATTACATTTATATGTATATTAAAGGAAGCTCTCACCTGCCCCACCCCTACCCGCTAACCAGGCATTTAAGGACCTGCGATTTTAGGGCAGAGAACAAATGCCGGCACGCCTTCCCTGCATTCTCCAGCCTCTCCCTCTAGCTGGGTGCCATCTCTTCTCCCAAGCTCCCCAGAGCGAGGCGGCTAATTACACCCTTGGCATGGATGGCAGGTGTCTGACTTAATTCCAGCTGCATAGTGCTACAGTGAGATCATCGGGGAGTGACCAGCCCAATGATGGGGGGGGGAGTGTGCTCTGCCAAAGGCAGTGGGGTTTGGGCACAGAGAAGGCCTGGGCCTGGGGAGAGAGGAGAGGGTGCAGAGGCAGATCTAAGGGAGGGCAGAGCTCTAAGTTTTGCAAAAAGACTTACCGTGCAGTGGAAATCACTCCTCTCCTGCACCGTTTTAGCCAATCCTCACAGGGAACAGCAACATCTTGGCGTTGCTTACTGGCTACAGCAGCAAGGGCGAGGAGGGATGTACATGACAGGGTAAGGCTTCTTGCAACACTTAGAGCTTTGCCCTCCCTGTAGATTCCCCTCTGAAAGGGTGCAGAAAAGGATAGCTACAGAAAGTGGTGGACCTAGAGGGTGGCGGGGGGGGGGAGATCCCTGGGTGCTAGGCTGCAGGGGTGCGGCCGAGAGGATGTCTCAACTTTTTCCAGGAAGAAAAGTTTATTGAAACTTTTATTATTTTTATTATTTTAATTAAGTTTAGTATCAATTAAAAGTTTATTGAAAGAACTCTCTCTGATCAAATGCAAACCACTTACACACACACACACACACACACCGCTACAAAATTATATATAAATATACAGTATAAACTTATAAAGTTAGTATGTGTATACAGACACACACACACACACACACACACACACACACACACACACACACACA
>JAJKFI010000022.1:6521630-6555791 GCA_029204185.1 Lerista edwardsae | reverse complement strand
ACACACACACACACACACACACACACACACACACACACACACACACACACACACACACACTTCCTTAAAAGAAAATGACTGTGCTTCTTCTCTGGCCACTATTATTAATCATGTCATGTCATGACAATTACTGAAAATAATTTTGTCATGGGGAGGGGTGCCAAACTTTTATAGACCCTGGATGCCAAGTGACCTTGTTACACCACTGGCTAGAGAATAGACCTCTGCCCTGCTTGGCAGAACTTACATACATTCTGTCAGTAAATAGCTAATGTGTGGATATAAGAACATATGAACGTAAGCCCTGCTGGAACAAGCCAAAGACCCACCTAGTACAGCTTCCTGGATCTCACAGCGGCCCACCAGATGCCGCAGGGAGCACACGAGACAACAAGATGCCTGCATCCTGTTGCCACTCCCTTACACCTGGCTTTCTACTCCTAGAACCTCGAATACCCATCATGGCTTGTAATACCCATCTGGACTTTTCTTCCAGAAATCTGTTCAATCTCCTTTTAAAGGCATCTAGTCCAGGTGCCATCACCGCATCCTGTGGCAAGGAGTTCCACAGATTAATTACATGCTGGGTAACGAAATATTTTCTTTTGTCTGTTCTAATTCTCCCAACACTCAATTTGAGTCTCTGGTTCTGATATTGTGTGAGAAGGGGAAAATAATCCCTCTCTTCACTCTACAGAATTTTCAGCAAGATTTCAGCACTGGGGGGGGGGGAGGCTCATTCTCCCTGCTGCACAGCCCTGACCCATATTAGGCTCCCTCCCCCAGCTGCTTTTTGTATAAGGAAAACCCTGGAGAGTCCCAGTGACTGAATTCATGCAAGCCCTTTAAATAACATTGAGTGTTGCATCTTTTTTTAATTTTTTTTTAAAGATGAGAGTTGAGATCCCCCAGATGTGACTAAACAGCAAAGCAACACACAAGCACACACACCATGCACAGAAGTGTGTCTATGACCTATTTGCAGCATGTCAGTAATTGCTATGATAATCAGATGGAAACCTTCCTCTGGGTGGAATGGAAACAATTAGTTCCTGATGTAATGCAAAGCTCTAGAACCTGACACTTGCCGAAAAATCAGCTTAGGATATCTCTAGGGGTGGGGTTTTTTTGATGATATTTTTTCCAAAATTTCTTGATTAAAATAGCAAATTGCAGTGTTATGTGTTTTGATCCAAATTTTTATTACAAATTGTACAAACAGAGCAATAAATAACGGTGAATGGCCCTGCAAAGGCAAGCAATTACTGGCACACACACCCCCAGCCCAAAATGACATGCTCAAAAATTCCCAAGCTGCACTCTGGTTGCTGCTTGGAGCATCAAGAAGCAGCTGCTTACGACTTCCGCATTCCATTAAAGTTGCCCCAGTGTGCACTGTGAACCACAAGCATGCGTGTTCGTGCATGTTTAAGCAAGCTTCCTCCTGTTTCTGCCCCCTCCTCCTGCTGATCCCTCCCTGAAAACTATTTGTGGAAACTATTTTGTTATCAAAAATAAACAAAAGTGGTAGCATTTCGCGATTTGACCTACGTTTCGTTTTATGTCGTGTTTTGAGTAGAAATTCTCATTACTTAGCATTCTGGGTTGATCACAAAAAATAAAAGAAAAAAAAAACACACCCCTAGATATCTCTTCTGGAAATTCTGGCCTCTGATCATATGGAAGCTGCACTGCAGAGGTCACACAACTCGTCCATCTAGATCAGGATTATCTGCTACATTGATTGGCAGTAACTCCCCGGGGGTTTCCAATAGGGGTCATTCCCAGCCTCACTTGAAGATGGCAAGGATTGAACTGGGAGACCTTCGGAAAAACAGCACAGATGCTCTCCTACTGAGCTGTAAACCTTTCCTAATGAAATGAAGGAGGGAGGGAGGGAGGGAGGGAGGCAGCTGTACTCTGAGTCATGTTTTTATAAGTCTTTCAGCAAAATTTCTACCACAGTAGTTCTCAAACATTTTAGACTGGGACCCTCTTTTTAGACGGGCACTTGTGTGGGGACCCACCGGAAGTGATGCCGTAGCCAGAAGGGACATCCTCAAGCAGAAAGTGCCGTCGGTGTGACATAATAATATGACACTCCTGGAAGATGGGACAACAGGAAGAGTGCATTCCTTAAGGAACCTGCTGTACGAAGTCACTGATGCATGTTGCTGAATATTTATTTAATTGATTGCCACCCCACCTCTCCCCTTGGGTCCAAGGCAGCTCATCACAATATTAAAGGCCTTGATTTAGTGACTCCTTAATAATGACACTAATACGCAGGGTGGAACAAGACATTAGGAGGGAAATGTGGGGATGCCATCATGGCAGTTTCTCTATCATGACCACATGGGGACAGCGGCAACAGAGAATCAACAAGCAGTGAGGGTGTGTGCTGAATCCTTTTCTTTACCCTTGCCATTTCTGATGGGCTTTGCTCCAGCTGGGCTCTGGAAGATCTTCCAGGGCAGTGGTTCTCAAACTTTTCAGCACCAGGACCCACTTTTTAGAATGCCAATCTGTCTGGGACCAATACAACTGGAAGTGATGCTTTCGCAGGAAGTGCCATTATTGTGATGCCAAAATCTACCGCTTTCCTGAGAACGCAGCCTGAGAATGGCTGATAAATCCTGGGTGATTTCTCAGCCGTTGTCCAATAGCAAAGAGCATCAGAAAGGAAAAACCACACACACCTATTTACAACCTTGAAACAAGCAAAACAACCACACAGCCCTCCCCCTTTCCAGCATCCCATCTTCTCATATTTTTAATATGGCTGCTCTAGGTGCTTTGTGGCCCACCTGAAATTGGTTTGCAACCCACAGACTGGGAATCATTGTTCTAGGGGGATGCATCTGCAGGAACGAATTCGCCAGTGTCGGTATCCTCCACACGTATTATTGCAGCAAACAAAAATGTGAGTCTAAGCGTTTGCTTGCTACGAACTTGAATAGCTCAATGCTCATTGTTGGTGTGGATCTCCTCCACATAAGTAATTTATTCTCTCCATTCCCAGAACAAGGCGAGGGAACACCTCTCAGGGAACATCTAGATGAGACCTTCCAGCAGTAAAGATCTTATCAGGGCTGAGACCTGAAGAGCCAGCAGGGTGGAGCCAGAAGCCAAGCCAGGAAACGAGCTGCCCGGGCAATGCCCGCCCAACCCAAATAGTAAACTTTTCCTAGCTCTTCCTCTGTGGGAGGAACTGGTGGTCAGCTTGAGTGGCTTGTCTCATCTAGCATTTGGGAAACATTGGCAGCTGGCTTAAAACAAGGGACACACACACACACACACACACACACACACACACACAGAGGCCCGGAAGCAATATCATTAAGCTGGAAGTGACCTCATTAAGCAGGTGATGCCCAGAAATTTACACTTTGTTCTCACATAGAAACTCATTAGCTGCAAATAAGAGAAAAAGGGACGAATCTTGATCGTATTTTCAAGATACAGAAGAGCCCTGATATCACACACAGATTGCCCTTTCTGCAGTGCCATTTCTGCTGCTGCAGCACTTTGCAGCCAGCAACTGAGGGGTGGACTGCGGAGAGATGCCTCAGCAGGAATAGCGCTGCTGAAAGGGTGGCTCACCTGATAATTGGGCTCTCTCAGCACCGCAGCTGAGTCTCCTTTTCTCACCTCTCTTGGTCTGCTTTCCCCTGTACTGCTCCTTGCCTTCTGAGGCCTCCTTCCCTCTCCCCATCCCAGAGTCTTGGAAGAAGCAGTGCTGCTGAAAGTGTGGCACTGGGGGAGCCCAATTGTCCTGGGGCCACCCTTTCAGCGGGGCTGCTTCTCCTGAGATATCATTGGATAAAGAGCTTCCGGGGGGCAGCATCTGGCATCGTGAGCCTTATGTTTTGACAATTTTCCAAAGGGAAAATTGATGTATGTTAGCAGGGTGGCTGAGCAGAGCCATTATGAACCAGAAAGTCCTGAGTTCAAATCCCACCAGTTCTACGAACAATTCTATGGGGACGAGCAAGGTCATATTTATACCTCTGAGGGTGCAGTCC
Source organism: Lerista edwardsae (assembly GCA_029204185.1). Lineage (NCBI taxonomy): Eukaryota > Metazoa > Chordata > Lepidosauria > Squamata > Scincidae > Lerista > Lerista edwardsae. Next base: position 6,551,766 of record JAJKFI010000022.1, on the reverse strand, counting down.
TAACCTGGAGTTAGGCCGGCATAAGTCCCTTGTGCAGGCCCAGGAATGTCGCAAACACTGGTCCTCCCTGACTCCGAGAATGGTCCAAACACACTTTACATGTGCATTTGCAACACTCCTAGGTGAGCTTAAGAGATTTTTGCTGGCCTCATTCCAGGCTAGGATTGTGCTCACAAGGTAACTGTTAGAATTGCAAAATAATTCTTGAAAGTCCTGAGACTGAGTCCCACAATGACATTATTGTTATGACGACAATGAAATCAAGACCTGTCTTTGACCTGACTGGCTGATTAGTTTTGCAACTGATTATTATTTTGCACTGATTATTATGTTCCATTTGTCCTAATTACTGTATACCTTATGTGTTTTTAGTTTTAAACTTTGTATCTTCGTATGCCTGTTTGGAAAGTTGGAGCTCCTTTTAAATAAAAAGCAGTTTAGATCTTTGAAAGATAAATTCTTCGTTTTATTTTAAGTCAGCACACGTGCGGAGAAGCCCGGGCATCCATCAGATTTAAAAATGTGTGTAAATTGGCGTTCACACAACATAGCATGACCACATCAATGTGTGGTTTTATGGGCGCGGATTGTGGTGGTTTTGACGTTGTGTGGGATCTGGGTTCTCTCTTTAATCGGAGACATCGGGAGAATGAGCATCGGGGCTGTTTTGCAGCATGGGTTTAGTGTGTTTTGGCTCATGCGCCGATGGCTCGGCCAGGTTGGAGGAGCCTCAGCTCTGAAGGCTCTGAAGCTTGGCTGGCTTCCAGCCCAGGTGCTCCGCATTCAAAAAGGCTGACACTCCCTCCATGTCCTTAGCCCAACCTGCTCTGCAGCACAAAGGAGCTGGAGTTGGGTTGCTGTAAACAGCTGGGATGACATGTGCAAAGAACGTACCTTTTACACCTGGCAGAGCTCACCCCTCTGGCTGCACGGAGGAAAGGCCAGCCTCTTGTTGTCAGCCAAAGTCTGCTGCGGCCCTAGTGCCCGCCTGTTCACAGAGCTGTTGCCTGGGAGTATAATGCAGACCTTGTTTGGTGCTGCAAGACTCCTGTCCAACCATGGGAAGGCTGGGGGTGGATGTACGTAGCAGGAAAAACGGCTTCCACACATGCACGCTGACACCACTGAGATTCTTGGCCTTGGCTCTTCCTTCACACATGTTTGGGAGAGATCAGGGGAATATCATTAAAGCAGATGACTTTCAAGCTATTTTCCAGGGCTTGCGGTTGCCACCAGAGAGACTGAGATTGAGATAGAACACCTATACATGGATAGGTAAATGATTCTCTGCAGCCCATGCAGAAGACTGCAGGGAACATCAAATCGGAGATAAGGAATGGTTGACATCTTTTTACCACCACTACTGCTTGGGCCGAATCATCGAATCATAGAGTTGGAAGGTGTCTACGAGATCATCTAGTCCACCCCCTGTCTGTAGCAGGAAATCCTCCTAGAGCAGTGGTTCTCAAACATTTTAGACTGGGACCCACTTTTTAGAATGCTGCTCTTATCGGGACCCATCGAAAGTGATGTCATTCTCCTGGAAGTGATGTCATAACCGGAAGTGATATCAAACAGGGAGTGCTGCCATTGTGACATAATAAAATGGTCCTCTTGAAATGCAAACTGGTGTTCTTGGACTGCAGCAATTGCACAACCATGAAACATCCCTGACAGAAAGCAAGATGAGGACAAAGTATTGTGTAAAAGCACAGCTAAAAAGGTGGTGATGGCATCTGGCCTAGTTGCCTTTAAAAAGTTGCCTTTAAAAAGGGGATTGGACAGATTTCTAGGAGAAAAGACCATCCTAGGCTACAGGCCGTGATGGGTGATGCAACCTCCTTACTTTAGAAGTAGGCTACTTTGGAATGCCAGATGCAGGGGCGTGGCAATGAGACTCAAGTATCTTGTTGTCTTGTCATCTGGTGGGTCACTGTGAGTTACAGGAAGCTGAGCTAGATGGGTCTTGGCCCGATCTAGCGGGACTCTTCCTATGTCCACGCAAAACTTAACAGCAGGTATTCAATGCAACACCAGACATTTGAGCACAGTTGATATCAGAGGGATTTTACTTCTGAGTAGACGTGAAGATGTCCGGGACTTTCTCTAAGCGCAAACAGCGAGCAGCGCAGGTTTCCACGCCTGACGCTTACTCGTTCTGGGTCAAGGTGGGGAAGCGAGGAAAAACACCCAAGCGAGAGAAAAGGACAGCGCAGCCAAACGTTCAACTTCGCTCGGGAAGGACAGTGCCGCGAAGTGGGCGTGGCGTTCCGTGCAGTCCTGATGAATGGGTAAAGGAGGGGCGTGGATTAGCTCGCGGCGGAGCTTCGTTGCCCAGGGTTACCCGCGGGTAAATCAAGAAGCGTTAGACGTCACGGAGGGAGGTTCCCTCGCCCGCCAAACGCGTCTTCCCTGCCCCTTTTCGAACGCCGGCTGGGATCGAGCCAATGGGAGAGCGAAGCCTGGGCCCTGTGCCGCGCTCTCTCCAATCAGGAGGCGGCGCTCGGGTCAGGTTCGTGTAGCAATTTTACTCCCCCCAAAAAAGGAGGAGGAGAGACCGAGTGGGGTTGGGGGTTTCCCTCCTATGGGTGGGATCAGCAAGACGCGGGGCGAAGGGCTTCACCCCGCCTTTACTTACCCAGGCAGCGGTTCCCACGGGGAGGGGAGGGGAGGGGAGGGGGGAAGACTGTCATGCAGCAGAGTTGTTCCAAGCAAGGCTTGGAGCAAATAAAAGGGATGTTGTGTGGCAGCGAGTTCCACAGCGGGGTTCGCCCGGCCCAGGGAGGCATCAGAAGAACCCGCTCCCCAAGTTTGCAAGGAAAGGCTGCAAAGGCACCTGGAGGAGCGTCGGGCGGGAGGAATGGAGGGACTGCTCGCAGGAAAGCGCTCGGCTGCGCGGCGAGAGCGAGGGGCGCGCGCGCTCCGGCTCCAAAGCTGTGATCGAGCCACACAAAACACGGGCAGGACTTTGGTGCCGGGGCAGGAGGGACGCGAGCCGTGCCCAGGGCGCCGCCCCCTCCCCCCCCCGCGTCAGTGCGCACAGCAGGGGAAAGCCCCGGCTCGCTCGCCCGCTTGTTGTGATCATGTGGTTTGGCTGGAGCGTCCAGACTATGCCGCCGGGCGGGCAGAGAGCCGACGAGCCTCTCGCGCGGCCAAGGCAGGAGGCGCGCTCCTCTCCCTCCTCCTCCTCCTCCCGTGTAAGGTGCTCCGCGAGGCCCCGCCCCCTCCGCCGGCCCGGCCCTCCTCATCCCTCGTCCCCCTCCTCGCCGACCCCCCCGGCCCGAGGTGCAGCCGGCTCGCCTGGCGGGTTGTGTGTGTGTATATGTGTCTGTGCGCGCGCGCCGGGGCGCGTGCGTCTGTGCGTGTCAGTCACAGGCGCTGTTCGGCTCGCGGCGCTGGGTGACGAGAGGGCACCGGAGAGGGAGCGCGAGGCGAGAGAGGCGGCCGCCGCCACTGCCGCCGCCTCCTCTGCCTCCTCCTTCTCGCTCCTCAGCATGTTGCCATCCCGCCGGGTCCCCAGAGAGAGGCGGCGCCCGCTCGGGGCGGCACGAGCAGAGCAGCAGCAGCAGCAGCAGCAGCGGGAGGAGGCGGCGAAGAAGCAGACGAAGGAGGACGGCGGCGACGACGAGGCGAGCGCCGAGAGGGCGACGGCGACAGCAGCCAGCGGGGCCGCCGCGCGGGGGCCAGCCGGGGCAGCCTGAGTGAGCAGCAGCAGCAGGTGCGAGGGGCGCGCGCGCGCCTACCTGCCCGGCCAGCCCGGTGCGTGCCGGAGAGAGCCAGCCAGCCAGCCAGCCAGCGAGAGAGCGGGCATGCCAAGCCCACGCCGCCGCCGCCGCCGCCACCTCCACCTGGGGGGCTCTTAGCGCCGGATTCCCGTCGCGCCTGGACACTTTCGGATCGGGGGCGCCTGCCGGACGCGCATCGCCTCTTCCTCCTGGCCTGAACTCCGCCTGCCCCGAGGATCGCGGCAGAGGGGCGCTCGCTCTCCGAAGCACGCCGCGGCTCTTGCGCCCGGCGCGCCTCTTCTGCTCATCTGTTGCTCGAACGGGCGTCCCTCCTCTTCCTCCTCCTCCACCCCCCCCCGCACGTCTCGATGGAGGCGGCAGCCGCCTTGGCCGCTCCTTGCCCTGCCAGCTGATCCTCGCCGCGGCCAGGGGTGTGAGCGCGCTGGACTGAAGCCTCCCGCGTTCCCTCCCCCCACCCTTCCCCACGGCCCCCCCGCCGCACCTTCCTCCCCAAACCCGGCAAGGCAACGTCTCCAGCGCGTGTGTGTGTGTGTCCCCCCTTTCTCCTCTCCTCGCTTCGTCCCCGACCCACTTCGGGGAGATGCTGCCGGCGAGCGTGGCTTCCTGAGCGCCGTCCGCTGCGCGCTGCCCGTCGACGGTGCCGGGGGAGCCTGCTGTGGAGCTTTACAAAGGGATCGACCCACCCCCTCCACGGGATTTAAAAAAAAAAAGAGGAAAAAAAAAAGACGGCTGCGGGGGGCGGGGGAGGAACATGGATGAGAAGCTGCAGGCGCATCAGGTTGACATCGACCCGGATTTTGAGCCCCAGAGCCGGCCGCGCTCCTGCACCTGGCCGCTGCCTCACCCCGATTTCCCGGGAGAAGAGGACGATGGCACTGGCGGGGCCGCGGCTGGCGGCGGCGGAGGAGGCGTCGGCTCCAAGCACCCCCTGGTCGGCGGCGGAGCGGACGGCGCCGAGAACGCGGGAGTGGCGGCCGAGCGGGGCAAAGCGACCCCGGCGCTGCCCTCGCTGGGCGCGGATGTTGGACAGCTCCGCAAGGCGAAGACCTCGCGGCGCAACGCCTGGGGGAACCTCTCTTACGCGGATCTCATCACCAAGGCGATCGAGAGCTCCCCGGAGAAGCGGCTCACCCTCTCGCAGATCTACGACTGGATGGTCAGATACGTCCCGTATTTTAAGGATAAAGGCGACAGCAACAGCTCGGCCGGTTGGAAGGTACACCTGGGCGCCCCCCCCCTCCTCCCCGCCTCCCCAGTCCACACAGAGCCCTGGTTTTCAGAGGCACGAGGGAAGTTTGACGACTGCCGGTCCGCCGCAGACTCCGCTACACTTACCGCGGCGTAGTTGCCACCCCCCTCCCCTGTCGCCATCCCCTCTGCCCTCCCTGTATCGGAGGGAAAGTTAAAAGGTCTCGACGCGGTAGAGATTTGCCCATGCTTTCTGCTCGCTCGCCGCACACTTGCCCTTCCAGAGCCGGGGGCGGTGTTGGTGCTGGTGTTGACGGCCACTCCAGAATGAATCCGAATTAAAGTCTGTGGTGTGTGCACCTGTACGGTTCCTAGGGACCCCTGCCTTTCCTACCGAGAAGTTTCGGGGAGAGGCTGTGTGCTTGGAGCTCTAGCCAAGACTTGCAGCTCCATGGAGAGAGGAGAGGCAGTCTGTGTGTCTCCTGTGAACGGAGGAAGGCAAGTTTAACTCTTGCTGCCCTCATCAGAGTTAGGCTGGAGACCAGTTATTCATGCCAGCCAAGGGAGGAGAGGAGAAGCCCCACTATTTTGTTAAGGAGGGGACAGGTGTGAGATTTGGCACAGGAGAGGAAAGGGATTGATTGATGGACAATAGCTTTGCCCATAACTGTACTTCTTTTCCCCTAAAGGGAGGCGGGAGATTTCCCCTTCTTCTCCTGTTGCAGTGAAGTAGCACCTGCCTGTCTGCTACGACTCGTGCAGGCTGAAATGGTTGTCGGACTGTTCATTGAATCCGGTTGATTGACTTACTCCAGGGTGAAAGGGAGTAATTCAGGGCTGTCCTCCAGTTTGGGGAGGCTGTGGATGGCTTCTGGAAATCTGGAATTCAGCACAGATTGTAGGAGCTGCTATAATCTTTTTGGGGCGCTGCGATTGCCCAGTGAGGAGCCCACTTTGAGATGCCCACTGGCTGGCCGGGCTGTGGGCAAGCAGAGTCTGGGGGGAGTGACAGTTTTGCGGTCCAAAAGATTGGCCACTGGCGGTGTGGTCAAGTGGTCAGCACAGTTCCAAACTCTACCACCATGCCTGCTTCTTAAGCCACATTAACATCATGCTCTCTTCCTCCCCCCTCTTTTTTTTTTTTGCTTCTGTGCGTTTCTGCTACCTTGTCTTGGGTGAAACACTGAATTCCCAGTGGTACATTTGCAGAGTTGGTGCAGAGAAAGGCATGGTTGGATGCTTCTCAGTGCTTGGTAGGACTCTGGCTCCTGCTAGGAAGTGTGCCCTTGAGTGGAGGGCTGGGAAGAGGTTCTCCTCACCTGTAAACTGACCAACAATTGAGATGAAGAAGAAACGGGAGCTGATTCCAGTCTCTCTCTCTCTCTCTCTCTCTCTCTCTCTCTCTCTCTCATCGCCTTATGCAAGCAGAGTGAGACACACACACCTCTCTTGTCTATGGTTTGGGCTCGACTGGCAGAGCTCCAGGCTGTTGCCTTTGGATGGTTAAACATTTCTGTCGGCAGGAATCGATTCCCCTATTATTGTGATTTAGTGTAGAGTTGTGTTGGACTCCCGGAGCTTATGAGGAAGGTGGTGAGATGTGGAAGGGTCTCCTTTTCTTTGTAGTTCAGTGAGGCACCCAGCAAGCTGAGATCTGTTCGAAAGGACAGCCACCTGCACGCCTCTTTATAATGTGGGCAGTCTTTGATGGAAGGAGCAAAGCAGGGCATTCCAAAACCATTGGGATCCGAGGCTGTTCATCAAAAGGGAGACCAGTTGCCCAAGCTCCCGTTGCTCAAGCTCTTTGATCCGTTCTGTGGTTCCAACCGGTAGCTGGGGTCATGCCCACTCTGGCATTTGGACTAGCCTGGGGACAGTTATTGAGTCCCACAGCCCAATCCTAGGCAGGTCTACTCAGAAGTAAGCCTCCCTGTGTTCAGCGGGGCCTACTCCCGGGGAAAGTGTGCACAGGACTGCAACCCCAGTCTTCTTTGCCAGATCTGGGTTTGCCCTTCTTTTGCATTGTGGCTATTCCCAAGCTGCTGGAGAAATGGGGCTGATGTGTTTGGATTCTCAAGGCTGAAAGTACATTTAAAAAAGTCCTGCAAAGGTCCGTATAGTTCTGCCTGCTGTTTTCCCCCACAGTGGCCAGCCTAGATACACTGGGGAAGCAGGGAAGCATAGCCTTCCTGTGCTGTTTTATTTCCCCCCTCCCAAGTAATCGGGATTCATTGTCTACTTCTGCCAAAGCTTTGGGGTTTGGCAAAGAGACCCCCATGCAAACCCACCTGAAATTTAAAGAATGGTTTTGCGTCAACAGTGCCGGGGGTGGTGGTTAAACAGGTCCCAAAAGCCATGACATAAAATTGTGGTTGCTTCGCCTTGCAGGCTTGGCACTTAGGTAAGTGTCTTTCAGCCAGTGCACTTATTGTCAGCGAGACCAAGTAAACACTGACAACTCGTACACAAGCCCAGGGTCACATAAGTAGTCCGCGGCGAAGCTATGCATGGACTTTTTGAACCGTTATTTGTTCTGAATGACAGTACGTGGTAGATCGTATCTGGGATGCTTTTCCCTCCACCCACCATATTGTGTGATACAAAGGACCTCTGCGGAGTGAACTTCAAAAAGACGATCTTGCAGAAACTTAACTTTCGTTTCAGTCAAACCATAAAATCCCACACTTTTGAGAGTATGTCAGTGCAACAGCGCATTAATCCCATGCTCCTGGAGTGGCCGATAGGGACAAGAGCAAACTTTACAGAGCGCAGGTGAAGGGGAAGGTTGCACATTGTATGTGGGGGCAGAGCATGCCTGATGCTCATCGCTCTGATTCAGTGATGCAACACTCTGTCGTCCAGTTTTGTTCAGGTGGTCATTTTCCATGCTTATAGTTTGGTACCGCAATGCAAAATGTGTGGTGCAGAAAACGTCCACAGAAGGGCAAGCATCATTTTTGTTCGGGGATGCTAATGTGCTTCATGGTAGAAAACTGCCTGGGCTGCGTGTAAGGGCCCAATGTCTCCTGCAGATTCAAATTCTGTAAACACCTCGCTTCTGAAATGAGAGACGAGGGTCACTGTTAGTCCTCTTTCAACATTTCAAAGAAGGCAGCTGCTTTTACTGTTCCTGCACTTCCTTGAAGGAGCTTGGGTGGTTTAACAGGGTTCCTTGTCTTTTTATCCACACAACAACTTTGCAAGGTAGACTAGGCAGTGACCGGCAGTGACCAGCCATCTACCAGGTGAGCCTTAGGAACATACAAAGTGACTTCTGTCCATCTCAGACTATTTAGCTCATTATTGTCTACCATGTCTGGCAGCTGTTTTACAGAGTAAGGTTGTCCAGTAAGTTTCGACTCCCAAGGTCTGAATCCAGTGCTCTAACCACTATACATACTGGCTAGTGCTGTCTGCGGGAGCTGCAACTGACTGCAAAATATCTCTTCCCCTCCCACTTCCATCCCCATGCTCTTTTCCCCCTGGTCCAGAAGGATCATTGATGCACTGATAGCAGAGCAACGTTCCTGGCCTTACCTAGAGATGCTGTGATAGCAGAGCAACGTTCCAGGGAAGATGCCAAGGATGAGGTTTTTGTGGCTGAGTTGGGAACCTGAGTGATGAATCTCAGGCACCCCAGAGTTGGCTTCATTTCAGTCTCGGTGAGTTCATTTAACTCACACCAGCGGGGGATATTGCTGTCCTGACTCTTCTGTGGAGTGGCGTTGCAGAGGTATCTGTCATTGTAACAGAGGAACAGGGAAATCTTTTGCAATCAAAGCTGCACAGCTGTATGGAGTTGGGTTGGTGTAGTTGTATGATACTTTTGATATCCCGATGCTAGTCCTGATGAGGCATTTGGGAAAAAGAGCACAGCGTAGCAGGGGTGAGCACATGCCAGCCAGCCAGCCAGCCAGCCAACACTGTCACTTCTTGCCATAGGCGCCTCCTTTGTATCACTGATGCTGAGTTTGTGAGTCCACCCCTTTATTTTCACAACCCTGTGAGGCGGGCTCAGGGCAGAGAGTGCAACTAGCCTAAGGTTGTCCAGTACGTTTCGACTCCCAAGGTCTGAGTCCAGTGCTCTTACCACTATACATACTGGCTAGTGCTGTCTGCAGGAGCTGCAACTGACTGCAAAATATCTCTTCCCCTCCCACCTCCATCCCCATGCTCTCCTCCACCTGGTCCAGAAGGATCATTGATGCACTGATAGCAGAGCAACGTTACATGCCCAGCACTGACCGATACTGAGAAGGTGTGACAAGAGAATGGAAGGAAGCATCTAGAACAGTGGAAGGTGATGGAGTAAGAAATGTCCTAGCTTAGAGTGCATTCTGGGGCTTAAGTAATGTAATGGGGCTTATTTTCTTAACACAATCCTGTAAGGTATCTCAGGCGTAAGAGAAACTGTTCTCTTCCTTTTGCAACCTCAGAAAGGCATCGTCAAGGTTCACCCAACAGTTATAACTTCTATAACTCCACAAGGTGCAATTCCAACCTGGAGTTAGGCCAGCACAGTTAGGCCAGCAAAGTTTGGCCGGCATAAGGGACACCGTAAAGCACATTTGGACCACTCTCGGAATCAGGGAAGATGGTGCATGTCTGTGTGCTGGCCTCTCTGACTCAGAGTGGTCCAAACATACTTGACAGTGTCCCTTGTCCTGGCCTAACTCCAGGTTAGAATTGCAGCCAGAGTGTTATAACAGAGTGTTATAACTCTGGCTATAACTCTGGTTATAACACCTCCTTACCACAGGAGGTGGTGAAGGCATCTGGCCTAGGTGCCTTTAAAAGGAAATTGGACAGATTTCTGGGGGAAAAGTCCATCGTAGGATACAGGCCATGATGGGTGGTGCAACCTCCTTGTTTTACCAGAAGTGCTGGATGCAGGGGAGTGGCAATGAAATGCAAGTTTTTTTTTAATCTTGTTGTGCGCACCTTGAGGCATCTGGTGGGCCGCTGTGAGACACAGGAAGCTGGACCAGATGGTCCTTTGGCCTGATCCAGCAGGGCTCTTCTTATGTTCACAGTGGTGAGCGTTGGGGCAGCTTTTCCTGAGAGCTGAGTCCCAATCCTGGTGTGTCTAGTGTGACCTTGGCACAGCTGTCAGACTTTCCTCACCCCTGTTCCGCTGCAGCTACTAGTTTATATGCTTGCTTGTTTTTGCATGTCTCCAGAAATGGTGCTCACCCTGTTGAATTCTGCGGTGCAAAATTCCAAACCTGGATCTCTCCCCCCCCCCCGTTTTCCAGGTCTTCTGTACTTGGCTGCATGTCTGTCTTTTTTTTTTTTAAAGTCCTAATCTACCTCTCAGCAGCTTGCCATTCCTTTCTGCCTGTCAGAGCCACTTTCTCAGGTTAAACCTCTCTCCCTCCCTGCACCCCTGTGCATTGGCTTTCCTCATCCCTGCAGAGAGCCTGACGCATGGGGCACTCACTGTCTTGTGGTAACAAACTGTGCTGCTTGCCATTTGTCGAAGATCCACCAGGGACTAACATGTCCTCTCATGCCCCCAGGTTCAGAAGCAACACTGCAAATAAACATCATTACTAGCACTCTCTGTGTTTGTGAGTGTCTGCAGGTGTGTGTGAGTGTGCTGGGATGGAAGTGTGCCTAGTCGCAGAGCTTGATCTTCAGTGACTTCCTTATGCCAGCAGAACTGGACAAACCCATTTAAAGCACTTGACAGCAAAGAATTCAGGAATATTTTCCCATGTCTTAGAACGGAAAGGGGAAAGATACACCGTCCAATGAGCAGAGGCAGATCTAAGGGAGGGCAAAGCTCTAAGTTTTGCAAGAAGCCTTACCTTGCAGTGGAAATCACGCCTCTCCTGCACCGTTTTAGCCAATCCTCACAGGAAAAAGCAACATCTTGGCGTTGCTTACTGGCTACAGTAGCAAGGGAGAGGAGGGATTTACATGACAGGGTAAGGCTTCTTGCAACACTTAGAGCTTTGCCCTCCCTGTAGAGCCGCCTCTGCCAATGAGCCAGTCAGGGTTGGAGCATTCATGAGGCTACGGCCGCAATCCTATGCACATTTTCCTATGAGTTAGCTTCATTGATCACAATGGACTTACAGCTGTGTAGGCGAGCATAGGATCTATCTACCTTTACTTCTCTTCCTTCTCCCGTACGCTGAATTTTGAAAGAAAACAACAACAACAACAGGCAAAAGGAAATATCTCTGTACTCAACATGTAATCTGTAGAACTTCTTGCTGCTGGACGTTGTGACGGAACCTGGCCGAGATTAGATGTCTTTAAAAGGGAATTGGACAGATGTATGGCGGAAAAGTCTGTTACAGGTTCCAAGTCATGATGACTGAATGCAATCTCTGAATTTGCAGTCTCTGCAATCTCACACGCCATCTCTGAGTTTTAGAGGGAACCTATTTTAGAATATCTCATGATGCATGCATGCTGTTGTCTTCAGTGCTCCTAGAGGCATCTGTTGGGCCCCTGTGGTGTATAGGAAGCTGGACTAGATGGGCCTTTGGCCTGATCCAGCAGGGCTCCCTTTAGAGATAATGGAATGGAGAGGAAGTGTGGAGGAGAGTGGTAGGCTAGAGGGGGAGCCCCAGGGTGACTGTCCACCCTCTGGCCCACTATTCTCTTATGCACTTTCTTTCCTGCTCCATTGCCCTCTTTTAAAGGAGGAGGTAGATTTGAGTGGCACCTGTCACACCACCCAGGGGCGTAACTTCAGAAGTGCGGGGGGGGGTGCAATTGCACTGGGCAACAAGCTTTAGGGGGGCCACAAGCTGAGCTTGACACTAGTGGCCAAAATGGTGAAAACCTTGGTACGTATGATATGACTAATACCATCATGTTGTATATCATTGGAAAGGGAATTTAATGCAGAATGCAAGGAAACAACCCAGAGTGTAATATTTTCATTCTATCAAAAGTTACGGCAAAACAAAAGTGAAAATACAACTGTGATGTCACTGCCTGCTGTGATGTCACTTCCAGGGCATCATTTTGCCCCCTGCGCTGGGCTACACTTTCGTTAGCTATGCCAGTGACACCATCAGATAAATGGGGTGCATTTGGCATACCCTTTCAGGTGCCAGGAGACCTTGGTCTGGCCCAGTTACCCCAATCCCTCTCTTACAAAGCCCATAAAGATTCCGGAGCATCCTTAATAATAATAATAATAATAATAATAATAATAATAATAATAATAATACTTGGATTTATATACCGCCTTTCTTAGGTCACCAGATTTCTCTAGTGACTATAACTCAAGGCGGTTTACAGAGGCAGACTTTATTCAGAAACCCAAAGGTTTTTACAATTTTTACAGAAATGTTCTATCTTTCAAAAACTACACACATACAGATGGATCTCTCTGGATTTAGTCCTTTCTGGCCACCCGTTTGTCTTCTTGCTGGCTGATAAGCGGCTTCCCTGCTCCCACCAGAGAAGCGGCTGGACTTAGGCACAACTCCCCCTCACACAAGGCAGCCGAAGCTCAGCTGTTAATCAGTCGCAATTAACGAGGTCTGCCGCTCACAGAGACTTCCAGCTGTCCCGAACTGGCGACCTTCAGATCTTCAGCTCTTATCTTCAGGCAAACGGAGGCATTACCCCTCTCGACTAAATCTTCTGCCCCTATCCCTGCGTTTTTCAACCTATCCCTTCAACCTATCCCTGCGTGTTTTTTTTCATGCTGTTCACATAGATCTGTGTGTGGTTCACCAGGGTAGGCGCCTATGCTTTCTCAAGAAATCGTTTTGGGGAAAGGGCAATTAGACGGAACTTGGCAAGGGTCAAAGGGAGAAAGGCTGGGGGTGGGGGACACGGCCAAGCTCGCCTCTGGATAGCTGCTTGCTTTGGTGCCCTGCATTAGTCACAGCCTGGCTGTAGCTGAGCATTGCATCGTGATTAGATTTGAAAAATGGCTGCATGCAGCCCACTCAGTGTCCCTGTGCTGGAGGAGCTGTTTTGTGAAATGCGCGAGGAGGGGAGGGGGAGGTCAGCCAGCTTTCCCAGTACCTGTGGACCGTGTGAACTAGTAGCATCTTAACCTGAACGGGGCAGGAGACTGAAGCAACGTATGGGAGCAGCAGGGCAATTTGCACCAGGGTGTGTGTGTGCCTCAGTGTTTTAAAAGGATAGGGTTCCCCCCTCTTTCTCTTATGGAACATGTATTTTTTCTTGTTCTCTGTTTAGAGCTCCCTTCCTTATAGAACTTGTACTTGTACACTCTTGTCCTATTCTTGAAGTTTCCTGTTATACATTAGACCCAAAAAACCAGACCCCCAACTCATAGGCCTTTGTGTTGTTCCATTATTTAAAAGGCCCCAAGCCGCAATCTGGAAATACCTTCATCCAGGCCAAGCAAAACTACAGAAAGTTGTGCACAGCCAGCTTCGGAGGTCTTCAGATCTCGTCACCAGAGATCTGAAGCAAACCAGCGTTTTGTAAGAGCCTGAAAGCCTGTCATTTACCCATCTTAAGCTGGAAGATTGATGAAGGCTTAATTAGATTAGCCTCACGAGGTGCTGGGCTCAATTTCAGGAGGTGCTCTGGTCTCCTGGGACAAAGAAAACTGGATTGCTTTTGCCCCCTTCCATTTTTAGGAAATATAAAATCTAGCTGTGGTTCGGTTTTGCCTCTTTCCTGTTCTATAATATATTAGTTTCAACTCTGAAGGGAAGCAGGCCACTGCATGGATCAGAGACTGCTCTCGATCCTCCCATACAACTCTAGGAGGAGTCGAGCATAATGCACTCAAACCCCAAAGCCCAGGTCAATGAATTGTTCTGACCCAGAGGCAGATCTAAGGGAGGGCAAAGCTCTAAGTCTTGCAAGAAGCCTTACCTTGCAGTGGAAATCACTCCTCTCCTGCACCAATCCTCACAGGGAACAGCAACATCTTTTAGCCAATCGTTTTAGCCAATCCTCACAGGGAACAGCAACATCTTGGCGTTGCTTACTGGCTACAGCAGCAAGGGAGAGGAGGGACTTACATGACAGGGTAAGGCTTCTTGCCACACTTAGAGCTTTACCCTCTCTGTAGAAACGCCTCTGTTCTGACCTTACTGCTAAGCAAAGCACCCAGGAGTTTGAAGCCCTTCAGCTGAATATTCGGGAAATAGCACAGGGATCACACTGACTTGGCTGGGGACTTTTTTTTTGGGGGGGGGAGAAGTGGACTATGCATTTCAGGCACTTTCTACGGTGAGTGCATAGCTGTAGGGCTAGGGGCCAGCGAACTCTGCCCTCCAGGCCTGCCCTCGCTCCGCAGTGACCGCAAAGCTGTGCTGAGCAGAAAGGCCGTGCCCCTTTGCGCAGGGTCACAGCCCTGGAGCTCTCTGCCAGCCCTCCTCCTGCGGGTCTTGGCGCCGCTGAGCTGCACATGTGTGGCCGGGCTCCTGGCTGCTTTCGGATGCTGCTCGGAAGGCCCCTGTTGACTGACAGTTCTGCTTAATTAGGGAGTTGTTATTTTATCAATTCCAAAGCGCTTGAAGTTTTCTGCTCCAGCTCACGCTTTTCCTCTTGTTAATGGGGAACCAACACCCTCTGTCAAATCAGCAGCGGCTCTGATGCATTTTAAGGCAGCCTGTTTGTGCCACTTTGACGTCCAAAATATAACAATAAAGCTATCAGCTGGTGGATGCCTGTTTGATGTCAGCCTGACAGTGCCGAAAACCTTAATTGCTGAGCCTTCCCACTCGTTTTTTTTCTCCCCTCTGACTTCCAGGGGCTGTTTGTTGGTGGCAGGTCTCGTCATTTACAGGGTGGCATCATGTCTTATGCTGAGAAGTGACCAATCAAGGTGGGAGGGACCCATAGTTCCACCAGGGCTGTGCCGCTGTTTAAAATACGCCAGTGATTCTCAAACGTTTGAGACTGGGATCCACTTTTTAGAATGGCTCTCGTGTTGGGACCCACCGGAAGTGATGTCATTCACTTGGAAATGATGTCATAGCCGGAAGTGACATCGTCAAGCAGGGAGTGCCATCAGTGTGACGTAATCAAACGACACTCCTAGAATGCAAACTGGCATTCTTGGACTGAAGCAACTGCGCAACCAACCAACCAACCAACCAACCAACCAACCAACCAACCAACCAACCAAACAAACAAACAAACAAACAAACAACCAAACAACCAACCAACAACCAACCAAACAACCAAACAACCAACCAACAGTATTTATAAACCGCTTTTCAACTCAAAGTGGTTTACAGGTTATAATAATGATAATAAAGTTAATCGGCTCCCTGTCCCAAAAAGGCTCACAATCTTAAAAAAAATGCAAAACACCACCAGCAACAGCCACTAGACAAGGCACTGCACAGGGGTGAAGAGGGACAATTGCTCTTCCCCTGCTAAATATGAGGAGGACACCACTTGGTAAAGTGCCTCTTGCCCAGTTAGCAGGGCTCAGGCTTCTTGTATGGCCTACACTTCCAGGCACAGCAGCCCAATTTATCAGCTATGGGATATTGCGAACTTATCTTCTGTCATTTTATTGGCTGCAGGGATAGAAATGAAGCAGCAGAAGGTGAGATGTTTTAAGTGGTGGGTGGAGCTGAACACGTCCCTTAGGAAGCTGCGGTACCATGTAGAGAAAGGTCTTGCGATAACATCACCATCCCTCCAGTTTGGCTGATGCTCGCGCACATTTGTCTGCTAAGAGGACAGTGTTTGCTTTTTGCTGGCCTGGGACTGCACTGCACCCCTGTCTCACCAGCACAGGAATAGCCTGTTTTGTGGCCAATCAGGACAGCAGCTGCGACAACTGAACCCCTCCATATATGGACATATTTTCCCCCAGCGTTTTGTACTGCCAAAGATCTCCCCGTTAGCTGGAGAGGAGCTGCAGGAAGTTTTCATTCTTGGTAGAAGCTGCACGGAGCTGGAGGGAGAGCTGGCTGGATCCTCTTCTTTGGCCAGTTTTTAGTGAAAGTAAGGTCCTCAGGCACATCCAGGATCCTCTTCCTGTCCATGGTGCTGGGCATGAACGCATATCACTATCTCTGGAATGCTTTTCGGCATTTATGCCAACCTTCGGAGCACTTCAGAACCATGGTTTTGCTAAATAATATCATTGTTATTTGTCTTAAAAGTACAGGTGCGCCTTCATGATCCACAGGGGCTCTGTTCTAGGGCTTCCTTTATTCTTACTTTGGAACGCTAAAAAACCCTCTTGCCCAGGGGGGCAGGGAAGAATGCTCTACTTAACATAAAAAGTAAAGGTAAAGGTTTCCCCACAACCGGATGGTCTAGTCGTGACCGACTGTAGGGGGCGGTGCTCATCTCCGTTTCAAAGCCTGTAGAGCCAGCGTTTTGTCCGAGGACAAGCTTCCGTGGTCATGTGGCCGGCCTGACTCTACGACGCAGGGCACGGAACGCCATTCCCTTCCCACCAAAGTGGTCCCTATTTATCTACTTGCATTTTAGGTGCTTTCGAACTGCTAGGTTAGCAGGAGCTGGGACAAGCGACGGGAGCTCACTCTGCCGCGCAGTCTTGAACTCCCAACCTTGCGGTCGAAAGCCCAGCAACAGCAGATTAACTCGCTGCGCCACCATAGGTTCCCTCTTATCCATGGTTTCAGGTGTCCATTGGGGGGGGGAAGAACCTATCCTTGGATGCCGAGACACACCTGCTTTTCTAAAACGTGATCAGGATGTCACGCAACACTCAACAAGCAATGAAAAACAATAATAAGGTGCAAACCTAACCTGGAGTTAAGCCATCAAAGTTTGGCTGGCACAAGGGACACCATAAAGTATGTTTGGACCACTCTCGGAGTCAGAGAGACCAGCACTCAGACGTGCGACATCCTCATTGACCCCGAGAGTGGTCCAAATGCGCTTTATGATGGCCCTTGTGCCGGCCAACATTTGCTGGCCTAACCGTGCCAGCCTAACTCCATGTTAGGATTGCACCCTACATAAGAGGCCCATATCACTACCTCCAGGGCATAGTTGCCGAGTGCACAGGAGGATACTGCTGAAACAGAAGGTCCCACGCTGGTCAGTACCTGACTTGGAGATGACCTGCAAACACTAGAATGGAAGGAAAATGGGTTATGAATGTAATTACTAGATAAAATGTGAAATCCAGTATGGACAACAGTGTAGAAGAGGGAACACCAACTTTGGAAGCAACGCCTGTTGGAATAAGGCTGTTTTTGCTACCTAACATCAAGGAGCCAGGAGGTCCCTCTTTGGGAGACTGTTCCAAGGTGCCACCAGCAGGAAGGCATCGTCTCTGGTTCCTGCCGACCATGCTTCAGACAGTGGAGGGACCCAGAGAAAGATCTCCGAAGGGGATCAGTGTTTTCTGGGGAGAGTCCATTCTTTAGCTCAAACTGGCTCCAGACTGTTGCTTTGAGTTTGGGAGAAGCAGGATGAAAGCCTTCTAAATAAATAAACCACTGCGCTGGAAAGAACAATCGATATATCTGTTTCGATAGTCTTCGGTTTGCCATGGTGGGGTGTAACAGGATCTTCACATGCTTCCCCATTTGGGTTTTTTTTTTTTACTTTTTTCCCTATTGGGCGGAAGGATTCAATGGAATAAGCTTTTTTTTTTCTTTTTGCTGCTGTACTCTCTCTCTCCCTCCCTCCCTCCCTCCCTCCCTCCACCCCAACCCTCCTTCTTTTGAAGGTTCTCACTCTCTCCTTGTGTTTTTTTCTTCTTCACCTTTCTGGAATTGCTTTTCATGCAGTGCTAACTGCTGAAGTAACACAAACTTGCTAAATGGTCCAGCTTTATGATAGCATAAAAATGATACTACGGCAGTGAGTGGAGTTTTATTAAACCCCAGGGACAGGCTGCAAATGAACAGCTTGCTCTGCTCTTAGCTTATTTTTTTATTTTTTAATAACTACTGGCATATAAACTACATTTAAGATGCCGTGGACTTGGGAGAAACAGTTTCTCGCATTGCAGGCGTCTCCTCTTTTCCCTCTCTCCTCTGCTCCCTCATCCTTTTATCCTTGTGCCTTCTGCGGCTTCATGTGAGTGCCGAATTGGTAGGCTGGGAAACTGATTTCTTGGTTCGGAATACGACTTAAAGGGCCTTGAAAATATTTCACACCGATTCCGGTGCGCTGATAACTCAGACTCGGTCAGCCTGTTGGCAGAGCTGAAGAGCAGGAGGTGGAAAGACCCCCTGATCTTCCCGGAGCAGACTCCTCTGATTGAGTGACAGGCAGCCAGCCTCCCCCTGCGAACTAGAACTTCCTAGCCGAGAGAATGCTACGCAGCTGCCAAGATGAGGAGACTGGAGCACCTTCCCTCCAAGGAAAGGCTAAAACAGTTCACGCTTTTAAGTTTAGGAGAGGAAAAAAAAAAGGCAGGCAGATAGTGGCGGGGGTGGGGGAGGACATGGTGGACGATTATATGTATGGTGGCGTGCAAGAAGTGAATATATAATCAGGGCAGACTCAAGAAAGTAGATATTTGCATGCTGCGTGATTCACTTCTGAAATTCAGAGCGCAATCCTATCCTGGAGTGAGGCTGGCACAGTTCGGCCATCCACGTTTAGCTGGCGCAGGAGCCACCGTAAAGCACATTTGGACCACTCTCTGAGTCGGGGAGGGTGGCTCACGTCTGCCTGCTGGCCTCTCTGATTCTGATCGTGGTCCAAGCGCACTTTACGGTGCCCCTTGTGCCGGCCAAACTTTGCGGGCCTAACTGTGCCAGCCTCACTGCAGGATAGGATTGCACTCTCGTTGCCCTCAGACATGGTGGTGATCACTAGCGAAGGTGTAACTAGCTTGGGGCTACATGCCCCCGGCATGACAAGAAGGGGACATACAGAGGCCAGTGCCTCCCCCTTGGGAGAAACCCAAGGTGATATAATTAAGTCACTGCCCCAGGCTTCTATGCCTCTGCATGTACGTGGCCCCTCTCACTTGCTGTTGGAGCCATACTGAACCGCGATGGCAATGCCGCCCTCTAGTTATGCAACTGCTAAGCTAGAAATGCAACAGGTGGATTTTCCCTATCCTGCAAAGGATTGCTCCTATGTCCTTATGCAGGCCATTGACTGCCCGGTGAACAGCGAGAGAGATTGCTTTCTTCTTGTGGCCAGAGTTGGCTAGGAATAGCTCTTATTTTACAACAAAAACTGCAGAGGAAGAGTTAGCCAGCACCTTAAAGGTTAGCAGATTTCTTTGGATGCACAGTTCCATGAGCTGGGGCTCACTTCATAAGATGCAGGAACATGATCCTCGGTTGTTTCTCGAGGAGCTTAGAGCAACACATATGGTCCATCAGCAACACATAGAGCATCCATCAATTCATCAATTTGTCTAAAAACCTATATGCGACTTTCCTGCCCTTTCCCTGAGAGGCAGGTTAGACTGAGGGCGCAATCCTAAACTGAGTTAGGCCAGCATACGCTAAACCAGCAAAGTTTGGCCGGCACAAGGGCCACTGTCAAGTATGTTTGGATCACTCTTGGAGTCAGAGAGGCCAGCACACAGACGTGAGCCTTCCTCCTTGACTCCAAGAGTGGTCCAAATGCCACTCCCTTGTATCTGGCATTGAGGTAAATTTCTGAGGTAAAATTCTGAGGTAAATATGAGGTAAATAAAGCCAAGTCTGGCCGGCACAAGGTCCACCATAAAGTATGTTTGGACCACTCTTGGAGTCAGAGAGGCCAGCGCTCAGATGTGCGCCATCCTCCCTGACGCCGAGAGTGGTCCAAACACGCCTTACGGTGGCCCTTGTGCTAGCCAAGCTTTGCTGGCTTCGTTTATGCCGACCTAACAGTTTAGGATTGTGCTCTGAGAGAGGAGAAGTGGCTGACCAGCAAGCCTTGGAAGCCTTCCTAAGTGCTGTCCTCTCTCCTTGAGCTCCCCCGTTTCCTGGAGCTCTACGTCCTGCCCATCTCCACTGGTTTTCAGCACAAAGCTCTTCTCCCGGCTGACCGTTCCCCAGGGCAGGTGTTCAGTGTCCCCCCTTCCCCCCTACACCGTCTGCAGTGGGCTCTCTGCTTGTGACCTCCCCACCCCCAGCCCCTTTCAGGAGCCAGCTGCTTTGTCCCTGCGCCTTTCTCCTGCCGAAGGTGCCTCCTCGTTGGCGGAGGTGAAAGGCAGTTTAGGTCACGGAAGGACACTCCAGGAGCCGTTTGCCCGTGTGCTGCTGGAAGCTCGGTTTGGACGGCATCTGTTCATTATTATGTGCTGGCTTGGCAGCTCGCCAGCAAGGAGAACTGAAGGCGAGGCACAAAGATTGCTTTCACCCGCTGGAGAGAAGCGGCGAAGAGAAGCGGGGAGGCTGGGTGAGGAAGGCCAGGGAGGTGGGTGGGTGGGTGGGGGGAAATACCAGCATGCAATATTTATAGCTCAGCGGGGCTCTTGCCCCCCCCCCCGCCAGGATCAGAAGGACCCATTTGCCAGGTGCTCCCCAGGCACAACAGAGCCATCTCTCAAATCCCCCGAGGAGGGAAAGCCCAGCTTGCAAGAACAGCCGTTGCATTTCCAGGAGCAGAAGAAATGCGAGAGATGTCGGCAGCCGGCACGGTGCCGACCGAAATAAAGAACGCCTCTTCCTCCCTGATTGCTTGGTCGCCCTCTGCCTTCTCCTTGCTCACAAGCTGCCTGTGGCTCAGGGCAGGCCACCTGTGAGGTTGACTGAGCTTCCCCAGGTGGGGCCACGCCCGATTTCCACAGCTCTTCCTCCTCCTCTCGCGCCCTGGATTCTAAAAGGAAGGCGCAAAAGGAGTGGAAGAGGGAGGAGAGGAGAGTGGTGGGCTAGAGTGGGGGGGTATCCGCTCTAGCCACCGCTCTCTTCTGCTCCATTTGGGATCCAGGGAGGAGAGGCCATGATGGAAGCAACAGAGCTTGTGTGCCTACAGGTGAAAAGGTGTGCTGGCACCTGGCACACCATGACAGGTGCCTGGATGGGCACTATTTTCCGGGTCACCGTGGAGACTGTTTTTCATGCCCTGCTGTGCGCTATACCTTGACACCCACTACAGCTTCTCTTCTCTTTTCTCTGACAGTCATCTCTTCTATACAGTCCAAGCCCAATCTGCAAGGGTACCTCTATGCCCGTAAACCTCCCACATCCTATTCAGGGCGCAATCCTAATCTGGAGTTAGGCCGGCACAGTTAGGCCAGCAAAGTTTGACTGCACAAGAGACACTTGAAAGTATGTTTGGAGCACTCTTGGAGTCAGAGAGGCCAGCACATGGACATGCGCCATCCTCCCTGACTCCGAAAATGGTCCAAACATGCTTTATGGTGGCCCTTGTGCTGGTCAAACTTTGCCGGCCTAACTCCAGGTTAAGATGGTGCTCTCAGAGTCAAAGTTGAAAATGGTGTGCTCTGTCTGCACACAGATCTGCTTGGAACATGGAGGATGTGTTCATTTAATGTCAGTGAGTTGTGCTTATTGCATGCACACATCACATTAACGTCCAAGGTGGGGATTCGCTATTCACCTTTTGGAAACTATGTGTGCCGTAGGCGCACTGGGAGCGCATGCATTTCCCTCCAGGGGAGAAGCATGAATCCCCACTTTGTACATTAATGATATGCGTGAACACAGGAAGCAAAACTCATTTGCAGTTCCTAGATGTATGCATAACATTAATGTCAGTGGATGCTTCTGGGTGAAATGCAGAATGCTTATGGGGCAATCGTGAATCTGGATTAATTTTTTCAGCCACAGCGCAGGGGTGTGAGCCTGTGTACATGGCATAATATTTAGAACTGTTCCTCTTCTGAACCTCAGTGTTTTCACCTCTGTGAGCTGGAGCTTCTTGGCGTTCCCGTTGTCACCTGTTTTCTGTCTTCCCAGTTGCCAATTCCTGCCACGCTCTGTAAGGACAACCCCAAGCATTGAGAGATTCTGAATTGCTCCCTAAAAATTAATGATGTTAGTTACAGTCATTCAGCTCTCACACACTCAGCAGCAACGTGGCCGGGTTCTGTTGCCTTAACCACTGGAAGCCTTTTGGTCCTCCAGTTCAGATCGTTGTCTCTCTTCCCTTCATAGCTTGGATGGTGGCATATCTTTTTGTTTGCCTGGCCTCAGTCGTTTCTCAAGGTCACCGAGAATGGCGGCTTTTAACGAATTGTGGTGCGAACCCTAGATCCTAAGATCCTAAGGCAGGAAGGATCTTGCCTGCTACAGGCAGGGGGTTGGACTAGATGGCCTTGTAGGTTCCTCCCAATGATTCTACCATCAGTGGTACGGGTACCACTGGTTGAGAAACACTGCCCTAGGGAACGAAGAAGAATGTGGACCACTGTAGGAGTCAGGGAGGATGGTGCATGTCTGTGTGCTGGTTGCTCTGACTCGGAGAGACTCCGATAAATACAGTTGATTGATTGATTGATTGATTGATTGATTGATTGATTGAGAGTGCTCCAAACATACTTTATGGTGTCCCCTGTGCCAGCCAAACTTTGCTGGCCTAACTGTGCTGGCCTAACTCCAGGTTAGGATTGCACCCTAAATGACATACACATGCATCACCCAGTGTATGGATTAAACCAAAGATCCGTCTATGTGCAGGAGTTATGCTCAGGCAGTGCTGCTTTCTCCCTGTACACTGTCCTCGGGGGACATGTGGAAATGACAAAAAAATGTCGTTTTCTTATCAATAGTTGTGTAACTGGGGTAACTGTTCATTCCCAGGCCAATTGCATCTGCATGCCCTGCAGTTGTGTACACATATTTGTGTATGATACAGCGCGTGTTTACGCTTAATGGCAGCATAGCCGGATTCTTCCCGTGTGATCATCCTTGGCTTTGCATGTGTTTGCAATTGCATGGGAATAGCCCCATCGTGTGAACTGGGAGTATACATGTGCATAGCTTTTGGGGATTGTGGTGATTTCCATGATGTTAGAAGCAGTTTCTGGACCTGGTGAACTCCCAAGAACCCTTTGCATGTGCCAAGCAAGCTCAGCAAGCCCTCATTAACCATGGGTTTGGCAGCTGTGGATTTGATCATCTGCTGGGGCCGGTCTCTGTTGGTGCTGGTCTCATTGTGAGGCGGTGGGGAACTGGGGGTCCCACCTGTACCACCTCAAGTACCATCAGTGGTACAAGCAGAGGCTTGACAGGTGCCTGCTGGAGATGCTCTAGGAGGATTTCCTGCTACAGGCAGGGGTTGGACTAGATGTTCTTTCCCCTCTCTCAAAACACCAGAACCAGGGGGCATCCGCTAAAACTGAGGGTTGGGAGAGTTAAAACAGATAAAAGGAAGTACTTTTTTACCCAATGGGTAGTTAATCTGTGGAACTCTTTGCCACAGGAGGTGGTGATGGCATCAGGTCTTGATGCCTTTAAGAGGGGATTGGACGGATTTCTGGAGGAAAGGTCCAACATGGGCTATAGGCAATGATGGATTGGGCAACCTCCTTACATTAGTAGTAGGCTACTTCAAAGTACCAGGTGCAAGGGAGTGGCCACAGGATGCAAGCATCTTGTTGTCTCGTGCCTCCATGGGGCACCTGGTGGGCCTCTGTGAGATACAGGAAGCTGGACTAGATGGGCCTTTGGCCTGATCCAGCAGGGCTCTTCGTATGTTCTTATGGCCTTGTGGATCCCTCCCAATTCTATGATTCTACCATCAGTGGTATGAGTACCACTGGTTGAGAAACAGTGTCCTGGAGAACGAAGAAGAAAAGACAGCCTTTTTTTTAATGAACTGGAATGAAAACGGAGAAGTGGGCAGGGTGGGAGGGCCCATGGCCATTGTAGTGGTATGGGGTGGTGGTGGTTGGAGAAGAAATGGGGAGAGGTATTGAACTTCTGAACCTGAAGGCTGGAGATCAGTTCATTACCTTAGTGCAAGTTAAAAATAAATGTCTCGTCTCTTTAAACGGGCCTGTCTGCAATTACAGCTTGGCATGTCTGCTTCGGAGCGTCCTGAGTGCTGGCATCATTCCAGGTGGCAGGCTGCTTCTAAGAAGGCGATTTTTTTTTTTGCCTCTCTTTGAGCAAATCAAAGGTGTCTGCTCAGCTTCTCTGTCTCCATCTCCCCCTGCTTTGCAAGCTCCCCGACACACTGAGAGTTCTTCAAAAGCCGCCTAGCGCTCTGTCCCTTGTGAGAGCCACCACTCAACAGAAAAATTCCTCCTTTACTCCTTAGACCCCCCGGAGCGACTCTGGTTACTCCCTCCCTCCAAAGAGGAAGGGCTCTGGCTAGGGCAGGAGCTGCCATCTTTCATGCGCTGAAACAGTTTTTTCCAATCTTGCTAGCACAAAAACGCACCAGTACGTATCTTATCCATTCCACATCAAAATATATGAAAAAAAGGAATGTTGTATGGGCATGGTGTTGACACTTACCCCATATTATGCCTTAAAGGTAAAGGTTTCCCCACGACCGAATGGTCTAGTCATGACCGACTGTAGGGGGTGGTGCTCATCTCCGTTTCTAAGCCGAAGAGCCAGTGTTTGTCCAAGGACAAGTTTCTGTGGTCATGTGGCCGGCATGACTCTACGCCATAGTGCACGGAACGCTGTGACCTTCCCATTGAAGTGGTCCCTATTTATCTACTTGCATTACATACTTTCAAACTGCTAGGTTGGCAGGAGCTGGGACAAGCGACGGGAGCTCACTCCGCCGTGCAGTCTCGAACTGCCAACCTTCCGGTCAGCAAGCTCAGCAGCAGCGATTTATCCCGCAGTGCCACCACATACGCATACTATGTGACAGATGCACCCAAATCTAGTAGTACAGTAGGGCGCAGTAGAGGGCAGAGCCCCTCATAGCTTTAAAATACAGAAGCAGGCATTTTAGCATGGTATTGCCTGTTGTACCTTGAGTTATGGATTGAGACTCCACCCAGGGGCTGGTAAATGAATCAGGGTGCAATCCTAACCAACCTTCCAGCACTGGGGACAGGGCAATGCAGCTTCTAGGTCAGGCAACAACCTTTCCCTCACTTTGAGGAGGCATCTGTGACGATGACTCTACTGCTGAATGCAGAACATGCTCCATTGGCATGTGCTGGAAAGTTGGTTCTACCCAGTGATGTCATTCAGGGGGAGCGGACCAGAACGGGCGTTCCGGATCCTAACGGGCTCCGTGGCTGGTTCTGGGTTCCCAACAAGTGCCAATCAAAAGTGAGTTCCTGTTCCTAAATCATTTGAATGACATCACTGGTTCTACCCCATTCCTGGCCTTCACTAGCCACAATTCAAGTCAATTATACTGAGTCAAAGTAGCTTATTGGGATTAAGGGAAATGGGGTAAAAGGATGTAGGACAGCCATAAAATGAAAGGAAGGAAGGAAGGAAGGAAGGAAGGAAGGAAGATGTTAATATCAGATATGCTAGAGGTATAAACTAACTTCATATTAACTAAAGTTGGCACCAACGTTTTAACCAACTTGGCACCAAGGTTTCAAAAAAAGTGGGTCCCAGGGTTTGTGCCAAGTTGAAGCATCTGAGAATTTGCAAACAAATTTCTGTAAGGCAAGTGAAATTCCTCAGAAGGTTCTCCTCATCCAAATCTATAAGAGACCTGATTCTTCTGCCAGTCCCTAGCTGAGCTCTGAGGCATCCAAAGTCTAAATCGGTGATTTTCAACCTTTTTCATTTCACGGCACGCTGGAAAGGCACTAAAATGGTCAGGACACACCATCCGTCTTTTGGTAATTGACAGGGCACACTGTGCTGCCGTGGGGGGCTCACATCCTTCAATGGCCCTAAATCACCCTCTCCAAATTTCTGTGGCACACCAGTTGAAAATGGCTGGTTTAGATGAAAGACCAGAGAACAGCTCTGATTTTTTTTATTTTAGCAATATAAAATCTCATCTTGCTTGCTTGAGTATCAGTCAAGATCCCAGAACAGAGCAGAAAATGACTACATTTTTTCCCCTGTGCAGAGCTCTTATGTAACTTGGCTGAACTAGATCAGATATGAGGGATACAAGTTTAACTTTGTAAAACTGGGGAAGGGTTCAATTCCTACACACACACACACACACACACACACACACACACACACACACACACACACACACACAGAGAGAGAGAGAGAGAGAGAGAGAGAGAGAGAGAGAGAGAGAGAGAGAGAGAGAGAGAGAGAGAGAGAGAGAGAGAGGCCTTTCAGGGCATCTACAAAGTGGAATTAAAACGCTTTCAGATGCATGATTTGGGACTCAGTTTGTGGCAGACCTCACCAGGGTTCATCAGTAACATTTCAGTGCCAGGTCTCCAGCCTGAAACATGTTTTTTGAAGGTATTCATTGCCTGCTTTTCAATCTGTGTCAAATTCCCAAAGCAGGCAGCAATAAAACAATGTAGGACAAAATGCATTAAAATAACAAAGTCACATGAAATCATAAAAGCGGCAAGACAAAACAGCAACAAGGTGAAAAAAAAGGCACAAAAGACAGCATAGGAGACCCCGAACGCCTGCTAAAAACAAGAGATTAAAAAGTGTTGAATAAAACAACTCCACCAGTCACAGCCCGATTCAAGCTATTGTGAAAATGCCTGAGAAAACAGAACCACCTCAACCTGGCATCTAAGAAGGTTCCAGGTGAAGGTTTCAGGCCAATCTGTCTGGAGGAGACATTCCACAAACTGGAAGCCACCGTGCAGAAGATTCTAGTCTCCGGCTACCTCACATGCATTGATGTAAGTTATCCCCCGCTCCGCTGGCCAAGTTTGACCAGTGCAGAGTGGAGGGAGGGAGAAAAAGAAGGCAGAACAGGGCAGGGGGAAGACAGAGAAAGGGGGGGCCATGGGCGGCCTGGCCTGGGGAGGGGGGTGGAGTCCAGATTGGCCGTTCGGACAGCTTCTAACCCCTGTCCCTGGGCTGCATGGCCCCGATCCAAGCCACTTGGACTTGCACCTACTATTTAGCAGGCGCAGGTTCGAGAGGTCACATAAGGCTGGCTGGGGCTTGGGCAAGGGGAAATTATCCCCTTGCCCAGTGATGTCATCTGGGCGCGCCAGGAACCGGACCGCCCGGATGATTGGCAGCCCTCCGCCCCTATGGTGGAGGCCAGCCACGCCTTCCTGCGCCTGGAATCGCTCCATTTCAGAGCGATTTGGACGCACAGGAGGGCGGGCGGGCCCAGGAACAGCTCGCCCGTCCTCGGGAGAGGTGGCGTGGCCCAGGCCCGTCCGCGGAACAAGTGGAACGCTGTACCGGCCCGTTCCGCCCGGATGCCACCGCTGCCCTTGCCCCATGGGAAGCTCCAGCCATTGCCTAATCCAGGTTTGGATTGGACTGCCCATCTCTCCGTGAATCTGGTCCTGCTAATTAGCAACTCAAACGTGTGCTTCTCTGCCTTGTACATCTGGGTACATCTGCCTTGTACCATTGCGTACGGGACAATTGCGAAAGGACTGTATGTCCCGGCAGCTGCATAGCTTTGTGCGTTGTGCGTGGTGAGTCTTCTCCACCTAAGTGCGAGACGAACAACAGCCCCCAGCTCAGGCTCACCTACTGAGCATCCAGATGTCCCAATCTGGCAGGGACAAAGGTTGAGTCAGGATGTCAAGTGGTTATAAAATATCCAGTTGGACAAGTCAGTGACTTCACTGAGCCTGAGCTACTTCGGGTCAAGGCAAAGGAGGCTCGTGCAAGTCATGACATGACTCCCATGGAGTGTATCTGTGTGTGGTCAAGTCCACTCGCCTCTCTGGGTCACAAGAGGTGTAATGAAACTAAAGCGGATGGCTGAATGTAAGATAGGAATCGATGAGATGGCTGCATAAGGGATTTTCAATTTTGCTTTAAGGTTTGCCTGAAATTGCCTGCGTGTACCTTTTGTCAAGACCTTCACCTAGGTGCTTCCAGTGTCCAAGCCTGGTTTTTCTTTTTCTTCCTGATTGGATTGTTCTATCACCACACCTGCCCCATTTATTTTTAATACACTTTTTATATGTTTTAACTCTTCACCTGCCGGTTGCTGATGGGTGCAATCCTAACCAGAGGCGGATCTACAGGGAGGGCAAAGTTCTAAGTGTTGCAAGAAGCCTTACCCTGTCATGTAAATCCCTCCTCTCCCTTGCTGCTGTTGCCAGTAAGCAATGCCAAGGTGTTGCTTTTCCCTGTGAGGATTGGCTAAAACGGTGCAGGAGAGGAGTGATTTCCACTGCAAAGTAAGGTTCCTTGGAAACTTAGAGCTTTGCTCTCCCTTAGATCTGCCTCTGATCCTAACCAACTTTCCAGCACCAGTGTAAGGGCAATGCAACTCCAAGGTAAGGGAACAAACATTCCCTTACCTTGAGGAGGCCTCGGTGACTACTATTCCACTGTAGGATGCAGCACATGCCCCATTGGCACGGCTATGTCAGAGCTGGAAAGTTGGTTAGGATTGCGCCCTTAATCAGAACTTTGGTCTCATCCAGCAGCGCTTGTCTTGCATTCGTGCATCTTTTACAAAGCATGACTCAGGTGCAATTTGAAGACTCAGAAACCAAAATATTCTTTTTTTTTTTTGGAAAAGAAAATAGTTATAAAAAGTAAACGATTTTTGAAAGGATGGTGGTTCTTCATCTGCGACTTGATAAGGCCATTTAAGATAACTCTGACTCACCCTAATGTTTAGTTCTTTAATAGGGTTATCTACTCTTTGTGCTGCCGTAGTGAGTGTAGGCTTGCCTGGTGGATGTGAACAGATAAGTCTTGCAGATTTGCTGAAATGAGTCACTTGAGAATTGTGGGCCATTATTTGTTGCAAAGTTCTTTGGAATCCTGTGGGGAGCATGCTGGAGGGGGGTGTTATTAAGATGATTATCATGATGGTAGCACCCAAAAGGCGTTGGGCGCATTGCAGCTTGACAGGAACCTCCACTCCGTGCCCCAGAGGAGTGCAGCAATTATATAGTTACTTGGCGAGTTTGGCAATAGATCACAATGGGATATAATAAATAAGATGTTTCAATTTCGTGAATGAAAAAGAGGCCTTTTTAGCAATGACGATTTCAGCTCATCATTCCACGCTTAAGAACTTTGACATTTTTTTTGGCCTTTTTTTTTTGGCAGAATGATTCACAAGTTGTGGGTTTGCAATTTGTAGATAATGAGGTAACTAGAAAAGACACTGCGCAGGGGTGAATAGAGACAATTCCCTTCCCTTGCTAACTAGAAGGGAACACCACTTGAAAAAGTGCCTCTTGCCCAGTTAGCAGGGGCAACGCTGACATATTTCCAAGGTTTGTTCAAGCTTGCAGTTTTTAAAATTTTGGCTTAATGGCTTCAGCACCTAGTTTTGGGTCGTGAAATAGCCCAAATCAATCAAATCACACTGATGGAGGTTTCGTCTCACCTGACCGCTGTACTTTTCAATGCAGGCAGTTCCTGTTCTAGTTGTTCGGGGAGAAGCCTCTGAACGATGCAGAACCCAGCGTGACTCATCTCTGATAATTATACTATATAGCATGGGCCTTCATTAAGCAGCCACGTTTAATCTAGGGTACACTTAGCATAGGGGTTAATCCTGCCCTAATCCTGATACGTTACATGAAGATAGAACTTGGAGGGCAAAGGCCACAGTGGCACCGGGTTTCTCCAAGAAGTGTCTGCCCTCTGTAACAACATACCGTAGAAAGGGCGAAAATCTGGAAGCAGCTTGGAGAAAAGGACTAGATTCAGCGCGCAATCCTAACCCACTTTCCAGCACTGACATAGCTGTGCCAATGGGGCCTGTGCTGCATCCTACAGTAGAGTCACAGAGGCCTCCTCAAACATTAGGGAATGTTTGTTCCTTTACCCTGAAGCTGCATTTCCCTTACCCTGACATTGAAACTTTGTGCCCCTCAGTTTGTGCCCTCAGGCTTGTGGCGCCCTGCGGTCTTTCTGCCCCCCAAGTCCTTTTCCCTTTCTAGTTCAGCTTTGTTCATGCTTGGCTTTTCTGACCAAGGAGGCAGCTGTCAGAATATGGAAAGTCTATTAATCTCTGTGTCAGGAACACAAAAACCAAAGAACAATGATGACCTTTTGAGACGCTTCCCATGCTATAGTAAAAGTAGGGAAATTCACACTGCAAAGTGTGGGGCAAGTGTTGCTGTTTTAATACCACAAAATCTCTCTGCGAGTATGTGTTGCTGTAATGTGTATAGCAGTGGTTCCCATACTGTGGGTCAGGACCCACCCATGGGTCGCGAAGCACCAAGAGCAGACATATTGAAAATATGGAAAGATGGGATGGTGGAAAGCGGGAGGGCTGTGTGCTTGTTTTGCTTGTGTTTAATAATAATAATAATAATAATAATAATAATAATAATAATAATAATA
>JAJKFI010000022.1:6485026-6521620 GCA_029204185.1 Lerista edwardsae | reverse complement strand
TAATAATAATAATAATAATAATAATAATAATAATAATAATAATAATAATAATAATGCCTGCCACCGCTAGCATTGGGCTCATTGCTTCCTTCCCAGTCTCAGTGTTCATCTCTTCTAAACAGGAATTCCATTGTGACATGATGTATGATTTTCTTTCCACCAATATATCATCACAACAGTCCTATAAGGTAGTTTATGCTGAGAGATGGTGGCTGAATCTTTGAGCCCCTGCCCGAATCCGCCACTCTATCCACCGTGTATTGTGCTGGTTCTCTCACTCATTCTTGAGGTCTGCTCTCTGCCTGTTCCGATACAGTAGAATCAGGACTGTTAGTTCCTTCTTGCAGGAGAGCAGGAGGCTGAGAGCCCAATCCTAACCTGGAATTCAGCTGGCGCAGTTAGGACAGCAAAGTTTGGCCAGCACAAGGGACACCGTCAAGTCAGTTTGGACCACTCTCGGTGTTGGAGAAGCCAGCACACAGATGTGCGCCATCCCCACTGACTCCGAGAGTGGTCCAAACGCTCTTTCTGGTAGCCCTTGTGCTGGCCGAACTTTGCTGGCCTAACTGTACCAGTCTAACTCCAGGTTAGGATTGTGCTCTGAATCTTGCAAACAAGGACAGATTGTAGGGCCAGGGGAGTTAAGAGGCTGGGGGGGGGCGAGGAAATGTGAAATGCTGAGGATTGGCAAGCTTGTTCGTGCTCATCCATTCTTTCCCATGTCCACCCTACCCCTCCTGGCCTTCCTATGCCCCTCTTTTTGAGCCTGTCAAAGCTACATGAGTCCCAGAGATGTTAGTTGCTGTTTTATTGCTGCCATTCTAGAAGCTGCTCCCTTTTCAGCTGCTTTGATTTATCTCTGCACTTTGCACTGATTAGATTAGAAGTTTAAATCCGTAAGAGTGCATAACAATATATTTTTCATATTAATATTAAAAAATCATTATTGGTTTTTTTTTATTATAGTTCTGCTTTGAATTGAATCCCCCCCCCCTGCACCCAGTTTGATTTATTCCCTCTCTCAGAGTGGAATTTAATGCTAATAGGCGCAATCATGGCTTTGTTTTGAATCTTTTGACTGTTTGGAAAACTTTCACTGCAAAAGGAAATTACGGCATTATTAAGAGTCCATTAAGAGAGGGTTTTTGCCTGGTGTTGCTCGTGATTACCTGCGAGGCAGAGACAGAACTGAAAATGCAAAGACAAAGAAACCTGTTTGGTAGGCCCTTCCTTCCACATCTATCCTCAGCTGTAATGTAATTATCACGGCAGTTATTATAATCAAGTCTATTATATTACAGGTATTAATTGCAGGTCCCATTGGTTAAATTTCTTGTGGGACACCAGAGCTAATAATGAGCGTAAATCACTGTGGAGCATGACTCTTTTGTGTTAACCTGCGGATTAGGTGTCGTTGCAGCGCCGTCTGATTAAGTGAGGGCCGGCAACCACGTCTCATTATAAACAACCTTTCACGGGTTCATAACCCAGGCCCTGAGTCTTACGCCCTTGGAGAATTCTAGCCGGGTGGCCGCTGCAGACTTACAACCTCTCCAGCTGATACCTTTCATAGGAATGAAAAAAGGGCAAGGTGGATGGTGTATACCTGACACTGTGGGAAGGGGAGGGAAATCAAGACACCCCTCTAGCCATTTGGCTTCTGAGGCTAGCAATAATCTTTCCCTCGGGCAGAGCTTTGGTTGCTGGAAAACAATGCTACAGCTTCAGCTGCCGGGTCTGTGCCTGGTGTGTTTTGCAGGGTTCAGAGCGCCCTCCCGTAAGACACGATCACGGGATCTCCCTCGCTCAGTGGGTCCATCTTGCCGCCATCTTTACACTGGAGTAGCTTATGAAAGTGCAGCCCGGTGCAGAGGGCAAAAGGATGCCCTGGAAGTGAGGTCACAACAGGAAGTGACATCACAGTCGTATTTTCATTTTCTTGGGTTTTTGGCCATAACTTTTTATAGAATGAAGACATTACACTCTGGTTTGTTTCATGGCATTCTGCATTAAATTCCGCATCGAATGGTATATAACATGATGGTATTATTCATGCATACCAAGGTTTTCACCATTTTGGCCACTAGTGTCAAGCTCAGCTTGTTGCCCCTCTAAAGCTTGTTGCCCGGTGCAGTTGCACCCCCTGCACTTCTTTAGCTACACCCCTGCATCTGTAGCTTTTGTTCCATCTCCTTACAACTGTGGTCTGTGTACCTGCGGGGGGGGGGGGGAATGGGATGGGACAGAGCAGTCCATTGTTGTTCATGCCCTGTGGGCAAAGGGATAGGTGTGAACCTAAGCTCTTAGTAGGAACCTTTGTGCTGAGTAAAGAGCAGTAGCAAAAGCCAGTGAGCTCATGATTGTGCCCTCCCCACTTGAAGAGCACAGGTGCCTGGCCATATTAATCCTTGACTGCCTTGGTGCTACAGCCTTGGTGGCATGAACCTGATTTCCCCTCTGCTGGTTCTTTATTTATATGAAATACTTATATCCCTCCCTTTCCCCTCTGAAAGGGGAAACACATCTACTGCTGTGCAGCTGTGGGTGGAAAGTGAATGATGGTCACAGCAGAGATTGGATGGTGCCAGTCTCATGACTGCTGACAATAAGTCAGTCCCCCACTGTGCCCCTTGAAGTTTGGCAACTTTGAGCGCAGTCCTAACCCGGAGTTAGGCCGGCACAAGGGCCACCGTAAAGCGCGTTTGGACCGCTTTCGGAGTCAGGGAGGAAGGCGCACATCTATGTGCTGGCCTCTGACACCAACAGTGGTCCAAACATGCTTTATGGTGGCCCTTGTGCTGGGTAAACCTTGCTGGCCTCACTGTGCCAGCCTAACTCCAGGTTAGGATTGCACTCTTAATCAAGATGCACCATAAGTGCAAGGCTATTTTTCTTGGGAGATGTGGTCCTTTTGGGAAAACTGGCAACTCTAGCTGTGCTAGAATTAAGAGGAAATTGGCTCCTCGTGCAATCCAGAACTGATAATCTGCCTGTGTTTCACCATGGAGGCTACTGGGAGCTTTCCTGTGCATTTCAGACACTTTGGCTAATGAGAAACGACCGATCTGCCTCTTGCTTTGCTTTGTGGATCTCCTCGCTTTGAATCCTCAGCAGACCAGCAGGCCTGCATTCAAGCCGGGCATGATTCCTGTCTTTATTGCTTGATTGTTTTTAAATGGAGATAAAGATGTTTCTGCTGGAGTAGGAGCCTAATGCTTGTTTGAAAATATGTTTAGCAAATCCAATAAAGGGCTGCTTAACCCCTTTTGCAGTGTTCTTAAAACGAAAAGGAAAGTGAATTGGCATAAGGGAAATGGTGAGCCTCTGTGATCCGAGTTCACGGTCCAGAGAGCAAATTTGCACAATAAGAATTTTCCTGCAAAAAGATTAGAGCACCCACTAAGTGCTCCTTGCGGGGCCTTCTCAGCAGTGGGCCCTCAATTGCGCAATCTCGTAATTTGCCAGTGGGCTGGCTGATTATAGTACCCATTTAGGAAGTATGAGAGTCTTCTTCATGTAGACTTTGGGCTTCATGATGTATGGACATTACGAGGGTTTTGTTTTCCTCGCTGGTATTTTCTTGACACTGGTTCTGTTCGAGTTTTCGTTGAATTTGTGATGATGTCTGGATTTTATTAGCAGCCAAAAGTCTCAGATAAAAATAAAATAAAATAACACTTGGTGCAGGAAACAGCATGCATATTGTCAAGTGTGAACTGTGGTATGATATACACAAGGAACAGGCAGAAGCTTGATCAGGGAGATCTGAGAGTGATTTCCAGTTCATCTGCAAGCAATTTTGATTCCCAGTTGCACAGCAATGCAGGAATGCCCCTGTATCAGTTGGGGTTCCTTTCCGGACTCCCCCATGGGCACCTGAAACCGTGGATACTGGATACTTTTTAAAGATAGGGGGACATCAGTGGTTTTGCTGTAACAAGGTAAAAAAAGATTTGTTTAATGCTCCCCTTTCTTTTTAATAGGAGTCCCAGTATCCATGGTATCTGTGGATAACTGAAACGGTGGATGCCAAATCAGTGCATACCTGCCTGACTGCCTGTGCTGTTAGAATCCCTGCACATGTCAGATATGTACCTGTACATGCAGGGTATCTCCAGGTATGGCTCACGGCGTGTGCCAGAGCAGTGCTTCTCAAACCCAAGTGGGTTGGGACCACTTGGTGGGTCATGACCTGATGTCAGGTGGGTTATGGAAAGCTGATTGCTGCATCTTGGACGCTGCAGGCCTTACTCTTGCTATATTCCTTTCATAAGTGTTCGCAGTTTGAATGTTCAAGTGAGTTTTTTTTTAATTGTTTTTAGTTCTGTTCTTTAACATCATATTTTGTCCTCATCCTGCAGTCCAAGAATGGCAGTTAGCATTCCAGTTTGTCATTTGGTTATGTCACAGTGATTGCACTTCCTGCTTAATGATGTCACTTCCGGCCATGACATCACTCAAGTGCCATTCTAAAATGTGTGTCCCAGTGCAAAAGGTTGGCGACATCCCCTGAGCCACTCTAGCCCACCACTCTCCTCTTCTCTATACCCTTCTTCCTTTTGGAATCGGAGGAACGGAAGGAGGCGGACAAGCAGCAGAACTTACAGCAGCAGCAGCAGCATTGTTGAGACCCAGGCTAAAGAGACTTGGGCCTTGATGTGCCACCTCAGGCACCTGAAGGTCTTGGCCCAGTCCTGGAAACCTAGAAGACTTTCCACAACTTGGCAGAGGACGTCTCTATGGACTGTCTTTCTTGGGAACCTGCAGGCAAACCTGAGATGGCTCGACACTGATGGGCGTGTGCCAGCCTGGCTGCCAAACTCACAGTGAACTGACATGTTGAAGAAATAATCCCTTCCGTGGGCACGTTCCCGGTTTGCCAGCTTGTTCATTGACTTTGCTTCTGTGCCTTTAGCGGCAAGTCTGGCCAGGAGACACAAAAGCAGCTGAAACTGTCCTGATCACTCCTCTTTTGTCCTAGGAAGCGTTTTGCCTGCCGAATTAGAGCCCCCGGCTTCTCAACCGGTCGCTGTTTGGCAGTGGCCCAACGTGCATCCGTGAGCAGGGATCTGCTTCCCCGCTGGTGAGTCTGCACAAGCGGCTCTTAAAGGGACAAGAGCAGCAGCTCCATGATAACTTGGTATTTATTTATTTATTATTTATTTTAAGGATTTTTACCCCGCCTTTCTGCCTAAAAAGGCATTCAAGGCGGCATTACAAAAACAATTAAAAACAGAATAACATCATAATTTAAAAACAGTGATTAAAAAACAATATAAAAACACAATATACAATACAACGATTATCCCATGGATCAGGTACAGAAAATAAAAAAATCAAAGACCAGCCAGCCTGTCAGCAACTAAAAGCCTGTTTAAACAAGAAGGTCTTCAGTCCCCGCCGAAATACCGCCAACGAGGGAGCAGTTCTTAACTCTAAGGGGAGGGTATTCCAAAGTTGGGGTGCCACCGCCGAGAAGGCTCTCCTGCTGGCCGCCACCCCTCTCACCTCTCCTGGTGGCGGCACAGTCAAAAGGGCCCCCCCCCAGATGACCTCAGAGTACAGGTAGGATTATATGGGAGGAGGCGGTCCCTCAAATACCCTGGGCCCGAGCCGTAAAGGGCTTTAAAGGTCAAAACCAGCACTTTGAATTGGGCCCGGAACAGAACTGGCAGCCAGTGCAGTCGCCGAAGCAACGGCTTGACAGAGTCAAACCGATGTGCCCCAGCAACCACCCGAGCAGCCGCGTTCTGCACTACTTGTAATATGGGGTATGGGGCCAGGCTTGCTGCTTAAAAGCACAGGAGCAGGGCTAAATAAAAAAACCCAACAACGTTGGCGCCTCTAGCGCTTTCTAATTCCGTGCGCTTTGTCGTCGGCAAGCCCGTGTTTGTGACTGACAGCCTCTTGCGGGACTGGCTGTGCCTCTCCGGGGAGCCAGCGTCCTTGGGGACAGGTGTGCACCTGCCTCCCTTCTTCCAGAGCAACACCTGGCTTCCTGCTGGCTCGGCTGAAGCAGATTTGGAAAGAAGCGGCGCCCAGCACCTGCTGCCGGTCTCCAAGGGTGAGCCCTGAGTGGCACGATGCAGCGGGGGCGGTAGCCTGCCTCTCCTCTACCTTGCTAATCAGCCCCGGCAATCACATGACCCCAGCACGGCTTGGAACTCGGCTAATTCGCTCTCCTAATCCTCCGGTCTGGGTAAGATCTGACAGGCGCTGGGCTCCCAGAGCGGCAGGGAAGGAGGGCTGAGTCCACTCGGGGTGCACGGCCGAAGGAGGGGGGGGAGTCAGGAGGAGATGGAGGAAGGCAGACTCCCAGGCGGCGAAATTTGCGATCCTTTCCCTCTCCCCTGTGTGTGGATTCCTCCGGTCCCCCCTGGCCCACCCGCGACCTCATTCCTGCGCCGCCGGCAGCCAGCCTTGCTTCGCACGCAAGGGTGCCCCAGATAGCTGGCTGGGTCTGCCTGCGATCGCAGACATGCCGCCTGGCTGCTCTTTGGCGGCAGCTCCTCTCTGCTGGCTTCGCCCGGGTGTGTGAGGACTCTCCAGGCCCAGCTGCTGCCAAGACGGAAACGAGGCTTCTGTGCTCTATTAAAGAGAGGGGGAGGCGGGAGGGGGAGCCCACAGGCCTGGGAACGCACGTAATGGAGTGTGCACGGCGGGGGGGGGAGCAGGGTGTGCATGGAACGAGGCACAGAATGCAGGGAGGTGCCCGGGGGTGTGTGTGGGCTGGACTGGTGCAGAAACTGGTCTGCCGGGGTCAGGACCTCCATTCGGCCAGCTCAGCTCGGGTCCAGGACTGTAGCTAGAGGGGTGGTGGCGCAGTAAGAATGGCAAATGCTGCAATGAGCCATGTAAGCGCCCCTCCCACTCGCCACCAGAGCCATTCCAGGCAGCGATAGCAACGTGCGTTGCCATCGCTGCCCAGAATGGCTCCGACCGTGAATGGGAGGGGCCTCTTCCGTACCGTGTTGGCACCCGCAGCACTTATTTCATTGCTTTACGCTGATCTTACACCGATGGAGCTCAGGCTGTTGCGGCCACCCTCTGTGAACAGAGGCGCACAACGGGACTCATGCGATTTGGGGCAATGCGATATACAGGATACAGTTGTGGCTGGGACTTTCACACAAGTCGGCACTACCATGAGGGCGCAATCCTAAACTGAGTTAGGCTGGCGTAAGTTAAGATAGCAAAGGTTGGAGTTAGGCCAGCCCAGTTTGACCAGCCCAAGGGCCACCGTAAAGTATGTTTGGACCACTCTTAGAGTCAGAGAAGCCAGCACACAGACGTGCACCGTCCTCTTCCCCAGAACATTTCTGTGTATCATACTTGTTTTGCAAGGCCAATGTATGTCCTCCACGTGGCCCTCCCATCAGGTTGCTGTGCGGATAACCGAAAGAAGGCTTTAAATCCTATACATTGGGAAATCGCTTCCCCGTTCTGAGCGGCACCATGAAGAATGGTCCAAACGTGCTTTATGGTGTCCCTTGTGCCGGCCAAACTTTGCTGGCGTAACTGTGCCTGCCTAACTCCAGGTTTTACTCGAATTATGGTGTTGGAGAAGACTCTTGAGAGTCCCCTGGACTGCAAGGAGATCTAATTGGGCAATCCTCCAGGAAGTCCAGCCTGATTGCTCCCTGGAAGGACAAATCCTGAAGCTGAAGCTCAAGTACTTTGTCCACCTCATGAGAAGAGAGGACTCTTTAGAAAAGACCCTCATGCTGGGAAAGATGGAAGGCAAAAGGAGAAGGGGGCAGCAGAGGATGAGATGGTTACACAGTGTCACCGAAGCAATGAACATGAAATTGGGCGAACTCCAGAAGCTAGTGGAGGACAGGGAGGCCTGGCGTGCTGTGGTCCAGGGGGTCACGAAGAGTCGGACACGACTTAGCGACTGAACAACAACTCCAGGTTAGGATTGCGCCCTCAGAAATGTAAAGATTAGGAGACTCTGGGTGGATGGGAGGAATTGAACCTTCCAACAGCTCATATCACACTCACAATTCTAGCAAGGCATTCCCCCCTCCCCACAAGACAAAAAAAAAAAAAGAATGTGATTTATCTGACAGCGACCTGAAACGTCTGTCACTGATAGGGACAGTTGTAGTATATAGATGAGCAAGGCAAGCCTGAACTTCATCCCACGGTCTGCTGTCACTGCAGACCCTCTCCCACTCCAGATTCTGCAGCTGGGGCTTGCTTGGTGCCAGGGGAACTCTCCACCACAGTGCCGGTGCGAGGTTGCTTGGGTTCTTGAGGCAAAGGCTTGCTGCTTCCCGCAGCATTCCCTGCTCGCTCCCTGGTGGCCCAGAGAGTGCTGCTGTGCCCACCCGCGCTGCAGGTCCAGGGGGTGGCCCTGCTGGGCGCGCTCTCTGATTGGCGTGGGCCCTGAGCTGGCTAATCCCGTGATGCTACCAGCACCCTACAGCTCGGTGCTGCCTGGCTCAAAGCAGGGCTGCTGCTGGGTTACCGGGAGCATCAGCTTTGTGGCTTCCTGTCATCCCTCTTCTGCATTGTTGTGCCTCCTGCCAAGAGCTGCCTGCCAAGAGTCCCCCCCTGTGTGTTTTTGTCTCGCTCAGTCTCAAGTACCGGTACTTAGAGACCCTGTTAAACCCAGCTCAGCTGCCTGCTGATGCTTTTCAATCAGGCGCGCCTCTAACTGGGCTCCAGCTGCTCTGCAGTGGCAGCAAGGGGGAGGGTCTCTCTCTCTCTCTCTCTCCCCCCCCCCCCCGAGGGGGAGCTTATAGGGAGGAGGAGGCAGCCCCCCCCCCCCCCCGCCCCAGACTCACACACCTCTTTGCAGACTTTATTCCCCCAGCGTATAAGTTTGGCTGCTTCAACACTCTGTCTCTGTGTTCATCCCAGGAAAAGAGTTTGGATGCATCAAAGGTTTATTACTGCATTCATTTTTGGAGCAGCTCACTCTGCAAATAGCTAATCCCTCCCTCCCTCCCGGCATGAACTGGAGAAATAAACAAAAACCCAGTAGCATCCCTAAGAGGCGGGGGGGGCACAGGGAGTGCAAAGTTTTGCAAGGAGCCTTACTCTCAGTGTAAATCGCTCCTCTCCCTCACCGTTGTAGCCAATCCTCACGGGGAAAGCAAAACCTCGGTATTCCTTACTGGCTACAGTGGCAAGGGAGAATTCTTCTTTTTTGAAGAATTTATACCCTGCCTTTCTCATGCCGAAGCAAATGCCCAAGGCCTTACATGGGCAGGCTAATCTAAACCCCCATTTTTCAATGGAGCTTTTACAACTATACAGTATTCTGCGATTCACTGAATCCTCAGTCCCAGATGTAGCCTTCACAGTGTGGTTCTCTCCTCTGGGCGTGTGCCATCGAGCTTCAGCAGGTGATCGTCAGTCCAGCCTGGACAGGTCCTCAAGGTCGGATTCCGTTCGTTTGCCGGCTGGCCTTCTCACAATATTCCTGTTCTGGCTCATCAGCTCCACAGTGACCCTGTTCTGCCACCACAGGTACTGCAGCTTGTCACAGCCTGGCGTTCCGTCTCCCCTCCAAAAATAGACCGCAGATTCTCCTGCTTAGCTTCAGGCAGTCCCAGCAGCTCAACCATCAGTCCATACCTCCTGCCACAATCAATCAATCAATCAATCAATCAATCAATCAATCACTAGTATTTATATACCGCTTTTCAACACAAAGTTCACAAAGCGGTTTACAGGCAAATAATAACATTAAAGTTAAATGGCTCCCTGTCCCAAAAGGGCTCACAATCTAAAAGAATGGAGAACACCACCAGCGACAGCCACGAGAAAGACACTGTGCTGGGGTGAAGAGGGACAATTGCTCTCCCCCTGCTAAATATAAGAGGACACCACTTGAAAAAGTGCCTCTTGCCCAGTTAGCAGGGGCCAGGTAGCAAAGCTTGGCTTGTGGCCCTTGCTGTGCCAGCTCACTGTTAATGTGGTGTTGCCAGGACAGGCTTAGAATATGATGGATGTTGTGCCCACATCTGAATAAGATTGAGCTTTGATAACACAATCTTTCTCATTGCCTCTTTTGTCTCCAGATTAAGGGCTGAATCACACACACACAACATCTCTCTCTCTCTCTGGCTCAGTAGTGACCAGTAATGGCATCTAAATGAATGATTTAGCAACAGGTACTCACTTTTGATTGGCACTTGTGTCAGGGCCCGCCCACCGGAAGTGAGGTCATAGCAGGAACCCAGGAACTGCCCCCAGGAACCGCCGCGCCTCCTCGGTAGGCCGTGCGGCGGCCCGGGAGAAGGCCCCGGAGTCCCGGGCCTTCCTCGGGGCCGCTGCATGGGCTACCGATTCCCCCCCCTAGGAACCACCGCGCCTCCTCAGGAGGGAGCCCTAGGCAGCCTACCTGCTCACGCTGCTGCCGCCGTCAGTCTCCCTTGCTCCGCTGCCTGCCTGCCTGCCTGCCTGGCTGGCTCTGAGAACGTGCAGGCAACTCAAACGTTGCAGGGGGCGGGGCGGAGCATTGACGGAGTCGACGAGTGGGCAGGCGAATGGGCGGGGCAGCCCTAATCCTAGGAATGGGTACGCGCGTACCCCCACGTACCCGCTACGTGACATGTCTGGTAGTGACCCAGTTACTCCTGAATGTGTGAACTGCCTCCGCTGAAAAGCACCATCATGGAAATAAGGAGATGACTTGAACAGTTCCCTCTGTGAACTTCGATGGCTGTTTCTCACATGCAAACCCTCACTTGACGTTGCAGTTACTGGGCAATCGCTAAGGCAGAGCTGAAATGCCCCTCCCGCTGTTTTCACCAACTCAGATAGTAAAAAGGGAGGAGGCATTTTGGCAGTTTTGGGAACAAGGGTGAGGTCCTCACAGCAATACTAGTCAAACTAGCAGCTTTAAAAGCATTTAAATAGATTAATTAATTTAAAAGCCATAAATTATTTATTAGGCTATATTAGCAACGATGCGGTCTCTTGTGAATCGTATGTATTCGTCGTAACAATATAATTAATGAATACTTTTCAATACAGGTGTGTATATATACACAAGTTATAAGAACTGTGGCACCTCCAAGACGAATGAGTATATCAAACCTGTCACAAACCACATTAAATAGATGCATCTAAAAAGAGGCATTCCATACTGTGTGTGAGAGAAGGAGGAATGCCTCTTCTAAGAGGCTTGCAGTCATGCATGCTTTTTGATCCAGGTGTGTATATATATACAAGTTATAAGAACTGTGGCACCTCCAAGACGAACAAGTGTATCAGACCTGTCACAAACCATATTAAATTGATGCATCTAAAAAGAGGCATTCCATACTGTGTGAGAGAGAAGGAGGAATGCCTCCTCTAAGAGGCTGGCAGTCATGCATGCCTATCGGCTAACAAAGAAGAAAGTTTGCTTCCCCCCTTTTAGAGACGTTTTTCTCATGCGCAAATTTATACAGCTTGAATCAATTATTAATCGATGCATTAACGAAGACTCCTGTGATTGATCAGTTAAGGGACCCAACTGCTCGTGCACTTAATCAGGGGACTCGCCCCCAGCAGGGCTTAGATTTAATTATATATAGTGAGGGGTGGGCACAAAAGGGAGCAAAATGACGGGAGTGGATACTAATTAGCCCTGCCCCAATAGCGACACTGTCCACCATTTTTAAATGAAAAATAAAAATAATAATAAAAGCCAGTTTTTTGGGAGACAAAATCCTTCTTGCTCAAGGTCCATGCTGTGGTTTTGCCTCATTTCCTGCCGTCACCACTTGCTTTTCAGAATTAAACCAAGGCCCCCGTAGGGGCAGGTTGTGCAATGAAGCACATGTGACACTGGACCCAGATTTCTGTAACTGGATGACAACCAGTGGTGTCATTCAAATGATTTAGGAACAGGAACTTACTTTTGATTGGCACTTGTCAGGAACCCGGAACCAGCCACGGAGCCCGTTAGGATCCGTTTTGGTCCGTTCCCCCTGAATGACATCACTGCCTTTAACCCTCTGAGTGCCGGCCAACCAAGAAGAAAAGCTCTTTGCAGAGGAATTGGGAGGGGAGAGGAGGGAGAGTGAAGTGGGCGGAGTCAGCCCTAATTTTAACTAGTGGAACTGAGTTCCCCCGCGTTCCCCCTGCATGACATCACCGATGACAACCCTAACAACAACGGACATGCTGCATGCTAGCCCGAGACTTGCGATCGGTTCTCCTCTTTCCTTGGGCCGTTCCGGCTCTGTGTTGGGCAACCGATAACTGCAAGAACCAACCTCCCTACGTTTCTGGTTTCTGGCAAACTGTGCAGAGACAGAAGCAGTTCTGTTTGGAGGAGGCTCTTGCGGTAGCAGCTCCCCGGCTTCAGGCCTGACAGCTTCCTCATCGCAGCCAGGAGCCAGTTCATTGTTTAACTATCATGTCCTCTGATTATTAATCAGCACACGCTGCCTGCAATATGGTGGCAGCTGTCAGCCTACAGGCTCCCAGCACAAAAGAGGGTGTGTGACTGCACATCGCACCTACAGCAAAGAAAGGAGGCAGTGTTGGAGGCGGGGGGCGGACGGACAGAAGGGTGTGTGTGTGTGTGTGAGTGAGTGGGGCAGAGAGATGGCCTCCAGGGGAGCGAGATTTCCAGGCGAAACTTGAGAGGAGAGCACAGAGGCGAGGACAGGAAGTCTTCTCGCTCTCCCCGGCTTTTCCTGCTCCCTTGGCAGGGGAGACGGGAAGGCTGGAGGGAAGAAAAGAGGGAGAGAAATCTTGATGGGGGGAAATCCAGAGCAGCTGCCTCAAAATGTGGCTGGAAGTGCAGCCAGCAGGAAGGGAACTTTCGAGGTCTGCCATTATTGCATCTTGAGTTGCTCCGTTGTCTTATTGGTCAGAGGTGGTGCAAAGAGAAACAGCCAGGGTGTCAGATGATGAAGCGAAGGTGATCTGGAATAAGGGATTCTCTCTCTCTCTCTCTCTCTCTCTCTCTCTCTCTCTCTCTCTCTCACACACACACACACACACACACACACACACACACAGAGGAAGCCTTCAGCTGCTCTCCAGGTGCATTTGAAGCAGTTGTACTGTTGACATCCTTTGAATGGGTCCAATTGCAGGCTGGGTGCTTTGGAAACGGAGAGCATAATAGTTCTCCTACCAGCAGATCAAAGGAGGAGGGCCTGGGGAGGAAAAGCGATGCTGGTTGCTCCTAACAGAGCCCCTTCTGGTACCTTTTCCAGAGCATTGTTTGGATGCTGTTTCACCTTCTCCAAACACACAGGCTGTGGTTGCTGAAGTTTGACATGCAGTCAAGGGAATAGTTTTCTTGCAGGCAGGAGATCTTGTACCTTGCCGTAATCTTTTGTCAGAGATGGAGCTTTAGTATGCATTAGAGAATCCGAGCGCTCGGCTTATTTCTGCAGTCTTGATCACTGCAAAATCAAGGGCTTCTAATGGGTTTCTGGCTTCTGCTGTAGGAAAAACGGACAGACCAGCGTTGGATTCTCAATCCTGTTGAGAAGGGCTCGTCTTACGTTCTTATGTAATCCGTGGGTTGGTTTTGGTTACTTTTGACGGATTTGCTTGACGAAAGACAACGCAATCTTAGACGTATCTACGCAGAAGCAAGACCCACTGAGTTCAAGTGTGTTTAGGATCGCAGCCTAAATTGTTGTGCTCCCTTACAGATTTTAACTTCCTTCTTTCTAACATTTGTGCATTTACTCAAAATGGAAGTAGTTTAAAAAACAAAAATTCACAAAGCGTTTTATTTGTATAGTGAGGAGTGGCAGAGGTTGGACAAGCAGGGTTTGTCGAACAACCCAGGGATCAAGGAG
Source organism: Lerista edwardsae (assembly GCA_029204185.1). Taxonomy (NCBI): domain Eukaryota; kingdom Metazoa; phylum Chordata; class Lepidosauria; order Squamata; family Scincidae; genus Lerista; species Lerista edwardsae. The sequence continues at coordinate 6,507,848 of JAJKFI010000022.1, read as the reverse complement.
TTTGGACGAATGAATTTGGAGCTGCTGTTCTCACATATACATTAATAGAGATCAAACCTATTTTGTGTGCAATTGTTTCAGTTCCTTGCACTTAAGTGGAACTTCTCGAATGCCGCCTGCTGAATTAGCAACAAGTGCCCTTCTTCCAAGGGTAGGTTTGGAGATAAAGGCTACAATTCTATGCACAAGTTACCCGGGAGCAAGGCCCATTGGATGCAGTGAGACTTACTTCTCAGTAAACATATATGGGCATGCCCTGGTATCCACTGGGGTTGTTTTAGACCTGAATACCTGAAACCATGGATAACTGGGGATGCCTTTATAAAGATCAGGGAACATCAGTGGTTTTGCAACAAAGTAGTTGTTTGGAGTTGCCTACCCCGTGTTCCCCACCCCCCACCCCGTGCCATTAAGTGCATTCCTGTTTCTTAGAGTTCTGATATAGAAGTGAGAACATAAGAGCCCTGCTGGATCAGGCCAAAGGCCCATCTAGGCCAGCTTCCTGTATCTCACAGCGGCCCACCAGGTGCCCCAGGGAGGCACAAGACACAAGATGCTTGCATCTTGTTGCCACTCCCTTGCACCCGGTACTCTGAAGTAGCCCACCACCAATGTAAGGAGGTTGCACAATCCATCATGGCCTATAGCCCACGATGGACTTTTCTTCCAGAAATCCATCCAAACCCTTCTTAAAGGCATCTAGACCAGATGCCATCACCACCTCCTGTGGTAAAGAGTTCCACAGACTAACCACCCGCTGGGTAAAAAAGTACTTCCTTTTATCTGTTTTAACCCTCCCAACCCTCAGTTTTAGCGGATGCCCCCTGGTTCTGGTGTTTTGAGAGAGGGAAAAGAACATCCCTCTATCGACTCCATCCCTTCCGTGATCCCAGTGAGCCCAGCTAGGAGAGAAATGCCAGGCAGGGAGAGACCAAAGGGAGGGAAGCGCATGGCTTTTGGGTTGCTTGCTTCCCTTCTCCATTGCTCATGCAAAGCTGTGCCAACCCCCCCCCCCTCCGGCCTTTTGTGGATTTTTGCGACCCAATCACAAAAATTCCCTTTCTGCCATTGGGTCCCAGGCCCTGCTTTAAATGCACCGCTGAGCCTCCGTCGCTCCTCGTTTGGCTTGGAAGGCCGGAGGAAGCCGGCACGGAGGACGGCTCCCCCGCTGCAAGGCCTCTGCACTGAGCCGCTTGTCCTCAGAACACCCCTTGCGCAGGGAGGCCATATGGCCGGGTTTTCCACCAGCTCCTTCACAGCCAGCCAGGCAGCTCTGGAATCGCAGCAATAGGAGCTGCTTGGCATCGCTCTTGGCTCGACTGCTCTCTCTCTCTCTCTCTCTCTCTCTCTCTCTCTCTCTCTCTCTCTTTTTCTTCCTTGGAAAAGAAAAGGAAAAAAAATCCATCCTGTCGTCGGAGAGGTTGCACGGGGAGGCGGAATGCCAAGCCCGGAGCCAGCTGTTGGAGCGTCAGATTTATGTCAGGCCCAGGGTTGATGGTGGTGGCAGTGGGTTAATTTCGAGCAGGAGGTCATCGCCGGTGCTTTCCTGTGCAGATTCCTCTCCCTGACTTAGGGAAATACCAGCCAGGGCTTGGAGAGTCCCCATCCTGATTTAGCAACCGCCCCGCTGTGCATTCTTGGCCCGGCCCGGCCTCGCAGCTTAACGCATTCTGCAGACCTTGATGGCCTGGTCTGAGCAGCTGTGCTGTGCGTTTGCGATGGGTAGGAAGCCAGAGGCGTGGCAAAATGGAAGGTCCTGCCTGCCTGCCTGCCTGCCCAACGAGTTAGGCCTGCACCATCGCTTGCTGCATCCCGGAAGTCTGTGCATGCACCAGTGGCACATGCAGATTGTCATGTAGGTGCAATCTCTTTGCATTTGCCTGGAGGGAGGGGAGGGGGGAAGGGAAGGCTGAGGTGGACCATGTGTTGCATGCATTCAAGCAGATGGTTTCTTTTTTACATTTGCATGCCACCCTTCCTCCAACAAACTCAGAGTGGTGTGCATCGTTCCTGGATCCTTTTGTCCTCACAACAACCCTGTGAGGTAGACGAGGCCGAGAGTGGCTCACCCAGGAAACGTCATGGCTGAGAGCAGTAGTGACATCCGGCAACGAGCTGCCGGAATGCTAGGCGGGACTTACCGCTTGATTGACAGGCTGTCCGTGATGTGTTGCTGCCTGCCCGCCCGCCGCGCGGGCTCCCTCCGGTTGGCGCGCCCCTCCGCTGCTTGCCCAGGCACCCGGCGCGCCCCCCAGGCAAACGGGCACCCCCTCCGAAGCCAGGGATGCCCGCGTGGCAGGCGGGCAGGCAGCGACACGTCACGGACAGGCAGCCAATCAGGCGGTAAGTCCCGCGTAGCGGTCCAGCAGCTTGTTGCCGGATGACACCGCTGGCTGAGAGGGGGTTTGAACCAGGGTCTTCCAGGTCTTAGTCCAACTCCCAGACCACGACGACACCATCTTGGCTCCAGCCACAAGATTATAAGCGCTTGTTGTTAACTGGACACAGCAAAAACATGGAGATTTTAAAAAAATCAACACGAAGCCCAAATTGCAGGCTCAGTATAAATTATAACAATATAATTTAGGGCGCAATCCTAACCTGAAGTTGGACTGGCCCAAATTAAGCCAGCAAAGTTTGGCCAGTACAAGGGACACTGTAAAATATGTTTGAACCACTCTTGGAGTCAGAGAGGCCAGCACACAGACGCGCGCCATCCTCCCTGACTCTGAGAGCAGTCCAAACAAGCTTTATGGTGGCCCTTGTGCTGGCCAAACTTTCCTGGCTTAGCTTAGGCTGGCCTAACTCTAGTTTAGGATTGCGCTCTCAGTCAGAGAGGCCAGCACACAGAGGTGCGCCATCCTTCCTGACTCTGAGAGTGGTACAAATGGGCCACTAACTGTGCCGGCTTAAGTCCAGTTTAGGATTGTGTCTCAGACCTAGTTATAATAATAATAATAATAATAATATTAATAATATTAATAATAATACTTGGATTTATATACCGCCTTTCTTAGGTCACCAGATTTCTCTAATGACTATAACTCAAGGCGGTTTACATAGGCAGACTTTATTCAGAAACCCGAAGGTTTTTACAATTTTTACAGAAACGTTCTATCTTTCAAGAACTACACACATACAGATGGATCTTTCTGGATTTAGTCCTTCCTTCTGGCCACCCGTTTGTCTTCTGCTGGCTGATAAACGGCTTCCCTGCTCCCACCAGAGAAGCGGCTGAACTTCGGCACAACTCCCCCTCACACAAGGCAGCCGAAGCTCAGCTGTTAATCAGCCGCAATTAAGGAGGTCTGCCGCTCACAGAGACTTCTGGTAGTCCCGAACTGGCGACCTTCAGATCTTCAGCTCTTATCTTCAGGCAAACAGAGGCATTAACCCTCTCGAGTAAATCTTCTGCCCTTAGTTATGAAAGCCATTGTTACCTTGCAGATATTTCCGCAATCACTTTCTGGAGCAGATACTGTTGGTCCGCTTGTGGTGGTGGGCAGGCGAGCCAGAGCTGCTGGTGTGCCCTGCAAGCTCCTGCCCGAGCAAGTTCATGGCCTTGAACCAAGTGTGTGTGCGTGTGTGTGTGGGGGGGATCGCTTTGGATCCAGGCTCCGCTTGCCGGAGGAACGCAAGGGGCAAGAGGAACGTTGGCTCCTGCGACGGCTGGCCGGGCTTGAATAATTGATGCCGGCATTACTCTTGTGAAACGTCCTTCCCCTTGCACTGGTTTCTGTCTGCAAAAAAGATTGCCTGGCTTTGCCAGGCCAGGATGCTTTTGGCAGCCCCGTTGCATAAGAACATAAGAAGAGCCCTGCTGAATCAGGCCAAAGGCCCATCTAGTCCAGCTTCCTGTGTCTCACATTGCAAGGGGGAGAAGCCCAGCTCGGCGTACGGTAGGGTTTTTGGTCAGCACAGCCGACGTTCTGGGTTTCTGTTCTTTTTGTTCAGAGAGCAAAATATTGTGGCAGCCGAGCCCAAATTTTACTTCTATTCAGGAAAAACTGAATTTGGCCTGTAGAAATTGTGTCTGGACAGATTTTTGCTTAACTTGCACTGTGCGTTTAATAGCTTCTTGGAAGGAGCGCTGATGTTCCTCTGACGGCTGTTCAGACGTCCCTCTGGTTTTCGAAATGGCTCGCTGGCTTTCCTTATCACCTTGAGGGCTAGAAACTTCATTTTTTTAAATGTTAAAAGGAGATACCAGAATCAGGGCTGGCCTTGGGAGCTGTGTGGGACCCAATGCAAAATGTTTTGTTGCGGGGGGGCCCCCATCCCTGCGACCCCCTATTCACCTGGCCCGTGGTACCTGGTGCAGAACAAGGCACCTTGAAGCAGGTGGCAGCAACAAGCCAAATGCATCTGGGGGACCAGTTTTGGGCCAATCAGACCCAGAGGGAAGGCAGGAGGGCCCAGCATCAACACTCCAGTTGCTGGCACATCAGCAGCAGCACTAGCTGTGACTGCAGGCAATCTGCTCATTGCCCCAGCTTGGACCCCCAGGTGCACGGTCCCATGGGGCAGAATCAGGCAAAACGCCTTAAGACCGGCCCTGCCCAGGCTCATACATTTTGTTCACAATACTACAAATTTCACACCTGTACACTGTGGTACAGTGTACAAGAGGGACATGGTGGCGCAGCGGGTTAAACCGCTGCTGCTGGGCTTTCCGACCGGAAGGTTGGGAGTTCGAGACTGCGCAACGGAGTGAGCTCCCATTGCTTGTCCCAGCTCCTGCCAACCTAGCAGTTCGAAAGCACCTAAAAATGCCAGTAGATAAATAGGGACCACTTCGGTGGGAAGGGAACGGCGTTCCGTGTGCCACGGCATATAGTCATGCCAGCCACATGACCACGGAAGCTTGTCCTCAGACAAACGCCCGGCTCTACAGGCTTAGAAACGGAGATGAGCACCGCCCCCTACAGTCGGTCACGACTAGACCATTTGGTCGTGGGGAAACCTTTACCTTTACACTGTGGTCGTAGGCTGCACGCAATCCTTGTTGGGATCTCAAAGCAGCCTCCAAATCAGCAAAGATAAAGGGAAAATGCACCCCTGCGATGCTGGAGGGAGGTCAGGAACAAAAACGTTTGTTTGTTTTGAAGAATTTATACCCCGCCTTTCCCATGCCGAAGCAAATGCCCAAGGCGGCTTACATGGGCACCACCATTTTTCAATGGTTTTTTAAAACAAATATCCAGTATTCTGCAATTCACTGAATCCTCAGTCCCAGATGTCGCCTTCACAGTGTGGTTCTCTCCACTGGCTGTGAGACAGCGAGCTTCAGCAGGTGATTGTAAGTCCAGCCTGGACTGGTCCTCAAGGTTGGATTCAGTTCTTTTGCTGGCTGGTCTTCATATAACATTCCCGCACTGGCTAATTAGCTCCACAGTGACTCCGTCCTGCTACAACAGGTACTGCAGCTTGTCCCAGCCTGGCATTCTTTCTCCCATCCGAAAATAGACCAGAGATTCTCCTGCTTAGCTTCAGGCAGTCCCAGCAGCTCAACCCTCAGTCCGCACCTCCTGCCCCATGTTTGACACACAACAAATCGTGTGTGCATGTGTGTGCGTGCGCGCAATCCTAACCTGGAGTCAGGCCAGCACAATTAGGCTAGCAAAGTTTGGCCGGCACAAGGGACAATGTAAAGCGCATTTGGACCACTCTTGGAGGCAGGGAGGATGGTGTATGTCTGTCTGCGGGCCTCTCTGACTCTCTGGTCACCCCTGCTAACTGGGCAAGAGGCACTTTTTCCAGTGCTGTTCTTCTTATATTTAGCAGGGGGAGAGTAATTGTGCCTCTTCACCCCTGCACAGTCTTTCTAGTAGCTGTTGCTGGTGGTCTGCCTTTTTTTTAGATTGTGAGCCCTTTGGGACAGGGAGCCATTTAACATTATTATTTGCCTGTAAACCGCTTTGTGAACTTCGTGTTGAAAAGCGGTATATAAGTATCTGTTGATTGATTGATTGATGTGCTTTACGGTGGCCCTTGTGCCAGCCAAACTTTGCTGGCCTAACTGTGCCGGCCAAACTTCAGGTTACGATTGCACTCTGTGTGTGTGTGTGTGTGTGTGTGTGTGTTTGTGTGTGCAGGGAGGGGGGAAAGCTGCTTTCTGCTCCTAGCAAAACCTACACCCCCCCACCCTCTGTTCATGCAGGGCTGCCTGTGAGGAGTTAACAGGAATCGAGCCCCTGCAAAATTTTGACTTCAGAGCTGGAGGCCAAAAGTACATTTGTAACCTCAAGTGGCTGCATTGAAGACGCTCCAGATCCGTCTAGGAGCCGTCTGCAGCTAAAACCTTTTGATCCACTCACTCTCCTCTGGGGAGCAGACTGCAGTAATGGTGCTAATGCCCCCATGGCGACAGGGGTTTAGCTGCTAGACGGATGCAGGCAAGACCCCCCTCCCCTCCCTCTGCCAGGCTGGAAAGCAGCACAGTGAGCCGTGGGGGGGGGGGGCTCTGTGACAAAGGAAGGATGCCTCCAGGCTTTAACTCTTGATGTGCTGGATGCTGCGACCAGATACCTCTTCGGAATGCTGGATCTGGAGAACGAAAGGCATGCTTTATTTCCTGCCATTATTTCTGCTTTGTCTTTGTCTTCAGTCTTCTTCTAAGATTTATTTTAAGGGGGTGATCTTTCTTCCTGGGGAAAAAAAAAACACGACTCATTATGGTTTGTGTTCTTTTGGGTCATTGCAATTCGAAGGGGTCTGAGCTGCGGAAGGAAAAGCCACCCTGGAAGGCAGCACACCTAGAAGGTGTGTGATTGTGTGAGAGAGCCCAATCCTAACCTGTATTTAGGCCGGCACAGGTTAGGCCAGCAAAGTTTGGCCAGCACAAGGGACACAGTCAAGTATGTTTGGACCACTCTTGGAGCCAAAGAGGCCGGCACACAGACGTGAGCCATCCTCCCTGACTCCGAGAATGGTCCAAATGTGCTTTACAGTGTCCCTTGTGCCGGCTGTGGGAGACTTCTCCAGCATTCAGGGCACAAGCCCAGTGGTGGGATTGAGGGGGAATGTGGGGGAACTCAGTTCCACTGGTTAAAATTAGGGCTGACTCCGCCCACTTCACTCTCCCTCCTCCCCCCTCCCAATTCCTCTGCAAAGAGCTTTTCTTCTTGGTTGGCCAGCACTCAGAGGGTTAAAGGGAGCGACTCCAGATTCCTAGGGGGGCAAAGGCAGTGATGTCATTCAGGGGGAATGGACCAGAATGGGCGTTCCGGATCCTAACGGGCTCCGTGGCTGGTCCCGGGTTCCCGACAAGTGCCAATCAAAAGTGAGTTCCTGTTCCTAAATCATTTAGATCCCACTACTGCACAAGCCTATGTATGTCTGCTCAGAAGTCTTGTTCTGTCCAGTGGGACTTACTCAGTGGTGGGATTCAGGCGGTTTGCCCAGATTCTATAGAACCGGTTGTTAAATGGCTGGGCTCCGCCCACTTGCTTACCTCGGCTGGCTTCGGGGTTTTTTTTGGCTCCGGCTATGACGTCATAGAACCGGTTGTTCTATGACAACCGGACTTTCAAATGAATCCCACCACTGGACTTACTCCCAGGCAAGGGTGTATAGGGTTGCAGCCTCAAACACATGGCCAGAATTTTCCAAACGGCAGCGAAGGAAAATGCACTCTGCCGATGGTCAGAGGCCCTCTTGGCTGGAGCCCAGCGGGCCCTGATGGAAGTCCCAGAAACATGAAGAACAGCTGAGCCAAGCAGGGGCAGTGCTAGGAAGGCGGGACTGAGGTGTGAGTGTGAACTTCAGGGAATGCCTCAGAGCTGCACGGCCTGGGGTGGGGGTGGGGGTGGGGGTGGGCTGACTTCAGAGCAAGGACTTTGGCTGTTCGCCGCCGTGCAAGAGGAGAGGCCGAGTGCAGCATGTCGGGTGGGGGTGGGGGAGTGGAGTTAGCACATTGTGTCCTGGCTGGGTCCGGAGCTGCTGCTTGGAACATTCCGCTGGGGAGCCGGCAGGAAGCAAGACGGCTCCTTGGCAGGCAGGCAGGCCCTGACCCCGGCTGGGAGAGGCTTCTCGGCCCCGGGCTCTGCTCGCTCCCTGCCTCGCTGGCCATGCCTAATCGACTGCGTAATGAGCTCCATTCAAGGCGGCCTGTGCCTCCGCCACCCCCCCCCCAAGCCCAGAGGCCGAGAGCCCTGTCAGTTCTAGGTCAGCGTGCAGAAAGAGGAGGACGCGGTGGCAGGAGGGTCGGGCTCCAGGCTGTGCCCCGCCGGCACGTGCGGGCTTGGGAGTGCGAGCGACTCTTCCGGAGCCAGAGCAGCAGCTTTGAATTAAAAGCGTAAGCGGATGTCCCTCAGGTGGCAGCCAGGTGGCCGATGGTGGGGCGTGTGGCACGGCTGAATCGGGAAAGGTCGCAAGACCCACCCCTTCCAAAAAAAGAAGGGGTGCGGGATTGCACCGGGGCCCTTCACTCTAGCGAGGAGCAACACAACACACGGAAGCCCCACCATGCTGGGCACTGAGCAACTAAGAGCGCAATCCTCACCTGGAGTCAGTGATGTCATGCAGGGGGAACACGGGGGAACTCAGTTCCACTAGTTAAAATTAGGGCTGACTCCGCCCACTTCACTCTCCCTCCTCCTCCCTCCTCCCTCCCCATTCCTCTGCAAAGAGCTTTTCTTCTTGGTTGGCCGGCGCTCAGAGGGTTAAAGGGAGCGACTCTGGATTCCTAGGGGGGCGAAGGCAGTGATGTCATTCAGGGGGAACGGACCAGAACGGGCGTTCCGGATCCTAACAGGCTCCGTGGCTGGTTCCGGGTTCCCGACAAGTGCCAATCAAAAGTGAGTTCCTGTTCCTAAATCATTTGAATGACACCACTGCCTGGAGTGAGGCCGGCACAGTTAGGCCAGCAAAGTTTGGCCGGCACAAGGGCCACCGGCAAGCGCGTTTGGACCACTCTCGGAGTCAGAGGCGCCGGCACACAGACACAGCCTGCCTGCTCCAATGCAGGCGGGGATTGGGCTGCCATTCCCAGTTAGAGTTGATTTTGAAGAGCTAAGAATCTTTAGTTTCGCCCCGTCAACGTTGTCTCTACAAATTACAGCTGTTCCTGATATGGCCGGGCTAGGGCTTGCAGAGAACATACCAAGCCACCACCCTTTAGGAGCAATCTAATTCCCATTTGGTGGCTGCTTAAAGAACAACAAAAAATACATCTCTTGGCATATGTAATTCTGTGCAGCCCTAGCCTGATGTCCCCACTAGCTCCCGAGTATCGCCAAGTCCTCAGCTGGGACTTCTAGAATTCTGAACGGTTGCTGGAGTGTGGAAACAGTCGGTCTGTCACAGGGCTGGAGGCTACAGCCTGTTGGTTCTCTCTCTGATAAAAGATGCTGTGTATTAAAGGGCCAATGAATCAGTGGGAAATCCCCAATGCGTAGGTCCCAAACTACATCCGAGGCAACAGATTGCTCACTTGGAGAAAGAGCTGTCCAGATCCGGTGGGGGACCAGGTGCCTTGAATTCCCCTCCTTTAAAAACAAAAACAAACAAACAAACAAACAAACAAAAACACTTATCAGCACTGGGTTCTCTCTCCAGCTAGGAATCCATGAAAGGGCCAAGCCAGATTTTTTTTTTCCAGATAAACATTTGTAATTCTCATTTTGTCCATTGTGGAATTCTACACCATGGTGGTATCTACGGGTAGGGATGGTTTTTTTCGGTAATCAAGACAGAACACTAAATAATGAGAATTTCTATTGAAAATGCAAAATTTAGGTCAAAATGTGAAAAAAACACAGTTTTTGCTTATTTTGACGGGGTTTGACACAAATTTAGACATTTTCTTGCCCTCTATATGCCCATCTCAATGTGTTCTTTCTTGATTCTCATAGATTTGCATTCCCCCCCCCTCTCTCTCTCTCTCTCTCTCTCTCACACACACACACACACACACACACACACACACTTATACCTCAAGGCTCAATTCAGATGGTTCTTGGTTTATATGCCAAATGCACTTGGATGTGAAACCAAGATCTGATCTCTGATCTTGGTTTCACATTCTGGTTTGTAAACCACAGTTAAGCCACAGTTCCCAGTTCAGGTCACATGCATAGCTTAAACCGCACAGCTGCGGTTTAACTAAACAGGAGTCCTTTGACGCAACTGGATGAGGAAAGCAGAAGGGGGAGGATGGATGGCATGAACTCAGTATTTTTTCCTGCCACATTCACAAGCCAACAAACCGTAGCTTCCTGGATCATCTGAACTGGGGCATCCCTTTGCATCACCGACTAGAGGAATGCCTCTGCTGATCTGTATCCATCCCTATCTTTCCTTGTTGCCGTTCCCTTTTGTGTCTTTTCAGCAAAAGGCCATCATGCTAGTCTCAAATTTATCAGCCGGTTTCATTCTATTTGTTCAGGGCTCAATCAGGCCCAGGGTTTTTGCTCCCTCTGCAGGTGTTAGAAATAGCAGAGCAAAGCTAGGAAGATAGTGTGCTAATCCACTGCTTGCTGCTGTGAGTGGTCAGTGTGCTTATCTTGCATTGTGTAGACATGCCCCAAGTGCTTCTGCCTGCATTGTACAGACCTTTGACCCTTTGGTTTTCCATTTTCCCCGCTATATGATTATTTAATGTATCATGCTTAGCATTGGGTGTGCTTTTTGAGTGTGCAACAGGTATTATCTTGACGCAATCCTTACAATAACCTTGTAAAGTGTTCTTATCCCCATAATGCAGATGGGAAAACTGAGCCTGAGTGAGGGATTGACTTCACCAAAGCCAAATTTGAACAGATATGGATTTATAATTCATGGAAATTAGGGACAGCCACGAATGAATTGAAGTGGCACAGGAAAAAACAACGCCATTCCATATAAGATTGGTTCCAAACCATGGGTCGGGACCCACCAGTGGGTCACGAGCCAATTTCAGGTGGGTCACAAAACACCTAGAGAAGCCATACTGAAAATATGGGAAGATGGGATGCTGGAAAGGGGGAGAGCTGTGTGGTGGTTTAGCTTATGCCAAATAGACGTCTTTTTCTTTCTGATTTACTTCGCTATTGGAAAATGGCTGGGAATAACCTGACCTGTTGCTGCATTCTCAGGAAAGCAGCAGACTCTGGCATCACAATGACGGCCCTTCTAGCCATGACGTTACATTACATTTACATTACAACCTCCTTACATTAGTAGTAGGCTACTTCAGAGTATCGGGTGCAAGGGAGTGGCAACAGAATCCAAGCATCTTGTTGTCTCGTGCCTCCCTGGGGCACCTGGTGGACCGCTGTGAGATACGGGAGGCTGGACTGGATGGGCCTTTGGCCTGATCCAGCGGGGCTCTTCTTATTTTCTTATGTTCTTACGACGTCACTTCCGGTGGGCCCCGGACAGAGTGACATTCTAAAGAGTGGGTCCTGGTGCTAAAAGGTTGGAGAGCCACTGATATAAGAGATGCCTGTGTTGCCTCTGTATGCAGTGAGCTCAGTGATGTCATGCAGGGGGAACGCGGGGGAACTCAGTTCCACTAGTTAAAATTAGGGCTGACTCCGCCCACTTCACTCTCCCTCCTCCCCCCTCCCAATTCCTCTGCAAAGAGCTTTTCTACTTGGTTGGCCGGCACTCAGAGGGTTAAAGGGAGCAACTCTGGATTCCTAGGGGGGCGAAGGCAGTGATGTCATTCAGGGGGAACGGACCAGAACGGGCGTTCTGGATCCTAACGGGCTCCGTGGCTGGTTCCGGGTTCCCGACAAGTGCCAATCAAAAGTGAGTTCCTGTTCCTAAATCATTTGAATGACACCACTGAGTGAGCTGTGTGATATACTGTACCTGTAGACACCTGTGTTTGCCCGTAAACGGTAAGCAAAGCCAGTGCTTTGGACTGCAAAGCCAGAGCAAAGTATCCCAGGGCTACCTAAGCAGCCCACAGCTCAGAAAGGGTTCTGGACAGTGGCGTTTCTACAGGGATGGCAAAGCTCTAAGTTTTGCAAGAAGCCTTACCTTGCAGTGGAAATCACTCCTCTCCTGCACCGTTTTAGCCAATCTTGGCGTTGCTTACTGGCTACAGCAGCAAGGGAGAGGAGGGATTTACATGACAGGGTAAGGCTTCTTGCAAAACTTAGAGCTTTGCCATCCCTGGAGAAACGCCTCTGGTTCTGGATGATGTAATTTTTGCCATGACGGGTGCCGCCTCTGAGCCCTTGTGCCTCCGGTCCTCTGGGTCCCTGTTCCATCGTGTACCTGTTAGAGGCTCTTCCTCTGTGGAGCTGCAGCTCAAGGAGGAGCAGAGGCAGGGACAGGCCTTGCAGGACCTTCACCTTGCAGGACCTTCCTACGGCCTTAGAAAAGGCTCTCTGCTAACGCCACCTCCTCCTCCTCCTCCTCCTCCCCCCAAGTGGCGTTTCCTTTGCAGCTGCTCTTGGAAGCCAGAGGCTGCCTCTGATGTCACATGTGTGAATCGGAGCGGTTGTCACCCGGGGATTTATTTCCGTGATGTTACTCAGCTGGTTCCGGAGCTGCCCGCAGCCATTTTGTTCCAAGTGACCCATTTGTCAGGCTGCCACCCTGCTGCTCTCGGGCATATAATTAGCCACGCTCGTCTTTGAGCTCTGTTGGGAAACGGCCCGCTCCAGTCAACGCAGCCCTGTGCCAGCATGCAACCTCCAGCCTCTCTGTGCAAAGCGGCGGCTCGTTGGACTGGCTGGCAATCCCGGCCTAGGGTGGGGGTGGGGGGGCGTGACTGCTTGGCTCCAGCCTCTTGCACACGAGCCTGCCGAATACCTGCTTCCCAGCCTCATAAGAACATAAGAGGAGCCCTGCTGGATCAGGCCAAAGGCCCATCTAGTCCAGCTTCCTGCATCTCACAGCGGCCCAACAGGTGCCCCAGGGAGGCACGAGACAACAAGATGCTTGCATCCTGTGGCCACTCCCTTGCACCCGGTACCAGTAGCCCACCACCTTTGTAAGGAGATTACACAATCCATCATGGCCTATAGCCCACGATGGACCTTTCCTCCAGAAATCCGTCCAATCCCCTCTTAAAGGCATCCAGACCAGATGCCATCACCACCTCCTGTGGCAAAGAGTTCCACAGATTAACTACCCGCTGGGTCAAAAAGTACTTCCTTTTATCTGTTTTAACTCTCCCAGCCCTCAGTTTTAGCAGATGCCCCCTGGTTCTGGTGTTTTGAGAGAGGGAAAAGAACACCTCACCTGGCTGGTGCTGAGAAAACTGGGATGGGAGTCTGTTCCCATGGCACCGAACTCTGAAAGCGACCTCCTCCTCCCTCTGGACCCAGTGAGCCACAGGGCCTGAGAGGCAGTGGTGTCATTCAAATGCGTTAGGAACAGGAACTCACTTTTGATTGGCACTTGTTGGGAACCCGGAACCAGCCACGGAGCCCGTTAGGATCCGGAACGCCCGTTCTGGTCCGTTCCTCCTAAATGACATCACTGCTGCGAGGGTGCCAGCAGATGTCATTGCGGACGAAAGGGCACGTCCCGTTTGCACAGTCATCGGCACCCTGCATCCTGGGCGGGGGCAGCGCTGAGATCATGACCGGCAAAGGGGTGCCACAGCCAGGGGCGGAGGCAAGCCTTCGCTTCTTGGCAATCGCAGGGTTCTCTGCCGCCTTCTGAGCTGAAGCGCCGGCGTCGATAACAGCGCGAGTTGCCAGCCGACGAGCCGCTGCGGGCAGAAAAAGTGCTACGTGATGTCAAAGACTGTAGAGGGATGCGTGCCTTTCCCTTTTCAGCATCAGCCGGGGCTATTGTGCGCACCTCCCGTCGGTGCTCTCCGATTCAACTCGCAACGGCTGTGCGGTCCGAGTACCCTTCAGTGAAGGATAAGTAGTCCACTGCCAGAAAAGACAGCTTCTAAAAGCAGAGGGGTAGGGATGAAGGCTCACGTCCTCGTCGCTACAAGAAATCCATAATGGTGGCGTTGCTCCCACCGTCTCTCCACTCCACTCCACTCCACTCCGCTCCACACACACACACACACACACACACACAGAAGACGGCTCGCATAAAGTTAAAAACAAAGGACGCCAACGTCACATGAAACATCGGCTTTTTCCTAACCTGCCAGGACCTCGTCTCAGGGCTCTGTGTTTCCCTGGCAACTGCAGAAGGCATCCCTAACACCTAAAGCGGAGAATTTCCCTGCTTGGCTTTCAGGTGGCTGCAATGTCAGTTCAGTAAAGCAGGATCCTCCGGAAGCCAAGGCCTGGCAGGTAGCAATGGGAGAAGCTGGATTTGGAAGCCCATCCCGCAGCATGCCGACGTGTCTCCGCCGTGCCACAAGGTGTGACTGCGTCATTGTGCTTTGACTTGGGGCAGCCTCCCCTGGAAGTTGGCAGCCTGTCTTTCCTCATCCCAGCCCCCTGTGCACCCCATAGTCGGGTGCCTGCTGAAATTCTGCAGTTTTTACATGACCGTTACGTTTTCATCTTCTATGGTTGTTTCGCCATAAAGTTTGATAGAGTACAGATATCGCACTCTGGCTTGTTTCATTGCATTCTGCATGAAGTTACCTTTCCAATGGTGTATAACATGATGGTATTATTCATACATACCAAGGTTTTCACCATTTTGACCACTAGTATCAAGCTCAGCTTGTTGCCCCCCAAAATATGCTGCCCGGTGCAATTGCACCCCCCTGCACTCCTTTAGCTACGCCCCTACACACCCCATAGTTCTTTGGTCCTTTTTGATCCCGTGACCTGGAAGCAGTGATTAGGAATCATGGAAAGGGCTTTTGGGGCGAGGTTTATTTTCCGCCTTGCAGGGCACGTTCAGTTCTAAGCATCAAGGGAGCAGCTTATACTTGCGCTGTGCATCTCCAACAAAGAAGGTGGAAATAATCGTTCCTTCTGGCCTGGTGGTATCCCCTTTCCTACCTCCTTTGGCTCAGAGACCCACTAGGCAAGGAGAGAGGCAGCTGGCAAGCTGAGCTCCATTGATGCCTGTTTTAGTTGCGTAAGTGGATTTGCTGGTCATTTCAAATGGTTTAAGCTGTGCCCTGAGCCTGAGTCACAAGTCTTGCATCTCTCCCCCACTCTTGGAGGTCTAGGTGAAAAAAAAAAGTCTTCTTGCCCAGATTGATGATGGGATGTAAAGCAGTTTTTGCAGAACAACAAGAAGTCACCAAAAGGCAGGTTGGGTTTGAAATAACCTGAGAGCAGGCTAAGGAAAGTTCATTCCTTGGATAGCTGAAGTTGTCCTAGCCTTGCACAGCTGCCTGGCTGGAGATTGAGGGTGCAATCCTAACCTCCACAGTTTGGCCAGCAAAGTTTGGCTGGCACAAGGCCCACCGTAAAGCACGTTTGGACCACTCTCAGAGTCAGGGAGGATGGCTCAAGCCAGCCTAACTCCAGTTTGGATTGCGCCCTGAGATTAAGGACAGCCTGGGTGTGTATGTGGAATTTGAACATAACTTTAAGAACATAAGAAGAGCCCCACTGGATCAGGCTAAGGCCCATCTAGTCCAGCTTCCTGTATCTCACAGTGGCCCACCAGGTGCCTAAGGGAGTTCAGTAGACAACAAGATGCCTGCATCCTGTTGCCACTCCCTTGCACCTGGCATTCTGAAGTAGCCTATTATTAACATAAGGAGGTTGCCCAACTCATCATGGCCTATAGCCCATGATGGACTTTTCCTCCAGAAATCCATCCAGTCCCCTTTTAAAGGCATCTAGGCCAGATGCCATCACCACCTCCTGTGGCAAGGAGTTCCATAGCTTAATTACCCGCTGGGTAAAAAAGTATTTCCTTTTTTCTGTTTTAACTCTGCCAACACTCAATTTCAGTGGATGCCCCCTTGGTTCTGGTATTGTGAGAGAGGGAAAAGAACATCCCTCTATCGACTCTATCCCCTCACTGCTTGTGAAGGCACTCGCTAGAGTGTCTTTTATCAGTGGAAGCAAAATGCCAACCGCATTCAGAGGTGGAACAAGATGAAGGCTCAGCCAAGCATTGAGATACTGAAACAAACCAATCGTTAGTAGGACTGGAGCAGACATTTGTCCTTCGAGACTCTCCGTCTCCTTCTTCCTCCCGGTTGGTAGCGCCTGCCTTATCTTTTTTCAAGGGTGACTGGCTTGTTTTGTTAAGAAGATGGCAGGATTGAGGAGGACGCGGTGACACCCTTTCAGTTCTGTTCCAGGGACTACTCTTTAAAAAAAAATCAAAAAACCTGCACAAACAGAAAAGGAGAGGATGGCTCCAAGGTGTACTAGAGATTATATTTATTACGAGGCCCAATGAAATTGCACAGAGATAATTCAGACGGCTGCTCAACTTTACTCGCTGTCCCTGGAGAAGGGTATCAGCACACACTCCCCACTTTCCTAGAAGCAGCAAGGACTTCTACAGGCAGTGGAATTCCTGGAGGCTTAAATAATAATAATAATAATAATAATAATAATAATAATAATAATAATAAAAAATACAATTATTTATATACCGCCTTTCTTAATATCACTAGATTTCTCTAATGATTGAACTCAAGGCGGTTTACATAGGCAGACTTTCTCACAAACCCGAAGGTTTTTACAATTTACAGAATGTTCTATCTTCCAAGAACAACACTCCTACAGATCTTTCTTTCTGGATTTAGCCTTCTTTCTTTAGCCACCCGTCTGTCGTCTGCTGGCTGATGAGGCTTCCCTGCTGCCACCAGAGATGCATCTGATTTCAGCACACTCCTCCTCCCACGAGGCAGCTGAAACTCAGCTTTTTTTAATCAGCCGCAGTTTCCAAGGTCTGCTGCTCGCAGAGACTTCCGGCAGTCCCGAGCTCACGACTTTGAGATCTTCAGGTGTTATCTTCGGGCAAACGGAGGCATTAACCCTCTCGGCTAAATCTTCATGCTTATGGCATGTTTGTAACTTCGAACAGTGGCTCTCAAACTTTTTAGCACTGGGGCCCACTTTTTAGAATGGCCATCTGTCCGGGACCCGCCAGAAGTGATGTGATGGGCGGAAGTGCCGTCACTGTGATGCCGGAGCCTGCTCTTTTCCTGAGAATGCAGCAGTAAATTGAGTGGTTTTATCAGCCATTTTTCAATAGCAAAGTGAATCAGAAAGGGAAAAAAAGCCTATTTGCAACCTCGACGCAAGCAAAACAACCACACAGCCCCCGCCCCCACTTTCCAGCATCCCATCTTCCCATATTTTCAATATGGCTGCTCTAGGTGCTTTGCGACCCACCTGGGATTGGCTCATGATCCACTGGTGGGTGACTGAATGTCCCAGCAGGTTGGGACTGCAGCCTAGACGGTGCCTAGACGGGGCAGTGATGCCATCTTCAAACAAGCTGCCAGAACACTGGGCGGGACTTACGCTCTGATTGGCTGCCCGTCCGTAGCGCACTGCTGCCTGCCCGCGCTGCCCTGGCCTTGGAGGGGGCGCCGGCTCGCTGCAGGGGCCGGAGGGGGGGCGCCAGGTGCCTGGGCAAGCAGCGGTGGGGTGCACCAACCAGGGGTGCCCCACGTGGCGGGCGGGCAGGCGGCGGAATGCAACGGACGGGCTGCCAATCAAACGTAAGTCCCGCCCAGCATTCCGTCTCCGCGGGAGTAGATGACACCACTGGACAGGGGGCATGGTGTTGAACTCTGATTGTGGTGAGCCCCGTTCAAGGCACATTTAATGACGTGTGAGGCTTTTGGTCTCACTAATTGGTTTGTGGAACTCCTTGCCACAGGATACTGTGACGGCATCTGGCTTAGATGCCTTTAAAAGAGGATTGGACGTATTGATTGCAAGCTGTGATGGGTATGTGCAACCTCCTGGTTTTAGAAGGAGGCAGGCTCTGAATGCCAGACGCAAGGGAGTGGCAACAGAATGCAGGCATCTTGTTGTCTTGTGTGCTCCCTGAGGCATCTGGTGGGCCACTGTAAGATCGAGGAGGCTGGAATAGATGGGCCTTTGGCCTGATCCAGTAGGGCTTATTTCTTATATGGGAAAGCGTGCAATGGGATGCTCCCATCCCCTCTGACATAGGTCGTGCTTCTAGGTTTATCATGCCCATAAGTTTGTGCTTAGCCACATGCTCCTCAAAGTGCAGTTTAAAGACATGCCTCTCCCTTGCCTTTTCCAGATGTTCAAGACACTTTGGGGGGAATTGTTGCCAGCAGTTTTTTTCCCCTTCCCCTATTAAGAAAAGGAAGTTCCAGCGTTGCCTACTCACCACCACCCATCTCCAAGCGGTGGTTAGTGAGCAAGTGCCTTTGTGGAAGGGGAATGATTGAGAGCTCAGGGGAAATGAGAAACCGGACAGAATCCACAGTGCTAATGTTTGCCTTTGCCTAGAAGATGACATTTGTGGGTTTCAAAGGAAGCTCCAACCAGTGGAAGCTTCTGCCAATCAGAAGGACCACGGCAATATGGCTGCCTTAGGGGCTTTGTGACCCACCTGAAATGGGCCGCGGCCAGTGGTGTCATCTACTCCCGCGGAGACGGAACGCTGGGCGGGACTTACGTTTGATTGGCTGCCTGCCCGTTCGCTTCCGCTGTCCTTCCTGCTCGCCCAGGCACCCAGCGCGCCCCCCACCAGTCCCCCCACGTCCATCACGGAGCTGGGCGAGCAGCGGTGGGGTGCGGCGACCGAGGGCAGCCCGCGTGGCGGGGGGAAGGCAGCGGAACCGCACAGACCGGGCTGCCAATCAAACGTACGTCCCGCCCAGCGTTCCGTCTCCGCGAGAATAGGTGACACCACTGGCCGCGACCCATTGGTGGGTCCCGACCCATAGTTTGGGAACCACAGGTGTAGCAGACGGTTGTCTCCCTTTTCCCCGTTTTGGGCTGACTCAAAGGGACGCAAGTGGGCAGCCATCAGGGTCGGTGCCACCAGGATCACTGTGGCCTTGTCATTATTGCGTATGTGCAGAAGAGGGACTCTTTATGAGCAGCAGCCGCCTCTCTTCCAGCCCTCGGGAGTTGTTCGTGACGTTCTGGGTGGGACCAGTGCCTAGTTTTTTGCCGAGAATTGGAAAGCGCCCAGCTGTTGTGTAGATCCTGGAATGGAATCTGCTGCTGGCCCTTCCTCAAAAGGATTTTGGTTTGTGTGCACTTCCAGTGACTGCCTGCAAACTCCCCCCCCCCCCCGGCCGCATCCGAGCTCCCCTGGACAGGAATTCTCCTGGAACGGACTCCCAGGGGGAACGGCTCTGAACCTTCCCTTTGTGAATGCCTCGCTTTCTCGGCAGGACTGTGGAATTCCTGTCCCTGCCTCCAGCATGCTTAGAGGAAGAGGCCGAGGAGGAGACGTATTAAAATGCAAGGGATTCTTGCTGTTTTTTTAAAAATACCAATCCTTCAGATCTCTGTTGACCATTCAGTGGGCCAAGACAAAGCAGAAGAAATAATATAAGCAGAGACTGCCCAGGGTCTCGACGGGATCGTGGAGCCAGCTCGAATGGGGCGGCCAACCCTCAGTGGTGAGAGCACTTAGACACAAATATCTCTGTATTAAGCCTCTATTATCATTGCTTAGCTAAGGGCAGGGTTGTTGCTTTTGTTTTTTCCCCCCTTTAATCCTTGTCTAATTAGCAATGATTCTGGCACAGGTTCCAAGCCTGCTGTTGCCTTAATGGGAGATCTGGAGTGGAATCCTAAAAATTAGAAGCTGCGAAGTCCGGGCTAATCCATTTTCCTTGGGAAAGGCAGTTCCCATTGGAGACTGGAAGGAAGCCAGAGTATTTACGCCCCTCTTCCCCATGTGCTGAGACTCACCTTGGCATGCACACGGAAGGCGTGGCATGCCCACTCGGAAAGAGACCCAGGAGAGAGACACGTTCGCACACACCAATTCAATTGCAGCCACAAGCATTGAGGAAGTGGCAGTTTAATGGGGAAGCCTCTTTCCTAGCCAAAATGAAACTCCCAAGATGGCGGCGCCCGCTCTTTGCGACCCCCTGAAAATTGGTTCACAACCTCCTTGGGGGTCCTGACCCCTAGGTTGGGAACCACTGCTCTAGAAAGTCTACTGTTGCGACAGGATTTAAAAAGGAATTTGGACACATACAGCAGGAGCTGGGACAAGCAACGGGAGCTCACTCCGTTGCGTGGTCTCGAACTCCCAACCTTCCGGTCAGAAAGCCCAGCGGCAGCAGTTTAATCCGCAGCGCCACCACGTCCCTCCTATTAAAAAGATAGGGGAACATTAAACTTTTTAAAAAAACCTTGTTGCAGCAAAACCACTGATGTTCCCCTATCTTTAAAAAAAGTGCCCCCACTATCCACAGTTGTAGGCATTCATGGTGGGGTACAGAACAGAACCTTAGCAGACACCAGGGCGTGTTTGTACTCTCTCTCTCTCTCTCTCTCTCTCTCTCTCACACACACACACACACACACACACACACACACACACACACCCTGACATAGTAGATGCTCTATTAGCAGCCCAGATGGTCCAAGTTCCAAAAGGGGAATGGCAAAATGGAACTTTCCAAATGGTGTGTTTTTCCTACCAATCCTTGGAATTGGGCAGGGCTATTCATATCTGCACCATAAAACCCTCTACATTTAAAATAAATCTTGCAAATAAATATTTATTTAGCTTTTTTGAAAAAAAAAATTCCATCAAGCTGCTCATTTTGTTTCTGAAAAGAAACACAATGTTTGAGGATGTTTTTTGTAGATTTGGAATATTTTTATGGTGTGTGTGTGTGTGTGTGTGTGTGTGTGTGTGTTTGTGTGGTTAGCCAGGGATGGGTAGCAGGAAATCGGGGACTGCCCACGGCAAATGGGGACACTCTAGATCAGGGGTGGCCAAACCACGGCTCGTGACCCACGTGCAGTTCTTTGACATATAAAGTGTGACTCTCAGAAATACGTTGGCTGGGCACCCTGTTGCATCACAATATAAAAGAGAACAAGACATTTTCAAGCTTTATAATTATTTACCAGGTTTAAAACTGAGGGTCCACTGGATTAAAACATAAATTTAATGTTCATGATGAATAAATCCTTAAATCTAAATTCTAAATATAAGGATTTAAATGCTTCTTAAATATTGCAGCTCTCAAAACATCCAAATTTTATCATATGTGGCTCTTACATGAAGCACATTTGGCCACCCTTGCTCTTGTTGCATTACATTTTTTCTTCGTGGCTCTCTGTAGCTTTGTAGCATCCCTATTGCTACATCATCGCCTGCCACGCCTTACAAGAGACGCACATGCGCAAAAGTTCTGTGTCGGGGGATCTTCAGTTTCTCCTCAAGGCTGTGGTTTCATGCCTCTGCCCCGTAATAATACCCCCCAACTTGCACCGACTACTAGCCGTGGCCCTCCAAGTAGTAGGGAAAGGGGGTGTGTCACAGGGGGAGGAGCCGAGTCCCTTATGGGCCTGGGAGTGTTGCTGCTTTAATGAGGGGATGCTGTAAGAGATCTTGGTGGAGGAAATTGAACCCAGGGGAGAGAATACTGTAATTTCATGCAAAAATTACACGTTGGCTCGGCAAGATGTTCTGCGCCGCTTCTGGTCACCAGCACAGGGGGGTAATTAGAACTCTGCCTATTAGAGAGCCGAGGGCTCCTCCGACTTCTCAAGGGGGAAACTCAACCCCTGTAGGAAGCAACTTCAGCTCAGGAGTCATCATTTGGCACTGGTGGTAATTGCTACCCTGGAATGAGGGCTTCACCTTGATCCAAAACAGGGCTGCTTGTAGGTTGCCCAGGGTTATTTTCGTTGCATCCCTAGCTTGTCTTTGCTCCAAGAGTGAGACATGTGGTGCTTTCTGGTGGTCTCCCATCCAGGCACTGACCAAATCCAGCCCTGCTTAGCTTCAGTGCTTACCTACAGGCTCAGACACTGGGCCAGCAGGACAGACTCCCTACCAAGGAGAAGCAACTGCTTCTGAGATGATCAAGTACGAAACAGGCTATCTTGGAGGATTGGGTGTCACTTCCTAAGGCAAGCACAAGGTTCATTTCAGGCTGTTAGGCTCTGTGCTTTCCTCCCTGCCCCTGGAGGTGTGCTGTGTAACCAGGATATATGCAAACCCATGAGATTTCTCAGGCAGGCCTGGTCATGTTGCAAGGTTACCAACAGCTGAAAAACTAGGACCAAAATCTGGTACTGGGGAGGGGCCCAGCAATAGGCAGAACCCAGTGAGAACCCCAAAATGGACTGGTCTTGATCCTTGCTATCCTAAGTGAAAGGCAGAAAACTGAAGAGGGCAACGTGGAAAGCCTGTCGTGACATTTCTTGAACATGAAAACTTCAAATAATAATCATGTCCCTGTTGTCATTGGTGCACTGCACACAATCCCCAAGGCCAGGGGTTCCCAAAGTGGGTGTTGCGATGCCTTAGGGTGTTGTGGCACACTCAATGGGCCATTGCAGGATGTCCCCAATGGGCCCTTCTGCCTGTTGCTTGGGCGCCACCATCTTGGATCTCAGAAAATCTGGCGATATCCAAGATGGCGGCACTTGTCCCATAAGAGGAAACTGCAGGGGCATCATGGCCCAGGTAAGTTGGGGAGCCACTGCCCAAAGGCCCTTAGGAAGCATCTGGCCAATACAGGTATTGAAGATGGTTGAACAACGGCAAAAAGCCACCCTGCTGAGACCATCAAACATTATACAGGTTGAGACACCCTTGTCTGGACCGCTTGGGATGGGAAAATTTCTGGATTTTGGAGGGACCTATGACCATACACCTGCCTATCAGGGACTTTAACCTAGTCCAGCGCAGTTAGCATATGGAGTCTTAAAAATTCCGATATAAGCTCTTTCAACTGGATTTGACAGTACTAGGTGTGCATATTGCAGGAAAAAAAGTCCGAGCTTTTTGGACAACCAGAAGTGGGGCATTTCCAAGATGGCAGCCTCAAAATGGGCCAAAA
>JAJKFI010000022.1:6473435-6485016 GCA_029204185.1 Lerista edwardsae | reverse complement strand
CCAGAAGTGGGGCATTTCCAAGATGGCAGCCTCAAAATGGGCCAAAAGCATGCAAAAGTGCCATTCCCAAGCTCAGAAACAGTCTAACCGCAGGTCTCACAATATCCTGCAATATGCACACCTAGTACTGTCAAATCCAGTTGAAAGAGCTTATACCGGAATTTTTCCGATTTGAGGGGTCTTTTTTCGCTAACTGCGCTGGACAACAAAGCCACATTACGTGGCTGTCCGTGTCCAGTTTGGTGCAGGCTTGGATTCAACTGCAGCTGCATTGGCAACACTGTCATTTGATTTGGGGTGGGTAGGGAGGGAACTTCCCTCTTGCAAGGCCAAAGACAAGTGCCCAGGGGCACAGGATAAATTCACACTTTGCACGAAGGATTAGGGTGTTGTTTCGGAGCAGGCAAATTGGAAATGGCAGAGCATTCCAAAACCCACTGCCCCTAAAACTGAAGGCTGGCAGTGCCTCTGTGTGGATTTCTATCTGTTGCAATCATTAACACTTTGTTTTCTAACACATTTCTCCGCCGTTCTCGCCAGCTTTGCCCACTTGTACCTTGTTTGCCTACACATCTTTATTTCCTCTCCTCCTCTTGACTATGGGACTCTGGTGTGCTTCCCCCCCCCCGTGGTCTTTTTTTAACCATGCTAAAATTGGGCCGAGCGAGACATCTGCGTTTCTCAGACACCGCTCGCTTTGCTGGGGTGTGCAACACTAACAGCGACAACAAAAGTGGGGAGGCGGGTGGAGGTCCTGGAAAAGAGAGCTCTGTGGGATGGCAAAGAGGCAGGTGCTTGCAGGTGCCAACGTTCAGCAGCCCTGAGAGGCACGCACAAATCAGAGAGCTAAGAGATTACGCCCCGATGAGAACTAAGCCCCGATAAACCTGGAGGAGGAAGGATGGGACGAAGTCCAGGAAGACAGGAGTTGTGAAATGTTTTTGCAGCTGCTAAGGAATGCTGCTGGAAAATCTGTATGTGTAGTAGAGCGCAATCCTAACCTGGAGTTAGGCCGGCACAGTTAGGCCAGCAAAGTTTGGCTGGCACAAGGGACACCGTAAAGGGGAGGCTCCAGGTGATGGCATATGGCCTGGGCGCCTTTAAAAGGGGATTAGACAGATTTCTGGAGGAGAAGTCCATCGTGGGCTAGAGGCCATGATGGGTGGTGCTGCCTCCTTACATTAAAAGTAGGCTACTTCAGAATGCAAGTGAGTAGCAACAGGCATCTTGTTGTCTCGTGTGCTCCCTGAGGCACCTGGTGGGCCGCTGCGAGATGCAGGAAGCTGGACTGGATGGGCCTTTGGCCTGATCCAGCAGGGCTCTTCTTATGTTCTTATATGTCTGGACCACTCTATGAGTCAGAGAGGCCAGCACACATACGTGTGTGCCATCCTCCCCGACTCCGAGAAAGCTTGAAAGCGGTCAGGCTACACAATCAGGAAGAACGCTGGATTCTTGCTTCCTGGTCCCAGCTGGGTTCGGGCAAACCTGGAGTTCTGGGGCAAGTGACGGGAACTCCATCCACAGCTTTGGTTCCATTGCTGGCGGTCCTCCTGAAAGCCACTCAGTGGCTGAGGAGGGCTTGGAACAATGAGATCTGTTGCCATGGTAGTCATGCAGTGTCCACAGGGAAGCACCTGGCTGGCCAAGCCTTCCTCCTCTCCCCCCCCCACACCCTCGCTGCGCTCCCCCATGCTGGTGTTGCTGTTAACTCCTTCACTGCAGAGCCCTGGGCGATTCAGCCTTGTCATGGTGACTGCTCGCTGGATGTTTCTGACTCCCACTGCTCCAGCTGCCTGGGAAGCCCATGGGAGGGGGGGGGACACAGAGGCAGAACATGCCTGCCAATTAAAACAAAGCAGGCACAGAGATCTAGATCCCAGAAGCCCTGAACATCACAGCTCCTGGGAGACAAGAGGGAAGTGTGTCTCCCCGCTCTGCAGCTCTCCACTGGCTTAGACAAATCTGTCAGTGCAACCACTTCCCAACCTCTTCTCACTGAGCAGCAAAGGTGTGGCTGGCAGAATGATGCAGGGCAATCCCAGCTTGTATTTATTTACCACCTTTGTTTCTAGGGTATCTCGGTATCTCCTAGCTATCTAGGTAGCCCTCCAGGTGTCACGGCAGGTGAAAATGCAGTCCTGGAGATCTTAACAGGGCCTCGAGGAATTTCCAACGTTGCATCATTTTGGAAGGGGTGTGTGTGTGTGGGGGGGGGGAACGTTCCAGAAATCACGTCAGTCAGAGTTTGCGGCTGAGCTGCCCTTCCTCCACGCACAGCTCTTGCCCCTGTTTTATCCTTCCAACAACCCTGCGAGGAAGGTTAAGACTGAGGGATGGTGACTGGCCCAAGGTCACCTGATGAAGTGCATGGCCGAGTGGTGCCTTGATCTAAAGTTCTCCTGGTTGCAGCCCAACACTCAACTACTACACCACACTGGCTGCTTTTAAAACACAAAAGTAAAGTTCAGGTTTGGGGTGGGATAAGAGGTTTAGGATACATCATGTGGGGTTTGTTGCCCAGTTATTTTGTTGTTGTTCAGTCGCTAAGTCGTGTCCAACTCTTCGCGACCCCATGGACCACAGCACGCCAGGCCTCCCTGTCCTCCACTAGCTTCCGGAGTTCGCCCAATTTCATGTTCATCGCTTCGGTGACACTGTCTAACCATCTCATCCTCTGCCGCCCCCTTCTCCTTTTGACTTCAGTCTTTCCCAGCATGAGGGTCTTTTCTAGAGAGTCCTCTCTTCTCAGGAAGTGGCCAAAGCACTTGAGCTTCAGCTTCAGGATTTGTCCTTCCAGGGAGCAATCAGTTGCCCAGTTATAGTGAGCTGCAAATGACAGGGATGCAAAACAACAACCTGCTGTGGTTCAGATTGGGTGTGTTATTCCATGTAAACATTTTGCCCCCCCCCCAATATCTAATACTCATTTTTAATTGATAAAATATATTCTCAACAAAACTGTTGGTGTTCCTTGGCAATGTGCGCGCCTTGTTAGTGCGCCGTGAGATGAAAATGGTTGAAAGTAGCTGTTAAGTCTCAAACACGTAGGTAGCACCATACATGAATTCATTCGGAGGAGGAGGAGGAGGAGAGGCCACGTTAAGTCTGTAAGAGCAGGGGCGGACCTAGTCAAAATGGCGCCCGGGGCACCCAATAGAAGTGTGCCCCCATGGGAGCCCTGGTCTACCAATTAGAAACGGCTGTGGGTAGACCCAGGCTCGCGGCTGGTCCCAATGGGTAGACCTGGGCTCCGGAGACAAGGTCTACCCACACAATGTTGCGGGGGCCACTGGTGCCCCCCTAGACGGCCCCAAGACGGCGCCCAGGGCTCTTGCCCCCCTGCCACCCCCTAGATCCGCCACTGTGTAAGAGCATATACAAAATCAAAAACCAAATCCTCAAAGCCCTGCTGTAAAGACCTGGAGTTAAGCCCCAGTGAAAACAGGGTTTTCCTTGTAGTAAGCATGCAGAGGCTTGCAAAGTGACCACAGCTATTGTATTCCTGCTCTGGGGAAGAGGCCATAGCTCAGTGGACAAGCCTTTCTTCTAGAAGCAGGAAGTTCCAGGTTTTATCACCAACGCCTCTGTCGGATGCCTCCAGGTCTCACGGAAGCCTGCTCCCCAGGCCACCTGCCTCCTTTGTCCTCAAATGGCATTCTGTCCCCTGGCTCGAGCACAGCCTCTGCCCCATCTCCCCACCAGATCGTTGAGTCTCCGGGTGTGGGGAGCCCCCCTTCCGGAGCTGGCAAGGCTGTGTCTCGGCTGGGAGAGCCCTGCCGGCAGCTCGGTTAAAAATAGCTCGGAGGAGGCAGTGCTCAAGCATCTAATCAGCCGCCAGTCAATTGCCTGCCAGTCTGAAGAGGAGCTCATCAGAGGCAGTGCTAGCTGGCGGTGGTGGCGGCGGCGGTGGCAGCTGCTAATCAACAGTTAACCCGGAGTTGCTGGAAGATCCCCGTCCTGGCAGGTCCCACCAGCTGGCAAGGGTTAGGGTGCGCGGAGGCACACCCAAGGAGTCATCCTCAGCAAGGCCCTTGCCTGGGGCTGACGGGAAGACAGCTCCATCTTTGACACCCCACCCCCTGGTCCCCCTCGGGGAAGGGGCTGCTGGAGCAATGACACCAACCAGGCCCGGAGCGACAGCTTAGAGCTCTCCGTGCCAAGGGAGCAGGCTGGCATGGCTCTGACTTGGCAGTTCCTCACGCAGGGAACGGGGCCAAGCCAGCCTGCCCGGGATCACTCGCGGGAAGTCTGCCGCAAGCACTCCCTCGCGTGGCCCCCCCCCTCCGCCCGCATCATCTTTTCAACACATGCGTGTTGTCACCAAGCCAGCCTGTCGCTCCCTCCCTCCCTCCCTCCCTCCCTCCCTCTGATGTGCTCGTGGTCTCACAGCTTTTTTTCATTTTATGTTGCGCTCACACATATGCGCTGCACATCATCCCCCTAACAGTCTCCGGCAAGCATTCTTGCACGCAAGCTATCGCCATGCCTTTGGGGCGACGTCCTTACAGTGACACTTATCTTAGGGTTGCCTCCTCTTGAGCTACATTTGGAGTCAGTTATTATTATTATTATTATTATTATTATTATTATTATTATTAGATGTGGTGGCGCTGCAGGTTAAACTGCTGCTGTTGAACTTTCTGACCGGAAGGTTGGCAGTTCGAGTGAGTGAGCTCCCGTCGCTTGTCCCAGCTCCTGCCAACCTAGAACTTCGAAAGCACCTAAATGCAAGTAGATAAATAGGGACCACTTCGGTGGGAAGGGAACGGCGTTCCGTGCGCTACGGTGTAGAGTCATGCCGGCCACATGACCACGGAAGCTTGTCCTTGGACAAAATGCCGGCTCTACAGGCTTTGAAACGGAGATGAGCACCGCCCCCTACAGTTGGTCATGGCTAGACCATTCAGTCATGCGGAAACCTTTACCTTATTATTATTATTATTATTATTATTATTATTATTATTATTATTATATGAACTTATACCCTGCCTTCCTGCTCCTTTTAAGGCACGCAATCCTAATAGATGGTAGAATTAGGAACAGGGTGGGATGGGGAGAAGGGGGGGCACATACAGCCTCAGATGTAATAATAACTAAGGCTACAATTCTATCCACACTTTCCTTGATGTAAACCCCATTGACAATAATGGCGTTTGCTTCTGAGTCGTGGAAATGTGGTAACGGACACGTCCTTTCACCTTGCACAGCCCATTCAGTCACTGCACTGCTTGCCCTCCCATCTCTCCCTGCTTACAAAATGTTGCACAAGAACTGACCTGATACACAGACAGTGATGTAGCTATGAGGGCAATGTACCAGGTACTACAGGCACTGCAATGGTATTGCTTACCCAGCACGGTGCATTGTGGCACCTGCAGTACTTACTGCACCACCCCCTTATAGGTATGCCACTGGATGGGTCTAGTACAGTGGTTCCCAAACTGTGGGTCGGGACCCACCAGTGGGTGGCAAGTCAATTCCAGGTGGGTCGCGAAGCACCTAGAGCAGCCATATTGAAAACCTGGGAAGATGGGATGCTGGAAAGGGGGAGGGCTGTGCGGTTGTTTTGCTTGTGTCAAGGTTGTAAACAGGCTGTTGTCTTTCTGATTCACTTTGCGATTGGAAAACGGCCGAGAAATAACCCTCTGCTGTCCTTGAGATGGATGCTGATTCTCCTAACCCCCTGGCGTGGAATTTTATGAAAGGCGCTTGATTGCCCCTGGGGATGGGTTTGGCCTGTCAGAAGAATCCCCAATACAAGGAGAGGTTTTGCGGTTCCTCTTGTGAGAGCTGACAGTGTCGGCTGGGTAAGGCTGCTCTCAGGGAAAGGGCTGGAAAAGCGGGGGGGGGGGGGCGCTGAGGGTAAGCTCTGGGTGTGCCCCAGGGAGAGCTGGAAGCAGACCCAGAGCGATGAAAGTTGACTTCAGGAATGTTGATTTGTGATTGGGCTTCTGCCTTCTTGGGCTGGTTTGTTCAGATGGTGGTTGTCAAGTTCATCTCTCTCTCTCTCTCTCTCTCTCTCTCTCTCTCTCTCTCTCTCACACACACACACACACACACACACACACACACACACACACACACAGAGAGAGAGAGAGAGAGAGAGAGAGAGAGAGAGAGAGAGAGCATTTCAGTGGCTATGAAGTAGCCCATCTTTGAGTAAGGTTGCCAAATTCTCATGGAATGGGAGTACAATCTACCTGTCCTTGCAAAGAGCAGGCTTTACCTTTTTGCCAACCAGGAATTCATCTGGCACTGTCGAAGAGACAGGCAGCCCACAAGATCCGACCCCTGATTGTCCAGAGCCATGCTCTTCCAGCAGTGGAGATAAGAACATAAGAAGAGCCCTGCTGGATCAGGCCGAAGGCCCATCTAGTCCAGCTTCCTGTATCTCACAGCGGCCCACCAGGTGCCCCAGGGAGGCATGAGACAACAAGATGCCATCCCATTGCCACTCCCTTGCACCCAGTACTCTGAAATAGCCTACTACTAATGTAAGGAGGTTGCACAATCCATCATGGCCTACAGCCCACGATGGACCTTTCCTCCAGAAATCCGTCCAATCCCCTCTTAAAGGCATCCAGACCAGATGCCATCACCACCTCCTGTGGCAAAGAGTTCCACAGATTAACTACCCGCTGGGTAAAAAAGTACTTCCTTTTATCTGTTTTAACTCTCCCAACTCTCAGTTTTAGCGGATGCCCCCTGGTTCTGGTGTTCTGAGAGAGGGAAAAGATCATCCCTCTGTCGACTCTGTCCCTTCCGTGCATAATTGCTGGTGATGGCATCTGGTCTAGCCCACGATGGACCTTTCCTCCAGAAATCTGTCCAAACCCCTCTTCACGGCATGGCGGTGCCAGGCCCCACTGCCATGGGCCAGGGGGACTGCACAACCAGGCAGATGCCACCCCATGTGGCAGTGCCTGGGCAGCAACGCGTGCATCAGCACGTGGCAGCTGTGGGGTGGCGGCGCCATGCCTTTGCCAGGGTGCAAAACGGACAAGGACGAAAGCAGTGGAGAAGCCGAGCAGAGATCAGGAAGCAGGAGCAACTGGGGAAGCTTCTCGCTGCAGGGGCAGCTGCCGGGAGGCAGAGGCAGCTCTAAGGGAGGGCAGAGCTCTAAGTGTTGCAAGGAGCCTTACCCTGTCATGGAAATCCCTCCTCTCCCTTGCTGCTGTAGCCAGTAAGCAACGCCAAGATGTTGCTGTTCCCTGTGAGGATTGGCTCAAACGGTGCAGGAGAGGAGTGATTTCCACTGCAAGGTAAGGCTTCTTGCAAAACCTACAGATTTGCCCCCCCCTTAGATCTGCCTCTGCCGGGAGGGACCATGTGACACAAGAACTCAGGCTCGTGCAAAACCTAGCTTTCTGCCCCCCCCAGGAATGCCACTGCTCTGATGGTCACAGGTTCTTGGCTAGAGATCCTGTGACCTTGGCTAGAGGTTGGGCCAACCTCTAGAGATCTTGTATTGCAGAAGGAGAAATGCTTCTTTAAAAAATAGTGTTGCCCCCTTTTCTAGCACGGCTCCTGTCTCTTAATACCTGCACGGCAGCCAGGCATCCCACAGGGGAAGAAGCCGCCTCCAGGAAGTGAGGAGTTCGTTTCATCCCTTCCAAGTGGCCCGACAACAGCTGCTCGGCCATCATCCCGGCATCGCCTCGCCTGCCTCCCCCAGCGGTGCCCTGAGAGTGGGAAAGGGGATGGGCAGGGCAGGGCAGGGGTGGGCGGCTGGTGCGGTTGGATTTGCGTCAGCCAGTTATCCTGTTGGTTTGAAAATAGCTTTCGTGGCTTGCGGTCGGGAGGAGGAGGAAGCTGGTCTGACTTGGAAAGAACCCTGTCGATGCGAAGTCTGAAACAAGAGGGAGGGAGGGTGGAGGATCCTTCCAGAGACACCCACTGCCAAGGCTAGAATGTGGGGCTGGCCCAGAGAACGATGCAAGGCAGGGGACGATACTAGGGGTATCTGAGCTTGAACTGAAGCTTTAGAAGGAGCTAGAACTGAACTTGAAGGGCAGAAGATTTAGTCGGGAGGGTTAATGCCTCCGTTTGCCTGAAGATAAGAGCTGAAGATCTGAAGGTCGCCAGTTCGGGACAGCCGGAAGTCCCTGGCAGGCCTTGTTAATTGCAACTGATTAACAGCTGAGCTTTGGCTGCCTTGTGTGAGGGGGAGTTGTGCTGAAGTTCAGCTGCTTCTCTGGTGGGAGCAGGGAAGCCTTTTATCAGCCAGCAAGAAGACAAACGGGTGGCCAGAAAGAAGGACTAAATCCAGAAAGATCCATCTGTATGTGTGTAGTTCTTGAAAGATAGAACATTTCTGTATAAATTGTAAAAACCTTCGGGTTTCTGAATAAAGTCTGCCCATGTAAACCGCCTTGAGTTATAGTCATTAGAGAAATCTGGTGACCTAAGAAGGGCGGTATATAAATCCAAGTATTATTATTATTATTATTATTATTATTATTATCATCATCATCATCATCATCATCATCATCATCATCATCATCTAGTTCTAGGTACTAGGATGATGCAAGGATGCTAGGGGATGGAATACATTGTGGAAGGGGGAGGAAGAATTAGTTGGGATAAAGAATTAGTTGGGATAAATTAGTTGGGATTAGTTGGTGGAAAGGGCCACCTTGGGGGGCTCTTCTCACTATGACTTGCTCAAGGTTCATGCTTTAGGAAAAATCCTGCTAGATCAGACCAAACACTCATTTAGACCAGAATCCTATTGTCACGCCCGCACATACACCAGTGCATTAAGAACATAAGAACATCCTTACTGGATTTGGCCAAGGGCCTGTCTAGTCCAACTTCCTGTATCTCCCAGTGGCCCACCAGATTCTGTCTCAGGGTCCACACAAGACCCTTGCAGGTATCTTGTTGATACCTGCTTCCTGTTGCCACTCCCCAGCATCTAGCATTCAGAAATAGCCTACTGCTAAAACCAGGAGGTTGCACTTAGCTGTTGTGGCTTGTAACCTATGATGGACTTTTTCCTCCATCAATCCTTCCAATCCCCTTATAAAGGCATCTAGGCCAGGTGCCATCACCACTTCCTGCGGGAAGGAGTTCCACAGATTAATTACATGCTGGGTAAAGAAATATTTCCTTTCGTCTGCTCTAACTGTCCCGACATTCAGTTTTAGTGGATGTTCCCCGGTTCTGGTGTTGTGCGAGAGGGAAAAGAACATCTCTCCAGCCATTCTATCCATCCCATGCATAAAATTATGTCTCAGGGCGCAATCCTAACCTGGAGTTAGGCCGGCACAGTTAGACCCGCAAAATTTGGCTGGCACAAGGGACACCGTCAAGCGACGCTTGGAGTCGGGGAGGATGGATCACGTCTGTGTGCCGGCCTCTCTGACTCCGAGAGTGGTCCAAACGTACTTTGTGTTGTTCTTTGTGCCGGCCAAACTTTGCTGACCTAACTGTGCCGGCCTAACTCCAGGTTAGGATTGCACTCTCAATCAGGCGCCTTCCAGTTCCAAGTTTTATTTCTGCCATCCCTCGGGTGGTACATTGGGCCTTGCTAGAGCGCCGTTGCCAGCGCTGAGCTAGACGGATGAACGGTTTGAAATTGGTACAAGGCAGCTTCGTAGCTTGGCAGATCTGCCTTCCCCCCCCCCCCCATGGCAAAATGGCCAGAGAGAACGAAGCACTAGCGTGGTGGCATCAGCGATCTACCTTCTTCTACCCACGTACAGACTGGATGCTTTTAGCTTCTCCTAGGCAAAGTTGCTTGTCATGCACTGGCAGTCTCCTGCTCATTAAGCGCGCTAATGAGATGCGGGCCAAGTTCCCAACTGGTGGTGGGGAGGGGAAGAGGACACAGCAGGCCAGAATGTGTGACAAGCGGGAAGAAGCCCTGGCCAAGCTGCCACTGACAGGCTGGGCTGCTTGGAAGGAGCCACCGGGCTGTGTGCGTGTGCGTATGCGTGTGTGTCAACCCCCTGCCATACCAGAACACAGTGACTGACACGCTCTGTCATGCCCCTAATGGGCGTTTGGCTCAATTATCAACCCATCAGGCTGCCTGTGGATCAGGAGAGGCGCTGACCCGGACGCTCTCGCTGACTCTAAAGACCTAGAGAGGAGGCTCTTCCTGAGTAGCATGACTCAGGGCAGGATGTGGGCATTCCTGCGCTTCCCCCACAGCAGGCACTCTAGCGGGTGCAGCTGTGCTGCAGAAAAGAGCTGGATGGAGGAAGGGCCATTGCTTGCTTGCTTGCTTGCTTGCTTGCTTGCTTGTGTGTGTGTGTGTGTGTGTGTGTGTGTGTGTGTGTGTGTGGCTTGTGTGCCTCGTAGCATCCCTTGGCATTATCTAGCAAAAGACGGTTCATGACACTGTTCCTGTTAGGCTGAGTGTAACCATGGGTTTGTTACACACAAAATATGCACACACACACACACACACACACACACACACACACACACACCTGGGAAGTATATTTTTGGTAATAGTTGGGGGAGGTAGGTGGAGGGCTATGGAATAGAGCACAGTATATTATACCATTCAGAGTGAGGGCAGGAAGCGTTGCCCTCACTCTGAACTGGCTCTGTGATTATGTAGCCAGTTCTGCTTGGCTAACATGGCACTGTGGCATTGGTTAGCTGGGTTTTTATACCCAGCAAGAAGAACTTCTTTGAAACAATTAAGTGTGCCTATCAACTAAGAGTCCCATAATTCCTATAGAACGAAGACTCGGCATAATCTTTCATGGACAACAGTCCACTTCCTCAGATACATTTTATGTTTAAGCCGCCTTGGGTGCCCCAATTGTGGTAGAAAGGTGGGGTAGAAAGTCTATACAAAAATAAATACTTGATGCACCATTCCATCTTTGGCAGAAATCAGTGTGTTGGTCTTTATTCTAGAGCACAATCCTATGTGTGTCTACTCAGCAGTTCCATTGTGTTCAGTGGGGCTTGCTCCCAGGAAAGTATATAAGAAAGTGTTCAAATATCTGAAGGGCTGTCATAAGGAAGAAGGGACAAATCTGTTCCCATCCGCCTTTGACAGTAGAACTAGGTCCAATGGCTACAAACTGCAAGAGAGGAGATTCCGGTTGGACATCAGGAAGAATTTCTTGACGATAAGGGCGGTTCGATGGTGGAATAAATGGCCAAGAGAGGTGGTGGATTCTCCCTCACTGGAGACCTTCAAGCAGAGGCTCGACAGGCACCTGCTGGAGATGCTCTAGGAGGGCTTCCTGCTACAGGCAAGGGGTTGGGCTAGATGACCTTGTAGGTCCCTTTCGACTCTATGGTTCTAAGTGTGTATAGGATCAAGATGTTGCAAGACTCTTTGTTGCGTGTGCAGAAACTGTCTAGGCTGCCGTCCTGTGCATGTCTACTCAGAAGTAAGGCCCATTGAGTTTGTATTGAGGGAACTCACACCCTGGAAACTGTGTTTATAGGATTCTAGCTGAACTTGGCTACCACTCTGAAAGTTGTATACAAAAAAAAAACCTTCTGAAGGAGGCAATGAACAAGAATAAAACTAGTATGAGTTTGGGGGACTTTCAGGAAATCAATCAATCAATCAATCAATCAATCAATCAATCAATCAATCAAT
>JAJKFI010000022.1:6454322-6473425 GCA_029204185.1 Lerista edwardsae | reverse complement strand
AATCAATCAATCAATCAATCAATCAATCAATCAATCAATCAATCAATCAATCAATCAATCAATAGTATTTATATACCGCTTTTCAACACAAAGTTCACAAAGCGGTTTACAGGCAAATAATAACATTAAAGTTAAATGGCTCCCTGTCCCAAAAGGGCTCACAGTCTAAAAGAATGGAGAACACCACTAGCAACAGCCACAAGAAAGACACCGTGCTGGGGTGAAGAGGGACAATTGCTCTCCCGCTGCTAAATATAAGAGGACACCACTTGGAAAAGTGCCTCTTGCCCAGTTAGCAGGGGTTATGCCCAGTTAGCATAGGGAAATATGTCCTTATTTTTAACCCTTCCCCCCATGGTTCCCCCACCACAGTTCAGCTCAGCCCTGCCCGATTTGCTGTTCTTCCCAGCAGAGGCAGCAGCACAAAAATGGGCCTCGGGGGCAGCTGAGGGGCAGCAGAAGGAAGCACTCGTGTCTTTTGGCCCCCGCCTTCCTTGCCAACGCTTCTGCCGTAATGGATTACGCAGGAACTCTGGGCCCGGGCTGTGCTGCTGTGAGCAAAGATTATCACAGCACGAGCAGCATTTCTGGGGAGTTAGAGAATTAATTAAGGATGAAAGGACAGATTTATCAGCCCAGGACTGAATAGCTGAAACGCCACAGCTCTCCTTCAGCTTCACTCTCTCTGGCTGTTCTCTGGCACGGGGACGGAGACCCTCTGGGCAGCCGAGGGAGGATGCAGGCCAAAGACTCCCTCCTGGCATTGGAGGGGCCAGGTTCCCTTGCGTAAGGGGCACTTTCTCCCGGAAAGAAATCCCTTGGGAAAGGGGCCGGGGTGGCCATGAGGGTGACTGAGGCGGGTTGTGCGGGATGGGAGAGAGTGGGGAGTTGGGGAGGGGGCTTCGGTCTGCCAACCTGCTTCTGTTCCTGTTGCTGCTTCTCCTGCTTCCTGGATTCAAAATGGAAGAGGGAACTGGATGGAAGATCTGGCCTAGATGCCTTTCAAAGGGGACTGGGCAGATTTCTGGAGGAAAAGTCCCATCGTGGGCTATAGGCCATGATGGGTTGGGCAACATCCTTGCGTTAATAGTAGACTACTTCAGAGGGCCAGGTGCAAGGGAGTGGCCACAGGATGCAGGCATCTTGTTGTCTACTGAGCTCCCTTAGGCACCTGGTGGGCTGCTGTGAGATACAGGAAGCTGGACTAGATGGGCCCTTGGCCTGATCCAGTGGGGCTCTTCTTATGAAGGGAGAGTGCAGAGGAGAAAAGTGCTGGGCTGGAGCAGAGGTTCCCAAACACTTTCTTGGACTCCCATTACCCCACCCGGCAAGAAGCTTACTTAAGTGCGCTGGAACAAATATCTCAGAACCAGCAGATCACACTTTTCACCTTAATAAAAAGCAAATGTTCTAATCTGAGCAGTCCTGCGTGAAATCACTTGCACTGAGTTTACGGGATAGAATATTTTCCCTGGACCACAGGCAGAGGGAGCTGTATCAGCAGCTGTTAGCCATGATGTTAAAAACAGAGCCTCCATCTCCAGAGGCAGTATACCACTGAATTCCTGGGAAAGGTCAATGGGAAGGGCCATTGTTGTCATGCCTTGCTTGCAAGCACTCAGAAGCATCTGGCTAAGCACAGGAGGCTGGGCTGGATGGTTGTGTAGCCGGATCCAGCTGCTGTTCCCTGTTTAGCACGATTGGGTTCTTCTGTTGTTGCAAGATATGGGAGGGATTTGCATTGTGGATCTTGTGATGCGGCTGCCACAGGTACATCATGTCTTTCTTCCTTAATCAGTGCAAAACTTCCATGGACATAACTGGGTAGACTCCATATATTCCAACTTCGAATAAGCAGCAATGGTTCTGGACTAGGTTTTTTTTTTTATGGCTAAGGTCTTATCGACTTGTATCGAGTAGATATTACTAGACGCTGAGTGGATGCTGGAATACGTATACAGGTCAGCATTGCTTTTTTGTTAAAAAAAAAAAAAGCCAAAATTCAGAGAAGGGAAACGGCGCTTCACTTGTCATTTGCATGGGCTTCTTAGTGCCGTGCAAAGGTAATGCAAAATTCATCTCAACCTACATTGTCTAATGCCTACTTAACGCTTAGTAATATCTAGTCAAGTCATTTCGGAGCTCGGAATTAACTGATTTGTGCATTCAAGTCAATGAAGTGTTTGTACCGACTTCAAAATTGGCAAGTCAGAAGGCGCTAATTGCGAAGTCATGAATTGCAAATCGTGACATCACTTATTCCTGGATTCATGCATTATTCCAAAGTCTGCAAAATAAATATAAAAATAAGCAAAGAATCAGAGGTTTGCCATCAAGTCTTTGAAGAGGTCAAATGCAAACACTGGTCAACAGAATGGCTTGCCTTCTTCGTGCCCCTTTCCACATGAAAAAGCTTTGCTACGCCTTGGAACTTGAGGGGTAGAGAGATCTTTCTATTCCTATTTTGTCCAAAATGTGCCCTGTAGCGTGGACTGAGGCATGGTCACCTACTCATGAGTAAATATACACATAGGGCTCAATCCGTTTTCCTTGTCAGCTTTCAGTTTCCCACCAACAATCCATCAACAATCAGGTCCCAACCAGTGGTGTCATCTAAATGATTTAAGAACAGGTACTCACTTTTGATTGGCACGTGTCGGGACCCGCCCACCGGAAGTGACGTCATAAGCCAGAAGTGATGTCGTGGCAGGAAGTGACATGAAAAAGCCCTTTTTGAGGCCTCAGATGATTTTAAACTGACCCAACAGTTGCAACAGTATTCCACAGCACCCCCAGAACATGTTAAGGAGGCCTGGCATCATGTTAAAACCCCAGAGCAACTCATTTTTCAGTGGCAAGGAAAGGAAAGGCTCCGCTCGCTGCCTGCCTGCCTGCCTGCCTGGCTCTGAGAACATGCAGGCAACTCAAACATGCAGGAAATTCAAACGTTGCAGAGGGCGGAGTCGACGAGTGGGCAGGTGAATGGGCGGGGCCAGCTGTAATCCTAGAAACCGGTACTCACGTACCCCCGCGTACCCCCTGCATGACATCACTGGCCCCAACCCACAGTTTGGGAAACACTGAGCTAGAGAACGTTTTGACACCAGGTCACTGGGCAGCGGCATTATTTGTCATGCCATCTCAGGTAACAGGAGGTTTGGACCAGCCCTGAACATTGCCATTCTTTAGGACGTACTTCCTTCCCTAAGATCCCTCAGAGTTAAGACCTCAGGGAAGGAAGTGCTCCTTCCCTTGGATCCTGCCTGGAGAAAACTAAAACTACCACCAAGAGTGGAACGTGGAACTAGAACAAACCAATCTGTTGCCCCAATGAGGTTGCCCCAGAATTACTGCACATGTCTGGAGGGGAACATCACCCAATTCCCAATTGCCCACAATGGATATATTTCCCATGATACATTGTGGTTTTGGCTTATGAAGTGCATGCTGGGTGGGTGAATGCATCTTGTCTCTAGTGCAGTGGTTCTCAAACCTTTTAGACAAGGATCCACTTTTTAGAATAGCACTTGTGTTGGGACCCACCAGAAGTGATGTCATTAGCCTAAAAGTGATGTCATAGCCAGAGGTGACCAAGCAGGAAGTGCCAACATTGTGATGTAATCAAATGACACTCCTGGAATGCAAACTGGCATGGCACAACCATGAAACATCTCTGACAGAAGGAAAGATCAGGTCAAAATATTATGTAAAAGCACTGGACTAAAAATACTTTTTGAAAAAACCCACACTTGAAAATTCAAACTGTTAACACTTACAACAGGAATATAACAAAAGTAAAGTCTGCAGTTTCCAAGATGGCTGCTCCCAGCTTTCCGCAACCCACCTGACATCAGGTCGCGACCCACCAAGTGGGTCCCGACCCACAGTTTGAGGAACGGTGCTGTAGTGCATAAGCGTTCTGCAGTGCCCAGCCCTTTTTGCTTCATGCATAGTAACTGCTGATTTATTTTGAACGGCAACTGCTATGCTTTTGTGATACATCTCTGCTTTCAGATCAATAGAGGACAGGCTGTTGCAGAGTACAGTGTATGAACACAGCACACAGAGGGGATCCATCTGCAATGCAAAACAGACAGGGCTGGGACGTGACTCACTTAATTCTAAAGCTTAGACAGTGTTAGAAGTGCTTGCGTTGTGCACATTGCATGGTGAAATATGTTGCAGGAGGACTGCTACTCCTGCGTGCCCTCACTTTCAGCGGAGGAACGCGCTAATTTGGTAAAGGGCCTTTTCAGTGCTGGCCCCTAAACTGTGGAATATCCTCCCCCTGGAGGTTCATTTGAACTCCCCCCACCCATTGATTGCCTTTTGCAATTCGATCCAAGAAGGACTGATCCTATTTTGAGATGCAAACCATACCAGGTATCCAGCCACATGCAGGGCAGAGGGAATTCAACCAGCAGTAACATGGACTGGCAGGGATGACCTTTCGCATGAGTATTGGGGACTTATGAGTCAGGGAAATACTTATGCCAGGAGACAAGGCCTAAGC
Source organism: Lerista edwardsae (assembly GCA_029204185.1). Lineage (NCBI taxonomy): Eukaryota > Metazoa > Chordata > Lepidosauria > Squamata > Scincidae > Lerista > Lerista edwardsae. The sequence continues at coordinate 6,468,912 of JAJKFI010000022.1, read as the reverse complement.
TCAGTGACAGAAAGTGTATTTTGCATGCAGGCAGCCCCAGATAAGGCTGGGAAAGATTCCGGTCTGAAATCTTGGAGAGCTGCTGCAAGTCTGAGCCAGCTGGATCAATGGTCTGACTCAGTGTAAGAGCGCAATCCTAACCTGGAGTTAGGCTGGCCCAGTTCGGCCAGCAAAGCTTGGCCGGCACAAGGGCCACCGTAAAAGCGTGTTTGGACCACTCTCAGTCAAGAAGGATGGTGCACATCTGTGTGCTGGCCTCTCTGGCTCTGAGAGTGGTCCAAACATACTTGACGGTGTTCCTTGTGCCAGCCAAACTTTGTTAACTTTCCTAACCTCCTGGTTAGGGTTGCGCTCTCAGTGTAAGGCAGTTGCATCCTTTTCCTGTGAGGACATGTGAGGATTGCAAGCCCAGTTCAAACTAGACAGTAGTGTCATCTGGCAACGAGCTGCCGGAACGCTTGGCGGGACTTACCGCTTGATTGACAGGCTGTCTGTGACGTGTCGCCGCCTGCCTGCCTGCCGTGCGGGCTCCCTCCGGTTGGTGCACCCCTCCTCTGCTTGCCCAGGCACCCGGCACGCCCCACAGGCAAGCTGGCACCCCCTCCGAAGCCAGAGGTACCCACACGGCGGGCGGGCAGGTGGCGACACATCACGGACGGGCAGCCAATCTCGCCTAGCGTTCCGGCAGCTCGTTGCCAGATGACACTGCTGAAACTAGAGCTTGCAGACCTGGCTTGTGGACCAACGATGCCAACCCTAGTCTGCAAGCAGTGAAATCAAAAGTGAGGGAGGCAACTGGTGCGGAGTGGGGAGGGGATGCCTGGCGCATGGTTTGCCTTGGAGCAACCCATTCAGAAACACATGGGGTGACCTTTTGCCCTGCAGGCATGTCCTCTGCAGCACCAAAACACAGGGACTCCTTAGAATATGCCAGGAACTCGCATCACGGCTTGCATAGTAACAGAGCAAATGCTCTTGCTTGGGGGCAGGGTCCACAGGCCCTGCAGCCAACAACCCACCTTTGTGGCCCTGCCAAACCCTGCACCCAGCAGAAATCCTAGAGAGTTAACTACTCACATTCTGCTGGCTGGCTGGCTGGCGGAGGAGGAGGAGGAGGAGGAGGAGGAGGAGAAAGGCCTGGCCGTTCCAGCCTGGGGCCCCCTCCGTCTAGACCAACAGCTGCTTCCCACCAGTTCATCTCAGGACAAGCACGTGACTCTAGAGCTGCGAGCCGGCTGTGTGCAGCCGCCAGACTTGAGCAGGGTTTGTGTGTGTGTGTGTGTGTGTGTGTGTGTGTGTGTGTGTGTGTCTCGGGATGGGGGAGCTGTCTGCAGAGCTCTCTCTTTTTCCCCCTTTTCATCTTCCCTTTGGCGGCAGAAGCTGCAAAGGGAAGGGAGGGTGTTGCTATTTTCTATAGCCAGCCTACCCTAGGTATGAGTAGGAGGCAATACAAGGTCTGTGTGGTTCTCCTGCCATTGCTTCCCCCCCTTTACAGTTTTCCCAGAAGTGAAGCAATCTGAAGCAGTGGCACAGCTCATGAAAGTGTAGCCTGATGCAGAAGGCAGAATGATGCCCCAGAAGTGACATCACAACAGGAAGTGACGTCACAGTCGTATTTTCATTTTCTTGGGTTTTTTTTTTTTTGCCGTAACTTTCGATAGAATGGAGATATTTCACTATGTTGTTCTTGAAAGATAGAACTTCCTTGTAATTTGTAAAAGCCTTTGTGTTTATGAATAAAGCCTGCCTATGTAAACCGCATTGAGCTAAAGTCAGAGGAGCAATCTAATGACCTAAGAAAGGCGGTATATAAATACGAGCATTACTATTATTATTCATTGCATTCTGCATGAAATTCCACGTTGAATGATACAGCATGATTATATTATTCCTAAAAACCACCATTGTAACAAACCATGTTTTTTATGACAGTTGTATTTTCATTTTCTGGGCTTTTGGCCATAACGTTCGATAGAGTAAAGATATTACACTCGGTTTTGTTTTATTGCATTCAGCATTAAATTCCACATCGAATGGTATACAACACAATGGTATTATTAATACATAACCAAGGTTTTCACCATTTTGGCCGCTAGTGTCAAGCTCAGCTTGTTGCCCCTCTAAAGCTTGTTGCCCGGTGCAATTGTACCCCCTGCACTTCTTTAGTTACGCCCCTGATCTGAAGGCAGGGAGAGATCATAGAAGGTACTGAGAGTGGCACTGCCAGGCATTAAGTGGCAGCAAGGAAAGAAGGCCGAGCACAGAGCTACTCTCCCTTTTGCTCCACTAAACGTGGGGGGACGGGACTTGCTTGAGTTACTGCACGACATGGAAGGGAAACTCGTAGGTTCTCGGGCACAACAGAAGCCAGGAGTTAACAAGTTGGAAAGCCGATTATATTTTCATTCTATATTCCGGTACATGTCTGAAGAAGATAAGGGGCCCTGTTTTGGCAACCGTGTGAGTGTGGCAGAGAGCTGGCTTCCATTTAGCATAGGAAATTATGCAGGCATGTTTACAGCCCACAATGTACATTCTGAGGCTAATCTTTAGCACTGAAGATAGGTTTGGGGACCGGCCTTGCTGGAATTGAGTGAAACCCCCCCCCCATGCCAAGCAATGAAGAGATGGTTCCCAGCTAGGTCCCTGAAACCCTTGTCTTGAGATAATGGACCCACATACAGTAGGTTCCCAGTGTCCATAGAGGGCCCTCACACATACCAAAAACCATGGATAATGAAATCTGCTGCCGGACCTCTGGACGTGATGGGGGGCACAATCCTAACCCGGAGTAAGGCCAGCACAGTTAGGCCAGCAAAGCTTGGCCAGCCCAAGGGACACTGTAAAGTCTGTTTGGACCACTCTCAAGAGTCGGAGAGGCCAGCACACAGACGTGCACCATCCTCCCTGACTACGACAGTGGTCCAAACGCGCTTTTTGGTTGTGGTCTACCCCCGGTCTTTGCAGCTCCTTTTCTCCAAAAGTCCAGTTTGCCTTTTTTTGTGTTGTTTTACAGTTTTTCATTCAAATGCATTTTGCTTTAAAAAGAAAATCTCTCTCTCTCTCTCTCTCTGCTTTGTAGATGATTTTGCAGTTCAATCGTTCCGGTTTGGCATTGTTTTATCACGACGATTATTAGACAGATTTATACCCGGCCTTTCCCAGGCCGAAGCAACTTTTATGGTTTTATTATTGCAGTTGTGTATTTTAAATTGAGGGGACTGCTTTGGGGGGTGGGGGGGGACGGTTCTTCTCTGGAAGGCTGGAAGGTGGGATGTAAATAAAATTATGCCATGAGCATAAAAAGGGTTTGTGAATATGGTCCCCAGAGAGGTTGCTGCTGCTGTGCCTTTAAGAGCTGTTGTGCCCCTTTAAAGGTGGCACAGAGCTGAGCATTGCAAGAAGCTGCAGACGGAAAAAGCCGCAGCTGGTGCTTTTTAAAAAAAATCTAGGAGCCCTATCAGGCTCTAAACCTGGCACTTCTAGCCTGCTCAGTCTGCGATGCCAGTTTCCTCTTTGGAATGCGTGTGTTTGTGAGGGGGGGGCAAAGACCCTCCTCCCATACCCCCCCACCACTCGATGTTTCTAGCATGCTACATTGTCAGATCAGCCGCATGAAGCTGCCACACAGCTGCCCCCTGACTCCGCTCATCTTGTGCTGCTCCTGCCCGGGAGAGCTCATCCGGCGAACGCCTGTCTGATCCTTGGACTGGTGGTCAAAAGGACGCCAGCAAAATGCCATCAAGGGCAGCTTGTCCCAGATGCCAATTGATAGTCGAGTCACTCATCAGAACAATACCCACCCTCCCCTCCCCCCCCAGCCCCTGCTAATCCTTTTACAATGGGACTAATTGCTAATCAGACTGATTTCACACTGGCTGTTTTCCCTTGACAGTGAGCCTCCTTGGCGCAGAGCTCTGGGGAGGGGGAGGGGGAGACGGGCAGCAGTCACCCTGGCACACAGCTCCCCTGGCACCAATTGGCATGACAGCCTCCTGTACTCAGGGAGTGATTACCCTCCCCGCCTCTGCCTCCCTGGCAGGCAGGGGGGCAGTAATTGCGCCAAACCTAGCAAACAAAGCAGCCTCCCTTTGCTGGGCTCTGGGGTGTTCCCCACCCGGGATTTTGCCTCTCCAATACATGGGGTTGGCAGTGCCATGAACGGCACTTGGCTCATCCCTCACCTGTGTGCAGCAGCTCCTCTGGCTGCTCCAACCGGCGCAGCGTTCTGCTCCCCAACAAATCATGTGTCGTGCACAAATGCACCCCGCCAACGATGCGCCGGATGTGTCTCCCAGCGAGCCACACAGAACGTGGCAGCGTCGTGCCTGCTTTCTTTTTTGTGGGGAGGAGAGGGGCGCACACGGCAGCCCAGTGGTGGCGATGCTGTCGGAGAGATGCTCCCAGCAAGGGGCAGGGGCCACCTCTGTCTCCCCGTGTGCACCCTCTTCCTGGGAGGGGGGGGCACAGTGTGGGGTCATTCATCAGTGAGGGCACAATGGCCCCTCCGCTGCTCTCGGCCCCTTTGCAGAGCTCTGCACTGTGCAAAGCAACACACCCAGTGATGTCATTCAGGGGGAATGGACCAGAACGGGCGTTCCGGATCCTAACGGGCTCCGTAGCTGGTTCCGGGTTCCCGACAAGTGCCAATCAAAAGTGAGTTCCTGTTCCTAAATCATTTGAATGACACCACTGTGCAAAACCCACTGTGATCCTCACTTAGATGTGTTCATCCTTAGCCGCAGCTCAGCTCTGCTGCCTTCAAGCCCAAAATTAGAACAGACCAAAGAAAATGCTTATTGACCCAGCAAGTTGTTAGTCTGTGGAACACCTTACCACTGGACCGTGGTGGTGGCATCTGGCCCCCGGTGCCTTTAAAAGGAATTGGACCAATTGATGGAGGAAAAGTCCATCACAGGCTACTACAAGCCATGATGGGTGTGTGCAAATCTCCTGGGTTTAGAAGTAGGCTGGTTTGGAATGCCACGTGCAAGGAGATGCAGGTATGTGTGCTCTCCAAGGCACCTGGTGGGCCACTGTGAGATATAGGGAGCTAGACTAGATGGGCCTTTGGCCTGATCCAGCAGGGCTCTTGGGATCTTTTCGTTTTTGGCTAAAGTCCCTTCAGAATACGTATTACTGGCTTCAGGCTTGCTCTGTAGACTGACGTTCCCAATCCTACCACCACGCCCCCTCCCTCTCCGGAGAGTCGCCCGCGCACAGGCCCCGTCTCCAGGGCGCGCCGTGGGGACGAGGGAGGCTGGTCACTCGCAGCTCCTTGCTGGGTGGCCGACAAGCCCCGAGCGGTTTCCCGGGACTGAAAAACAGCCCAGTCACGCAGAGGCAGCGCGGGGAAGCCGAGCGAGCTGTTGCCGGCACGGCGCTGCCGCTCCGCGTCCAGCCGGAGCCGGGGAAGCGAGGGTTGGTCATCCGTCCCTGCATTGGTCAGCGGTCACAGCCGACAGCAAACTGCCGGAGGGCTGCCGCCGCGCTCCAAGCGGGCGCGCCCGCCGGAGAGCATCACGGAGGCAGCCCGGCCCTCGCAAACCGGATCCAGAAGGAAACCCATTTGCCCGGCCGCGCTGGGGACTGCAGAGCCACCTCGCGCCCCCCCCCCCCCGGGAAAGGCCTCCCCAGGGCGGCCTTTCAGGAGCGGGGCCTCTGATCGCCTGGCGCGGCAGCTGCGGTGCAGCGCACAAATTGGCTCCTTCCCTGCCATTAATTAAGCCCGCCGTCCTCGTCTCTCCCGCCGCTGCGCTCGCTCTGCTGGTCCGGCCACCGTCCCAACGCAGCCCTTGGCGGAGTTAGCGCCGGCTCCTTGGCTCGGCCCGGCCCACCCGTAATTGCGGCTGCCTGCTGGGTTTCAAATGAACCTTCTTTTCTCTTCCGGCCTGCGCTGGGCAGAGGAAAACGGGGCAGGGAGCCTCTTTTGTCCGCAGCAACGCTGCTGGCCAGGGAAATGGGAGCTGCTCCGGCCGTGGCAGGGGGGGCCCAAGGCCTCCCGATGCTGCCCGAGGCAGCGTGCCAAACACCCCCCCCCCTTGCCCAATTGGTTCAGGCTCAGCAATTAAGGGTGCGGTCCAGCTTTCCAGCACTGACATAGCTGTGCCTATTGGGCATGTGCTGCATCTTGCATTGGGGGGGGGCAGTCACGGCGGCCTCCTCAAGGGAATGGTTGTGCCCTTACCTTGGAGTGGCACTGTCCTTGCAGGGATGTGGCACAGCAGCCCTGTCCCCGTTTTCCTCTGTATGCCATTTTGGTGCCGCACCAAGCATGCATTTGGGTGTCAAACGAAGGGAAGAACTGTCCAATTTGAAAGTGCTACCTAAAAAGGGGAGCCGTATGTGGGTTTAAGCCGTGACCACCTTCTGGGCAAGGCTTCCCTGCTACGGGCTGCAATGGAAATTCAGGGCAAGGAAAATTACATAAGAACATAAGAAGAGCCCTGCTGGATCAGGCCAAAGGCCCATCTAGTCCAGCTTCCTGTATCTCACAGCGGCCCCACCAGGTGCCCCAGGGAAGCACGAGGCACAAGACGCTTGCATCTTGTTGCCACTCCCTTGCACCTGGCACTCTGAAGTAGCCCACCACCAATGTAAGGAGGTTGCACAATCCATCACTGCCTATAGCCCACAATGGACCTTTCCTCCAGAAATCCGTCCAATCCCCTCTTAAAGGCATCCAGACCAGAGGCCATCACCACCTCCTGTGGCAAAGAGTTCCACAGATTAACTACCTGCTGGGTCAAAAACTACTTCCTTTTATCTGTTTTAACTCTCCCAACCCTCAGTTTTAGCGGATGCCCCCTGGTTCTGGTGTTTTGAGAGAGGGAAAAGAACATCCCTTTATCGACTCTATCCCTTCTGTGCATAATTTTGTATGTCTCAATCATGTCCCCCCTCAGGCGCCTTTTTTCTAGGCTGAAGAGCCCCAAAAGTTCCAGCTGGCCTCACCGCTATCTTTCTGTGTCTGCGCGCCTGTCCTTGCTTGTTCCTCTTTGCCAGTCTCAGCCTCTCGCCACACCTGCTCAGACAGGCCCCAAGGCAGCTGCTAAAAAATCGCTCCTATGACTCAAGGCAAAAGAACTCCAGTGCGTCTGGAAGTGGGCAGGAGCACAAATGTGCAGAGAACCAGAGGAACACTGTCCAGAGAGGCTGGTGAAACCTGAACCGTGTCCTGAGCTAAACTGGGAGTACTGGTGTCATATTAGGAGAGCACCACAAACACAGCCACACACACACGGGCAACCCACTTTTTATTGGCTTAAATCTTTGTTGCTCACAACTTTGTTATCCCAAAGGGACGCTCAAAGAGGCTAAAATTGCAGGCACAGTCATAAGACAGCAAACCTAGCATGGGTGTATCCGAGAATGCCTCCCCTGCTTTACTGAGATGAAATAGTTCTTCTGGCCAAGCTTATATGTCTGCTCAGAGGGAAAATTCACTCTCCTGTAGTACAGTAACCAGCAAACAGTGAAGGTTCTGGCAACAGTAAAAGCAGCTAGCAGCAACTCTTGGTGGGAAAACACTTCTTGGCTAAAGTCCAACTGTTGAGAGCCTCCTTAACATGGCTCTGTACCCCATTGTGGTTATCTTGGCCCTATAGGTAATACTTGACAACTTAATAAAAAGCCGAGACATCACCCTGCCAACAAAGGTTCGCATAGTCAAAGCTATGGTTTTCCCAGTAGCAATGTATGGCTGTGAGAGCTGGACCATAAGAAAGGCAGAGTGCTGAAGAATAGATGCTTTTGAATTATAGTGTTGGAGAAGACTCTTGAGAGTCCCCTGGACTGCAAGGAGGTCCAATCGGTCAATCCTCCAGGAAGTCAAGCCTGATTGCTCCCTGGAAGGAGAAATCCTGAAGCTGAAGCTCAAATACTTTGGCCACCTGATGAGAAGAGATGACTCTTTAGAAAAGACCTTCATGCTGGGAACGATCGAAGGCAAAAGGAGAAGGGGGAGGCAGAGGATGAGATGGTTAGACAGTGTCACCGAAGCAATGAACATGAAATTGGGTGAACTTCAGAAGCTAGTGGAGGACAGGGAGGCCTGGCATGCTGTGGTCCAGGGGGTCGCGAAGAGTCGGACACGACTTAACGACTGAACAATAGGTAATACTTGTGATTGCTATGCTCATGATGGCCAGATGAAGGTGTAACCAGATACACCTAATGCAGGACTTGTGAAGGGGTAAGACCAGGATGTGATGGGACATTTAGCAGCAACACTCCCATTGGTTGTTGCTGCCACCACCAACCCATACCCCAACCTAACAAGAAGCAGTTCCTGGGACAAACTCCCCTTGCAATTCCCAGGTTTCTCTTTAATTCCTTCTCCCTCCTTTCAAGAGGGAGAAATGGTGGTTTGATACCTATCTCACACAAAGGAATAGAACCCCAACTGTTTACTAACATATATAACAAGTACAAATTAGTGTGCAAGGTCTCTATCTCTAAAAAAGATCCAATTAAACCACAGTACTACAAACTACGAGGCTGCCAACCCACAGAATTCCTAATAATAAAACTCCCCCTTTTGCAAATCGGTTAAGATGAATCTAGGAGAAAACAGAAGAAACCTCGCACAGTCAGTGGCGTCTCTACAGGGAGGGCAGAGCTCTAAGTTTTGCAAGAAGCCTTACCTTGCAGTGGAAATCATGCCTCTCCTGCACCGTTTTAGACAATCCTCACAGGGAAAAGCAACATCTTGGTGTTTCTTACTGGCTACAGCAGCAAGGGAGAGGAGGGATTTACATGACAGGGTAAGGCTCCTTGCAAAACTTAGAGCTGTGCCCTCCCTGTAGAGACGCCACTGTGCACAGTTTACTTTCCACTGGCTCACCACCACCACCACCACCACCACCACTACTACTACTACATCTCCTATACTTCCAGCTTCCCTGGGAAAATGCCAAAAGGGTCTGCTCTCTACTGCTTTAATCTTCATCCTAATGAGGCCAACCACCATCACTTGAACCTTTTTACAAACGAGGAGCTCTATCCATTTTTACTGCCAACGCAAGAAAATAAGACCTACATCAGTGGTCCTTGAACTTTTTAGCACCAGGACCCACTTTTTAGAATGACAATCTGTCCGGGACCCACCGGAAGATGTCATGGCCAGAAGTGCCGTCATTGTGACACCAGAGCCTGCCGTTTTTGAGAATGCTGCAAGAAGTTGGGCGATGTCTCGGCTAGTTTCCAATCGGAGCCATTCCCAGCAGCTAGAGCAAACCCTCTGTTGGCTCTGAATGGCTCCGAAGAGGAGAGGGACTGCTTGCAAAACCTAGTGCTGTGATCCCCTTCTAGCTATGCCTCTGGTGACATGGATGTCACCAGTGGGTAAACCGAAAAAAAATGTTTGTTTACAAAAAATCAAATATACCGTACATTCTAGCCAAAGTAGGCTATGCACTTGCATTTCACACACAAGCAGAGCAGAAGAGACTTTTAGTATCATTCACTGAAGTTTCACTTTAGGGGAAATGGCCTAGGAATGCTTAGGGCTCTGCTGCGTGGGTTTGTAGAGAGCTGGCACTGCAAGTAGCCGGCATTCCTCCGCTGGGGAAGACAGGATTTCAGATGACTTTTCTTGGAGCACACAGCAACACTCAGCAGGCCCCATATAATAACATAACTATTTATTACAGCAACATACTGGAAAGCCCTGGTGCATAGGAACTGAGATTAGTGACTAAAACAAGCAAACAAGCAAGCAAGCAAGCAACACACAGACAAAACTTGTCTGCAGGCCATCTCTATCTGCTCCAATTCTTGAGGATTTCATGCAGGCCCGACAGCTCACATAGGTTTCTCCTGCTTCCCTCCCAACCAGTTTTCTCGCATGGCCTTTCTTCTCCTGAGGCCTTCTAAGGCCCTCTGGTGCAAGCCTGCAAACCTACGCAAGGGATGGATAGAGTGGATAGGGGGAATCATCTTTTCCTTTTCTCACCACACCAGAACCAGGGGTCACCCGCTAAAATTGAAGGTTGGAAGAGTTAGAATGGAATGAATCTGTGGAACGCCTTGCCACAGGACGTGGTGATGGTGTCTGGCCTGGATGCCTCTAAGAAGGGATTGGACAGATTTCTAGAAGAAAAATCCATCCCAGTTTACAAGCAATGATGGGTATGTACAGCATCTGGTTTTAGAAGACTATCTCAGAATGATAGGTGCAAGGGAGTGGCAACAGGATGCAGATACATTGTGGTCTTGCTAACTGGGCAAGAGGCACTTTTTCAAGTGGTGTTCCTCTTAGATTTATCAGGGGGTAAGTAATTGTCCCTCTTCACCCCTGTCTTTTCTAGTGGCTGTTGCTGGTGGTGGTCTGCATTTTTGTAGACCATGAGCCCTTTTGGGAAAGGGAGCCATTTAACTTGAAGATTATGATTATGATTTGCCTGTAAACCGCCTTGTGAACTTTGTGCTGAAAAGCAGTATATAAATACTGCTTGCTTGCGCGTGTGCTCCCTACAGCATCTGATGGGCCACTGTGCGTTATGGGAACAGTGGCCCGGGAATGCTGGTCATTCAAGCAAACAATGGGAAGCTGGACCGGATGGGCCCTTGGCCTGATCCAGCAAGGCTCAGGGGTTGTAAATCCACAGATCACAAACCGTGGTTACTGAGGACGGACTTCTTGCCTGGGTGACTTCTCAGAAGGAGGGTTGCCCCAGCCAAGTGCGAGAGTCTTCTGGGACTCCGGAGCTCTGTGCACAGGTGACTGGAGGGACGTGAGGTCTCCCCAGTTCTCCTCCGACTGCTCCTGCGCCTGGCTCTGATGCTTTTTGATCACGTTGACAGTCAGCCTGGGAAAGCGAAGCTGTGGCTGTGTCCTGTCAAAACAATAGCACAGTTGGGACTGACTGCTTGCGTTCTGCCCGCGTCTCATCCTGAAGGCACCAAGCGCTCAGAGGGCTTGCAAAATGGGCGCTCCTTCCGAGGGGCAGACCTGCTACTTTCCTCGTTATCTGCTCTTCTGTCTTCGTTATCCACAATGCAGAGGCCGTCCGAAGGCTGCAGGGACCTTCCGAATGGCACCTGCCACCAGCACTAGCATTTTAAAATGGCCAGCAGAAGCATCCTCCGGCCATGTTTAAGGGGTCCGTGCTGGTCGCAGGTGCCATTCTGAAGCTCCCTGTAGCCTCTGGAAGGGCTCTGCTGCATTCAGAGGTATTTGGGCATTTCCTGCTGCACTCTGCGGGCTTCCATTGAGGGTCTCTGCTGGATTCTTCTAATGGCAGAGAGGATATCCTTGCACCTAACATAAGAACATAAAAAGAGCCTTGCTGGATCAGGCCAAAGGCCCATCTAGTCCAGCTTCCTGTATCTCACAGCAGCCCACCAGGTGCCCCAGGGAGGCACGAGACAACAAGATGCTTGCATCCTGTTGCCACTCCCTTGCACCCGGTACTCTGAAGTAGCCCACCACCAATGTAAGGAGGTTGCACAATCCATCATGGCCTATAGCCCACGATGGACCTTTCCTCCAGAAATCCGTCCAATCCCCTCTTAAAGGCATCCAGACCAGATGCCATCACCACCTCCTGTGGCAAAGAGTTCCACAGATTAACTACCCCATTGGTCCCATAGGATCAATGATTCGTTTTCAGCGGATTCGCTAACTGCGAGGATGTCCAGGAACGTAACCCTCGCAGATAATGAGGATGGATGGCATCATGCTTGAATCTCTTTTAATTTGCCTTTCTTGTTAATTGCGATGCAAAAAAACTCAGCCGACCTCTTTCTGCAAGCCGCACATTGTATGTCCAAGAGTCGCATGTGGCTCGCATGTGGCCACCCTTTGACACAGAATCCCTTTGGAGCAGTTGTGGGGCTCACAAATTCCACCTGCCCCCTGTCTCCCGGGCATCGTGTCTTCTTTGGCCCTTGGTTGCATCATAGGTGGTTTGTTCAGGTGTGGGCGGCAGGTTCGTCTTGCAGGAAGGGCTGCCTGGGCTGACAAGGGCATCGAGGAAGTCTTGGCTGCAAACAAACCTGTCCCCCCTCTCCTTCCCTCGGCACTCCTCAAGCCGGTTGTTTCGTTGTCAGAGCCGGCACAAACGCACTGCCCAAGTCCCCCCTGCGCAGCTGCTCTGTCCGCTGTCTGGGCAGACTGTCAGGCCCATAATGCTTCCTTGTAGCGCTCAGTGCCTCACATTCCTTTCCAGAGAGGCGGGAGGGGCCTGGGGGGGGGCTCTTGGTGCCGCTAACTGCCTCTGGCAGCTCCCCTCATGCGTGAGAGGCACAGAGATGTGGCAGCAGCCCTTGTCTGACTAGGGAGAGAAGCGGGGATGGATCCTCAGTTTGGGAAAGGGGGCATTGCGGAGTCAGGTGGCGGCTGGAGCAGGTTGCTGGGGCTGGCGGCTTCACCGTCTCAGTCTCGCTGAGCCCCGTCTCCGGCCTCTCTCTCAAGCTCCATCCGAGCAGGAGGAAGGGCAGCAGCACTTCGCCCTCACCACTGACAAGCGTGGGTGGAGGTGGGATGGAGTTTCCCCAGCAAATATTGTGAGCCCAAATTAGCTTGCAAACGGGGGGGGGGGGGGTTATGGTCCAAAACCTGAATTCCATCTTATTGGCCCTCTTTGCCATTCCCATTTTGTTCTGTCTCCTACGGCGGCCCGGCCGGGACCCAAATGGCAGGGTATGGGACTACATCTCTGAACTCTTAAACAAATATTTTGGATTTTTTTTTTAACCTACCATCATTATCAGGATGGATTGGGGTATTCTCAGTGGTGTCATTCAAATGATTTAGGAACAGGAACTCACTTTTGATTGGCACTTGTCTGGAACCCGGAACCAGCCACGGAGCCCGTTAGGATCTGGAACGCCCGTTCTGGTCCGTTCCCCCTGAATGACATCACTGGGTATTCTGTTCCCATGTGAAGTAAAACCAAGCTATTGCCATCTTTTTATTTTTTGCAGCCATATTGATACCTATTAGAACTGGTGCTGATGAGGATAATTTTGACAGCCTGGTGAAGGGGGGATGGGGACATATTGGGCCATCTATTGGGAGGCTGTTAACTTGAAAACATATGGGACGTGGTGGCGCAGTGGGTTAAACCGCTGCTGCTGGGCTTTCTGACCGGAAGGTTGGGAGTTCAAGACCGCGCGACGGAGTGAGGGCCCGTTGCTTGTCCCAGCTCCTGCCAACCTAGCAGTTCCAAAGCACCTAAATGCCAGTAGATAAATAGGGACCACTTCGGTGGGAAGGTAATGGCGTTCCGTGCGCTACGGCGTAGAGTCATGCCGGCCACATGACCGCGGAAGCTTGTCCTCAGACAAACGCCGGCTCTACAGGCTTAGAAACGGAGATGAGCACCGCCCCCTACAGTCGGTCACGACTAGACCATTCGGTCATGGGGAACCCTTTACCTTTACCTTTTATCTTAAGAACATAAGAACATAAGAAGAGCCCTGCTGGATCAGGCCAAAGGCCCATCTAGTCCAGCTTCCTGCATCTCACAGCGGCCCCAGGGAGGCATGAGACAACAAGATGCTTGTATCCTGTTGCCACTCCCTTGCACCCAGTACTCTGAAGTAGCCTACTACTCATGTAAGGAGGTTACAACCCATCATGGCCTATAGCCCACGATGGACTTTTCTTCCAGAAATCCGTCCAATCCCCTCTTAAAGGCATCCAGACCAGATGCCATCACCACCTCCTGTGGCAAAGAGTTCCACAGATTAACTACTCACTGGGTATCTTGAAAAAGCTTGAGAACCCCTGCTGTAGCCCAGCACTGTCCTCCCCCACTGCCCCCCACACACACTGGAGGAAATACCTGAGTTAAGGGTGTTTGGAGGGGAAGGGATGGGGGTGGCTTCCTTGGCTCGAGCCCCGTTTCAGTGGCTCTCTCTTTTCCCCAGGTGTTCCCTTCCTGCCCAGCCAGCCTTGCTGGTTCCCAGCCGTTGGGAGGGAAGGGGTTAACCTCCAGACCCTACCTGCCACTGCATTTCCAAGATGCCTGAGATGAAAGCCCATAATTTATTCTCCCCACACACGAAGGAGCAATTAGTTCTAAACACGGCTTAATCAGTCAGCGCGAGATTGATTTCTGTAGACTCGGATTTGGTGGCTGCTGGCACGGTGCCAGCCTGCGAGCAATCTCCAAATAAATGAAGTGCAGAGAAGTAAGCCATTACATAATATGATATATGGGGCCTGTAACTTGCTCTCCTGCTCATTAGTATGCCTCTGGACAAAGCCGTGGCACCAGCTCTCTGCAGACGCCGCAGCCTCCCCCCCGCTCCCCGGTCAGGCGCTATCAGGATTCTGCTACTATCTCCCATTCCACCCACCTTCTCCAGGCAATTGCTGTTTCTGGGGATTAAATCCCGGCCTCGGCAGGCTGCTTGCCCTGTTCCAGGCTGCAAATGCAGCGGACTCCTGTCCCTTTACCGAACCAGCTGAAGAACATAAGAACCTAGGAACAGCCCCACTGGATCAGGCCAAAGGCCCACCTACTCCAGCTTCCAATCTGGAAGCTACTCCAGCTTCCCACTGGATCAGGCCAAAGGCTCCACCTACTCCAATCACAGTGGCCCACCAGATGCCTCAGGGAGCACACAAGGCAACAAG
>JAJKFI010000022.1:6401415-6416902 GCA_029204185.1 Lerista edwardsae | reverse complement strand
TTATTATTATTATTATTATTATTATTATTATTATTATTATTATTATTTATTGTCATTGTATTACACAACGAAATTCACTGACACCCGGAGACCAGACCAACAATCCCCCCAAATCCCCCACACCCCCTACCCCCCCTTGAAATTCCTCTTCTAAAACACAAACATCCACACAATAGACAATAGTACAGTCCGACTGCCCCTATCTACTGGTACTTAAGTTCGTTGTTCAATGCTGTTATGGCTCTAGAATAAAAACTGTTTATGAGACGTGTCGTCCGAGCTTTAATAGTCCTATATCTCCTGCCAGAAGGTAGCAGTTCAAAAAGGTTGTAAGCAGGATGGGAAGAGTCTCTAAGGGTGTTATGTGATTTCTTTAAACAGCGGGTGGCGAAAATATCATCAAGGGTGGGTAGCTGGAGCCCGATGGTGTGCTGGGCCACTTTAATAATTCTCTGTACTGCCTTCTTATCCCCTACAGAGCTGCTCCCATACCATACTAAAATGTTGTATGTCAGGACACTCTCGATGGTGCTACGGTAGTAGGCCAGAAGTAGACGTTGAGAAAGATTCATCCTCCCAAGCACCCTTAGGAAGTACAGCCTCTTCTGCGCCTTCTTCACTAGCATCTCGGCATTTAATGTCCATGTGAGGTCCGATGAAATGTGGGTGCCCAGAAATTTGAAACTGCCAACGCTTTCCACCTCCTCACCATCTATATGCAAAGGCAAATGCACATCTCTCTTCCTCCTAAAATCGATTATAAGCTCTTTAGTTTTTTTGGCATTAAGTGTAAGATGGTTTTCTTTACACCACAGTATCAGCCCTTGAACTTCCTTTCTGTACGCAGTCTCATTGTTCTCATTGATGAGCCCCACTACACTTGTCTGCATTGAAATGCATCTGCCATTTTGTTGCCTATTTCCTCAGTGGAGAGATCCTTCTGGAGCGCTTTACAATCCCTTCTGGTTTTCACCACCTAGAAAAGTTTCGTGTCATCCGCAAACTTGGCACCCATCCCAGGACAGATCCTTGGGGCACTCCGCTTTTCACCATCCCTGCTTTATGGTGGTGGATCATGAGATCTGCCACTGTTAGGTCCTCATAGGACTGGGCCATTAATTCATTTCCTTTTTTTTTTCTTCAGGCAGACATTGCTAGACTTTTCCATCAAGTCCAAATCTACTTCCCTTTCCCTCAAAGCCTACTATTAAGAGTGGCAGAAAACTTCACGTTTCAATCGAATTGATTGTATTGTCATTTCAATTTCCATTTAACTTCATTTTAAAACGGCATCTTCCTTGATCTTTCCCCATTTATTTCCACTTAATTTAATTCCTTCAATTGATTTGAAATTAAAATTCTTTAATACATTCTTCGCATGCATTTCGTTTCTTTTCATTTCGTAACTACATTTTTTTCCTTACTGCCACCTCCTCTGTTTCTCTGTTTCAGGATGGGTTGGTAAAGAAATTCAAAAGAGAACCTTCTTCTAAGATAACCTTGGGAGCTCTACTCAAGTAACTGAAGGGTTGTCACTCAGAAGAAGGGGAGAAAACTGCAAACTATGTTTGGACCACTCTCACAGTCAGAGAGGCCAGCACACAGACGTGCTCCATCCTCCCAAACTCCAAGAGTGGTCCAAACATACTTTACGGTGTCCCTTGTGCCAGCCAAACTTTGCTGGCCTAACTGTGCCGGCCTAACTCGGTGGTGGCCCCCCAACTTTGGAATACCCTCCCCTTAGAACTGAGAACTGCTCCCTCCTTGTTAACATTTTGGCGGGGGCTGAAGACCTTTTCATTTCAAAAAGCTTTTAATTGTTGACAGGCTGGCTGGCTGGTGTGTTATATTTTATATCTTATGATCCACAGGGCTTGTTTTTAAATTCTATTGTTTTGTTTTAATTTTGTTTTTACTATATTGTTTTAATATTGTTTTTATATTGTTTTTTAATGTTAAATTTTATATTTCCTTGTAATGCCGCCTTGGGTGCCTTCGGGCATAAAGGCGGGATAAAAATCTAATAAATAATAATAAATAATAATAACTCCAGGTTAGAATTGCACTCTGAGTGCGGCGTGTCGAATGACTGGTGTAATCCTCTCCTGAGCTGTTGAGGCAGATTCATCGGACTTGATGTGTCGGTGCCTGAAAAGTCTCTGTTTTGTCTGCAGCACCAAACCGGCGATGTTGGGCCCTGCTGGCATCTTGATCCTTTGCGTATGGAGTGCTGCAATGGGCCAGTGCTGTGAAGCAGCTGCGCCAACGTAGTCAGAGCGCTGTGCTGTGCTAGACAAGTGGGATGCGCCTCCCTTCCTAAGCGATGTGTCAGTTGCAATCCCACGGAAAACACCTGACTGGCAGCACATCACAAGCACATGGCGAAGCCTTGCTGCCTAAAATGCAATGCAATTGCATTGCTTTGCAATGCTGCGCAGATGGGATGGCTTCAGCTCCACTTCTGGGGTGCTGCCAATTCCCCTTCCTCTCTCCCACTAGTTTCACACCACGGGTTGGCCACTAGACTGTATACAGCACACGGTTCCGGGTGCTGCTGAGTGAGGGGCCATGCAAGCAGTGGTGTCATCCAACCGGTACGCTGGGTGGGACGTCCGGGTGATCGGCAGCCTGCCCGTCGCGTTCCGCAGCGTTCCGCCGTTTGCGTAAAGTACACAAGCGGCGTAACTGGTTACGCAAACGGCGTAACGCTGCGGTACGCGACAGGCGGGCTGCCAATCACCCGGCTGTCCTGCCCAGCGTAGCGGTAGGATGACACCACTGCATGCAAGTCTATACATGGAGGAAGATGCTTTCTAGGTCCAGTGGTCCACGATCTGGCCATTCGTCTCCAAGCTCTCTCTTTCCAAGAGTTTGAGCTCTCTCTGGAGTCAGAGAGGCTAGAACACAGATGAGCGCCATCCTTCCTGACTCCGAGAGTGGTCCAGACACACTTTACGGTGGCCCTTGTGCCAGCCACGCTTTGCTGGCCTAACTGTGCCGGCCTCACTCCAGATTAGGATTGTGCTCTCAGTCTGTGTGTCTGTATAAGGGCCAAAGCAAGTTCCCCTCCAAGAAGGCTCCTTCATCACTCTTTACTTCCTGAACTAAGAACATAAGAACATAAGAAGAGCCCCACTGGATCAGGCCAAGGCCCATCTAGTCCAGCTTCCTGTATCTCACAGTGGCCCACCAGGTGCCTAAGGTAGCTCAGTAGACAACAAGATGCTTGCATCCTGTTGCCACTCCCTTGCACCTGGCATTCTGAAGTAGCCTACTATTAATGTAAGGAGGTTGCCCAACCCATCATGGTCTATAGCCCGTGATGGACTTTTTCTCCAGAAATCCATCCGGTTCCCTTTTAAAGGCATCTAGCCCAGATGCCATTACCACCTCCTGTGGCAAGGAGTTCCATAGCTTAATTTCCCCACTGAAAAGACAGTAACTGAGCTCAGGCGGCACACAACGGAATGAGCTCAGCCGCTACAATCCTGCCAGGTATCATGAAGCTCCATGGAAATAAAAGGGGGGGGAGGAAAAGAAGAAAGACCGAGCTGGGAGATGTTAGCCCCACAGATGACCAGATTATCTTCTGGCACTCCCAATCAGCCCTGAGTCTCTGCTCTCCAACTCTGTCCCTTGCAGACGGAAGAATGCCAAGCCTCCAGAAAAAGGAAGCAGCTATCGCTACTGAGACGGCATCTGTAATAATGCCGCATAAAAGAGAGCCGAAAAACCCCAAATGCACAGGCAAAAAAGGCTATCATCTGAACATCAAAGGCAATAACTGCTCTGCTGCATCTTTAATTTATTTGCTGCTGCTCTCTGTTGATAACTTCTCGGTCTTTGTGTGGAATAAATTCCCTGCATTGTGTTCTGTCTTGAGATTCCCACTTGGAGATGCATATATTCCGAAAGATGAGGCAGAAGCTGAGTTGGGCTTTGGATTCCCTGCGTGACTGTTTTGGGACCCGCCAGAGGTTGCGACACCCAGATCCAGTGCGATGAATCCCAGGGCGCCATCCTAACCAGGAGTGAGGCCGGCACAGTTAGACCAGCAAAGTTTGACCAGCACAAGGGCCATTGTAATGCGCGTTTGGACCACTCCCGGAGTCAGGGAGGACGGGGCACGTCTGTGTGCTGGCTTCTCTGACTCCTGAGAGTGGTCCTAACGTGCTTTACAGTGTCCGTTGTGCCAACCAAACGCTGCTGGACTAACTGTGCCAGCCTCACTCCATAAGAACATAAGAACATAAGAAGAGCCCTGCTGGATCAGGCCAAAGGCCCATCTAGTCCAGCTTCCTGCATCTCACAGCGGCCCCACCAGGTGCCCCAGGGAGGCATAAGACAACAAGATGCTTGGATCCTGTTGCCACTCCCTTGCACCCAGTACAATCCACTCCAGATTAGGACTGCGCCAGTGGTGTCATCTAAAGGATTTAAGAACAGGTACTCACTTTTGATTGGCACGTGTCGGGACCCGCC
Organism: Lerista edwardsae; assembly: GCA_029204185.1. NCBI lineage: Eukaryota > Metazoa > Chordata > Lepidosauria > Squamata > Scincidae > Lerista > Lerista edwardsae. Next base: position 6,412,420 of record JAJKFI010000022.1, on the reverse strand, counting down.
CACCAGAAGTGACATCATAAGCCAGAAGTGATGTCGTGGCAGGAAGTGACATGAAAAAAGCCCTTTTTGAGGCCTCAGATGATTTTAAGCTAACCCAACAGTTGCAACAGTATTCCACAGCACCCCCAGAACATGTGAAGGAGGCCTGGCATCATGTTAAAACCCCAGAGCAACTCATTTTTCAGTGGCAAGGAAAGGAAAGGCTCCGCTCGCTGCCTGCCTGCCTGCCTGGCTGGCTCTGAGAACATGCAGGCAACTCAAACATGCAGGAAATTCAAACGTTGCAGAGGGCAGAGTCGACGAGTGGGTGGGTGAATGGGCGGGGCCAGCTGTAATCCTAGAAACCGGTACTTGCGTACCCCCACGTACCCCCTGCATGACATCACTGGACTGCGCCCTGAGATTGGTTAAAGGGACCCCAAACCCATCTCCATGGGCCGTTTGATTCAGGGATGCCAGATGGGAAGTTTTCAAGTCAGGTTCAAGGAGATCTTTTGATTCAGGTTGACTTTTGCTCTTGGGGAAGACCAGTATTACATCCACTCTGGCTGTGGTCCATCTTTACTGGGTGATGGGTGAAGAAGTATAGACCAAGGAATGGGGAGGCTGAGCGTGAGGAAAGGAGCACAGTCCCCCCCTTTTGGATTTTTCCACTCTTGGCCAGTGCGCCCTGGCCATCATTTACTGCATATGGCTACCCCACTGGGCCTCCAACATGGATCGGAGCCTTGAAATCTGGGCCAACTCGTCATTCTTTGGCTCCTGCGTGGAGCTCTCCCACACAAACGCTTCCTGCCTCTTTAACTCCAAACTGATGCATCTCCCAGGTTTGTTTTTTCCCCCCCCTCATCTATTAAAAATTGTTTCTTCCTTTCCCCCCTTTCTTCCTCTTCCTTCCCACGTGCTGCAGCTGTTTCTCCTGCTGGCCCTGTGCTACTGCAAAATACGATTGGCTTCCCTTCATCCCTTTCATAATCACCAGCTCTACTCCATTCCTGCTCACGAGGTCTTTCGAACACGCTGCCAAAGGGATTCGTGCAAAGGATGTGCTAGCAGGGGACGGGAAATGTTTTCAGGCAAGAGGGACTTGGGATCAGAGGTTCCCAGAGCATCTAGGGTTTGTGAATATGTGAATCGGACTGTGCTGTACACTGGCACCCTGTGCGTGGGAATGAGCACAAGACCTTAAGAACATAAGAACATGTGGAACTCTTTGCCACAGGAGGTGGTGATGGCGCCTGGCCTAGATGCCTTTACAAGGGGATTGGACAGACCGTCTTTCTATACAAAGTTTTTTAAAAAGATGTCTGGATTTCGGAATAGTTTGGATTTTGGATGTCTGGATAAGGAATCGTCTACCTGTAATGTTGAAAGACCGTGGTCTAGAAAGCGTAATGCTTTGGAATTATGAATTGTCCAGGCCAGTAGTGGGATCTAAATGATTTAGCAAGAGGAACTCACTTTTGATTGGCACTTGTGTCAGGACCCGCCCACCGGAAGTGACGTCATATCCGGAAGTGATGTTGTGGCAGGAAGTGACATCATCAAGCAGGAAGTGCTGTCATTGTAACACAATAAAATGACATGAACTGTAAATTGGCACCCAAAAAACTAGACCAACCACTCCACAACAGTTTCAGCAGGCATCTGTGCATTTTTAGGTGGGCTAGCAAGCCCCAAAAACTAGACCAACCATTCCACAACATTCTTCTTTCATACTGCTGCGGGAGGGAGGGGGGATGGGGAGAATGAGGGGGAATGGGGAGAAGGCAGGCCATGCCACGGAGCCAGCCAGCTGGGTTGTTTTTACTGCTGTGGGAGGGAGGGGGATGGGGAGAACGAGGGGGAACGGGGAGAAGGCAGGCCACGCCGCGGAGGGAGCCCAGGCCTACCTGCTGCCGTCTCCCGCCACCGCCACCGCGGCTGGGCCGCCACCGCTGCCGATCTCCCACCGCCTCCAGTTCAAATGTTGCAGAACTGGGGGCGGAGCGCATGCACAACCAAAGAAAAACAACTTAAAAAAAACGGAGAAAAAAATAGCCAGAAGCCAGCCGACGTCAGCGAGTGGGCGGAGCCAGCCAACGTTCCAACAAGTGGAACTCTGTTCCCCCACGTTCCCCCTCAATCCCACCACTGGTCCAGGCCCTGTTTGACTTTCTCTTCTCTTTGTTCCAATTGGCTGGTTATATTTATGGAAACAATGAGTCAGAAAACAAAGAACTGACCATACCTTGGAAGATAAACCTGCTAAAAATATCCTTAGGGCAAATGAGCTTTGGAAAAAAAAATCAAGATAACAATGAACTAATTAATATGCAGGTGTGACCAGCTGAAATCTTATTAACACAATTAACCAATTCTTCAGGGACATCTACACAGATGTCTGCTAGGAAGGCAGACAGGAGTTCAAAAGGGCCTCCATAAAACAGGTGTAAAGTTTTCCAATACGCATTTCAGGGACAAAAGACAGCTAAGATTGGAAAGCTGAATCATTGACCCAACGTGGATCCCTGTTCAAGACGGTAAGAATTTGAATCTACAGAGAGACAGATGCCAATATTTGTCACAGAGACTTAATTAACTTCATGGCCAAATGAGGCTTTGAATCGGAGAGTTAACAGGCAAACACAGGACATGTTGCAAAGCAAATGCCCAAGGCGGCTTACATGGGCAGACTAGTCTAAACCAGCGTTTTTCAATGGACTTTTTACAAATATTCAGTATTTTGTGATTCATGGAATCCTCAGTCCCAGATGTAGCCTCCACAGGGTGGTTCTGTCCTCTGGCTTGCATGCCATCAAGCTTCAGCAGGCAATCGTAAGTCAAGCCTGGACAGGTCCTCAAGGTTGTACTCTGTTGACCATATCACAGCTGGTCTTCTCACACGTTCCCACGCTGCCTAATCAGCTCCACAGTGACTCCGTCCTGCCACAACAGGTACTGCAGCTTGTAACAGCCTGACATTCTGTCTCCCATCCAAAAATAGGCCACGGATTCTTCTGCTTAGACAATGGATTCTCATTCCCACCTCATTCTGCGGCTGGTGAATTTCCCTTTAGAAATACGAAGAAGGGACACAATGCATCCTGATTGCCGATCCTTCCCCCTTCTTTCTAGAGCCCTCTGGATTCCACCTTTGTTGTTACCCTTTTGGTCCAGCTAAATGGAGGTGAGACTTTCCAGGTGACCCCTGACATTCACCTAATTGTCCCCTCGCTTTGATTAGATGCACCGTAAAGCCAGAAAAAGGGATCAAATTAAATTTGAGTGGCGGCAGAGCAGCTTTAGTACATTGATTAGACTTGAAAATACCACATTTAAATATCGTAGCATTTATAGGGATTAGCTGAGGCAAAGAGGCAGGGGAGAGTCAGGCACAATAAAGTGCTCCCGTGTCAATCGCTGAGTGTGACTGATTTTCGCAGCCTCTGTGGCCCTCTGATGGAAGGTGCCCCACCTTTCCCCCCCTCTATATTCAGCACCTAGTGCATGGGGAAAATGGGATCCTAACCAAATTAGCTAGCCCTGGTTCATCTGGGTTGAAACTGCATCCAGAATGCAGCTACACGTACATGCCTACATTTGAGGGCTGTTTCCAGGAAATGGTGTGGAAACGGACCACTGAGTTGCCATTTTCGTTCTCTGAAAACACACTGTGAAATGATGGCTGTCATGGCAGTGTTATTCCTTGGTACATTTTTGGGGGAAGGGAGCAAAAAAGTGCAGCCCCTGTGTTGCCAAAGAAGAGAGCCATTTCCCCACTCATTCCTTAGTTCATTTTCAGGGAAACAAAATGGCGGACGGCAGGAACCTGTTGCCATGAAGACCGGCATCACAGAAAACACTGCTGCCTCTGCATGGGGGGAGAAGTAGCAGAAGGAAAACAAAAACATGCTTTTCTGGGACAGACTCTGTCAAGCATGTAATCATGCACCCCTGGTGTAGCGCCCAAGGCAGGTGCTCCTCAGGCTCCACTCAAGTTACGCCTCTTGATCTGGCTATCCCTACCTGCCATCTAGCATGGTTGGGTGGACTTGGGTGCTCAATCACTGCAACATATCAGTCCCAGTTGTGGGGCTGGTGAAGGGCTATTGTTCCTGATGGACCCAGGTTATGATTTGATTCAGCAAGAACATCTCTGCTTGCGGACTTTGTGCAATGGCACTGGTTTCAAAGTGTGAGTGTGAAACATATGGGGGGGGAAGAGAAGCTCAATCTTCATAGCTGGATTCTAAGAAAGCAGAATACTCAAGTTTCTTGACAGAGCAAGTCAAGGAAAATGAGAAGCAGAAAATACGTTGGGACATTGCCATAATTACAGATAGGCCAGCGATCCATAATTGACTTGATACGGTGATTATGGGAAATGATAGACTGAATGCAATTATGGCTTATGACATTTTTGTGGTGTCTTAGTAAATGGATATGTTCTGCTCAGAAAGAGAAACTGTGGGCCGCCATGCATCCAGGAAGGGAAATTCTCATCCAAATTTCTCCCCAAACACAGGAGATCCCAATTACCTGGTCATGTTTCCAAAGCAAAACTAATGCATTTAGATTTTGCCATTGTTCTTTTTCCCACCCAGTAATGATCTCTTTGTTTCCATTCCTTACAAATTTAACAGTTTCCTTTGATTTCTGTAACACTTTCTGGCTCTAAAAATATCAGAATTGTTCTTTCCAATTGTTCTTTTGTTTTCCAAGGGGAAAAAACCCAGCAAGCATTTAAATGCATATTTTTAATGCATTTTTCCGCAGTATTTTGATATATTTCCTACCCAAACAGCTGGGGTGATAATATATTGCAAAGTCTGCATTCACATACATGTTTTGACAAAAACGTATGGAATGCATATAATCAGTATGTATCTCCATATCTTATTAAATCTGGTATGCTGGGGAGCAGGAAAGGTTTGGAACCATGCATTCTGTTGAGAGGAATTGGATAACATTTCTAGGGGTGTTTTTTCCCCAAATTATATACATATGCATATACATTTCACAAGTGTCTTCCAACATTACTGATTGTGTGCTGATAAAATGGCAAAATATGTGATATGATCATATGGATGAGGGCATTCCAATCCTTGTCATGAGGTCTACTGAGATGCACATACAGTTATGCAAGGTGATAAAACACCGGAAAAAAAGCTGGTATGATTGTTGCGCTCCATTCTGACACCAACCTTTTTGCTGCAGGGTGTCACTCCACCAATTTTTTGGGTGCGGTTTTTCACCAGTGTTTGGGAGTTCATCTTTTTACTTTTGTGCAAGTCCACCACATATGAGAAAATGCACCTTCTTGTTTGTTATGCTTCCAGCATTTATTCGACACATTTTTTTGCTAATTTAACTGGTGTTAAATACCAAAGTTTTTAGCACTATGCCAAAGGCTGGTCCCCTTACAATGTCCCAAGCAGCGGTGTTATGCTGCTGGAACGCTGGGCGGGACATCCGGGTGATCGACAGCCCTCCGTTGCATTCCGCAGCGTTACGCCGTTTGCGTAACGTACGCAAGCGGCGTAATTGGTTACGCAAACGGCGGAACGCTGCGGAACGCGACAGGCAGGCTGTCGATCACCCGGATGTCCCGCCCAGTGTTCTGGCAGCATAACACCACTGGTCCCAAGCCTCTGTTCCTCCAGTGCTTCAATGTTCTAGCTCTCTCACCCTCCTCCTCCTCGGTCCCCTTTTTTCAATCTATCGCCTGAGATCCATGAATCTATTGCCTAAGGCAACCTCTTCAGTTGGCTTTGGGGATGGGCCGGCCATTTCCCTAATAAGAAGATAACTTGTCTTGTGTTTCCCTTTCACAGTGTGTACCCATCTCTGGGATCTGCCATTTTTCTGGAAGATCAAAACCCTACCTATGCAGAATTCGTTCGCAGCTTCCTTGTGTTTTTTTTAAATAACTCTGTCCAAATTCCCAGAGCCATTTCTTCATAGCAAGAGCACATTCCTTAAACATCTCGCTGCAATTCAATCAATCAATCACTAGTATTTATATACCGCTTTTCAACATAGAGTTCACAAAGCGGTTTACAGGCAAATAATAACATGAAAGTTAAATGGCTCCCTGTCCCAAAAGGGCTCACAATCTAAAGGAATGGAGAACACCACCAGCAACAGCCACGAGAAAGACACTGTGCTGGGGTGAAAAGGGACAATTGCTCTCCCCCTGCTAAATATAAGAGGACACCACTTGAAAAAGTGCCTCTTGCCCAGCAAGCAGGGACTAATTCAAAGGCATCTGAATGGTGGAAATGCCACTCTGGTCAGGTGTGAGAAAGGAAATTGGAATTTCTAGGAGTTCCCATTCATGGAACTGAATAGCTCCAGTTATACTGGAGCACTACTGTTATAATTTGATAATACACATACCAGCACAGTTAGATATATAATTAGATTAGAGAGGTGAACCACAGGGCTGTGGCTAGCTACAAGGGTTGGATGGATCTCTCTGTTTCTGTTCCATCCAGACTTCACAGAGCATCCTTTGATTTCCATTCTGTTAAAAATCACTAGTTTTGTTCCCATCACTAGGAAAAAATATATATTTAATTCTCTCCCCACCCCCAAGCAATTATACATAGTTTCTACTGAAATAGTTGGTGTGATAATACAGTGCAAAGTATACATTTAAATATGTTTTTACATAGAAATGCATGGAATGCATAGAATCCACAGACATGCCTGTATCTTATACAACTGGGTAGGAGGAAGGGTGAGATCCACACATCTCATTGTGAATTGTGGCAAGAGAATAATAATTCAATACCCTCTCTAGTGACTTTTTTTAAAACCATGTATGCACATTGCTACATAGACTTTGATATACAACCGTAGGTGATCTGTCTCTTTTGCAATCCTATGAATTTTGCAAAAATTTGCAATAAAGTACGTTTGGCCCCCTCTCAGAGTCAGGGAGGACGGCACACGTCTGTGTGCTGGCCTCTCTGACTCCAAGGGTGGTCCAAACATACTTGACGGTGGCCCTTGTGCTGGCCAAACTTTGCTGGTCCAACTGTGCCGGCCTAACTCCAGGTTAGGATTGCGCCCTGTATCTAGTTGGGCATTGAGGGAAATAGGATGCTGGTTGAGATGGACCTTTCCTCTGGTATGCCAAGACTCACCCCTTGTTTTCTTAAGCTTATGGTATTGCATGAAAATGTCTTGATGCTCCTAGAGCTGGTCATTAGACGGTTGCTGGGCATCACTTTCAGGGATTTTAAGAACATAAGAAGAGCCCCACTGGATCAGGCCAAAGGCCCGTCTAGTCCAGCTTCCTGCATCTTACAGTGGCCCACCAGATGCCTCAGGGAATACAGAAGACAACTAGATACGTGCATCTTGTTGCCACTCCCCTGCACCCGGCACTCCGAGATAGCCTGCCTCTAAAGTAAGGAAGTTGCAATAACCATCATGGCCAGTAGCCTGCCATGGACTTTTCCTCCAGAAATCTATCCAGTCCCCTTTTAAAGGCATCCAGGCCAGATGCCATCACCACCTCCTGTGGCAAGGAGTTCCATAGATTAATTACCCGCTGGGTCAAAAAGCATTTCCTCTTATCTGTTCTCACTCGCCCAACACTCAATTTTAGTGGCTGTGCCCCGGTTCTGGTATTGTGTTGAGACTGTGTTGAGCCCAGTAGTTATGCAAGAGGAAAGCCTTTGGAGGGGGCAGAGATGAAGCAACAAAGCCCAGCCGATACCAATGGGAATCTGGAATCTACATAGCAGGAGTACGAGTGTGGGCTAACTCATGCAACCATCTGGTAGCTCCTGGAAGAGCCACCCCTTGTTGGTTCCCAGCCCACGGAGAACCAGTCTTGAACAGGCAGAATTCAGCTTTCTTTCTTTCTTTCTTTCTTTCTTTCTTTCTTTCTTTCTTTCTTTCCTTCCTTCCTAGCAGGCTATGGTGCAAACAATGAAAAAAAAAAAAAGCTATTATTTTGATGGTGTGCTAAGGACTGAATATGGATAACATTGCTTAACAGCATTATATTGCTCTTTATTCACATGATCATTCCTAGCAACATTCATATGGTCCTGATAAACTACAGCAATTGGGATGGGCAAAAATCCTGTGTCCTATTTCTTCCTTGATTTGAAGGCTGTGCCCTGCATTCCCCTTCTCCTGTCTCAGTTGAATGACAACCATTTTAAAAATGAACTGTGGAATTGCAGTTGGACCCCGACCCTTTGGTGCCCTGGATGCAGATGCGGATCTACAGGGAGGGCAAAGCTCTAAGTGTTGCAAGGAGCCTTACCCTGTCATGTAAATCCCTCCTCTCCCTTGCTGCTGTAGCCAGTAAGGAACGCCCAGATGTTGCTTTTCCCTGTGAGGATTGGCTAAAACAGTGCAGGAGAGGAGTGATTTCCACTGCAAGGTAAGGCTTCTTGCAAAACTTAGAGCTTTGCCCTCCCTTAGATCTGCCTCTGCCTGGATGATGTCATCAAAAAGTGGTTTGCTGATGCAGGGATAATGTCAGTAGCACTGGAAAAACTACATTTCCCAATGTTCTGGGCAAGCAGACTTATTAAAGGCGCAATCCTAACCTGGCGTCAGGCTGGCAGAAGTTAGGCCAGCAAAGTTTGGCTATACAAGGGATACCGCAAAGTGCCTTTGGACCACTCTCGGAATCAGGGAGGATGGTGCACGTCTGTGTGCCGGCCTCTCCGACTCCAAGAGTGGTCCAAACATACTTTGTGGTGTCCCTTGTGCCAGCCAAACTTTGCTGGCCTAACTGTGCCCGCCTAACGCCAAGTTAGAATTGTAACCTAAGAATGTTTATATACTGCTTTTCAATGAAAAAAGTTCACAAACAGTTTACAGGGAAAATTAAATAGCTAAATAGCAGCATGCCAGTTGCCACATGGCAGAGATGGTACAGGGATGAGAGTGATCTTTCTCCATTTTCCAACCTGCAAGGTAATTGGGAGGTAGAGAGAGTTTTATGAGCATATGTGCTTGAAGTAAGGAGGCAGGAAGATTATGATGAAGTTCTTCTTTGTCTTGGCTGAAACTGCGCCCATCACGTTAGCTCTTTGTTTGAGGCAAGGATGGACAATCCAATCCAGTCCAAGACACCATCACCACGTCCTGTGGCAAGGAGTTCCACAGTCTAATCACACACTGAGTAAATAAATCTTTTCTTTTTTTCTAACTGTCCCAACGCTCAATTTTAGTGGATATCCCCTGGTTCTGGTGTTGAGTGACAGGGAAAAGAGCACTCTTCTATCCACTCTCTCCATCCCCTACATAGTTTTGTATGCCTCACCTGGAAATGGTGTCACGTTATGTTGTGAGTCATTGCGCTGGGTGCTGCGGCTTCTAGATATGCTTCAGCTTACAAAGAAGTAGCAACATACTGTACATGGAAGAGAATCATTCCATCAATGACAGTTAGCCATAATAGGACCTTCATAGGTGTAAGTGCCTGATACTGAGTCAGACCATCGATTCTGTAATGTCGACACTGATTGACAGCAGCTTTCCAGGAGTGTCAAACAGGCATCATTTTCAGTCTATGCGGAGATGTCAGGGATTGAACCTGGGAACTGCTGCATTCAACACTGCATTTGGGTGTTTAAGATACTTCCCAGAAACTGAAATAGATTACTTTTCCAGCTAGAAATAATTCTGTAGCTGCATAATTCTGTGGCTGCATCTGCTGAGACTATGAGTGCAATCCTAACCTGGAGTTCAGCTGGCACAGTTAGGCCAGCAAAGTTTGGCCAGGACAAGGGCCATCGCAAGGCATGTTTGGACCACTCTCAGAGTCAGGGAGGATGGTGCGCATCTGTGTGCTAGCCTCTCTTATTCCGAGAGGGGTCCAAATATACTTTACGGTGTCCCTTGTGCCGGCCAATTTTGCTGGTCTAACTGTGCCAGCCAAACTCCAGGTGAGGATTGCGCTCATAGTGTCAGCAGATGCAGCCACAGAATTATTTCTAGCTGGAATAGTAATCTCTTTTAATTGAAGCTAACGCCAGGTTAGGGTGGTGCTCGATATCACCTATATCATCTATCTAGTACACTTTCAAAGCAACTAAAATTAATAAAAAATGAGAACTTGCAATGAGAATGTCGGATAAAAACATACAACGCCACAATGTGCTATTTTAATAGGGGGACATGATTGAGACATACAAAATTATGCATGGAAGGGATAAAGTCAATAGAGGGATGTTCTTTTCCCTCTCTCAAAACACCAGAACCAGGGGGCATCTGCTAAAACTGAGGGTTGGGAGAGTTAAAACAGATAAAAGGAAGTACTTTTTGACCCAGCAGGTAGTTAATCTGTGGAACTCTTTGCCACAGGAGGTGGTGATGGCCTCTGGTCTTGATGCCTTTAAGTGGGGATTGGACGGATTTCTGGAGGAAAGGTCCATCGTGGGCTATAGGCCATGATGGATTGTGCAACCTCCTTACAAAGGTGGAGGGCTACTGGTACCGGGTGCAAGGGAGTGGCAACAGGATGCAAGCGTCTTATTGCCTCAGGCCTCCCTGGGGCACCTGGTGGGCCGCTGTGAGATACAGGAAGCTGGACTAGATGGGCCTTTGGCCTGATCCAGCAGGGCTCTTCTTATGTTCTTATGTTCTTAATCAAGACACGGAAAAAGATCGCCAAAAAAACCCACACCCCTCCATATATCCTAAGCCTAACATCCCATCCACCCCCTTCACTGCACAGACTTTCCTTTCTTGGCTGTCAAAGGAAGCCAGCTTTGGAGTCTGGGATGCACCAGCCTTGGAACAGAGGTGGAAAGGAGAAGGGCAAGGTTGCCTGCTTGCCTCTGGCATTATTCTGCTGCCTGGCATCCTTGCAAGGCTCCCCCCCTCCCCAGCTCTGAGCCGAGACAGGGCAGGGACGTGTGCGGGACAAGCCTGCAAGATATATTGGCAGAGATTTCAGGGAGAAAGCTGTACAGGCTGGCCAGGAGACTGGGGGGTGGGAGAGAGAGAGAGAGAGAGAGAGAGAGAGAGAGAGAGAGAGAGAGAG
>JAJKFI010000022.1:6390345-6401405 GCA_029204185.1 Lerista edwardsae | reverse complement strand
GAGAGAGAGAGAGAGAGAGAGAGAGAGAGAGAGAGAGAGAGAGAGAGAGAGAGAGCGGATGGGCAGACAGCAGAGTGGATTTCTGCTTGAGTGGTTATTATACCGTCGATTTGAAGAGACAGATGACGGCAGTGGCAGAGGAGGCAATAATTGAAAGCACCATGAAACATTAATGAATGCCCAGGGACTGGATCAGGAGTTGTTAAGGCTCCGTTCGCTCTCATGCCGTCTCGCTCTCTTTTTAAAGTCAAAATTGCTCCACTGCCCTCTAGGCGAGAAAGCCTTTTCTGGCTTTTAAAGGTACAGCAACGCTGGGAAACAAGCCTGGTTTTGCTGCCGACGACTTCCTGACTGTGGTCCAGGGGCTGTCAGGCACCTGATTGTTTCCTCTCCCCACCCTCCTACCCCACCGGCTTTGCACACAAGAGAAGAAATTGTTGCAAAAAAAAAAAAAGTCTTTTATTTGTAGATAATAGTGCAGGCTTCAGAAAAGTTTAAGCTGGGTCTATTTCTGTGGCATCAAGGAATGGAAAGAGAGAGAGAGAGAGAGAGAGAGAGGCAAACAGGCACGATTGTCCAAAGAATCTATATTACAGTGTTATTCAGTTTCTGGGAACTTTGGGTCAGGACCCATTTGGTGGGTCACAACCTGATGTCAGGTGGGTCGCAGAAAGTGGGAGCAGCCATCTTGGAAACTGCAGACCTGACTCTTGTTCTATTCCTTTTGTGACTGTTAACCGCTTGAATTTTCAAATGAAATTTGAAATTTTCTTTTTGGTTCAGTGCTTTTACATAATATGTTGTCCTAATCTTGCTTTCTGTCAGGGATGTTTCATGGTTTTGAAATTGCTGTGGTCCAAGAATACCAATTTTCATTTCAGGAGTGTCATTTGACAGCACTTCCTGCTTGATGATGTCACTTCCTGCCATAACGTCACTTTCAGGTTAATGACATCACTTCTGGTGGGTTCCGACACAAGTGCCATTCTAAAATGTGGGTCCTGGTCTAAAAAGTTTGAATACCACTGCTATATGGAGATCATTGTTAATTAACTTTCAATGCAATCTTCTGCATGTTAACCCAGACTATTCTATTGTGTCCAATGGGATTCCTTCCTCAGTAAATGCATTTAGGAACTTTAATTTATACATAATCTGGAGTTGGAGGTTAGGAGCAAACCAGTTGGGCTTGTGAATAAGGAGTCAGGATCGTGAAAACCCTTTACTTGGGTTGTATCTCACAAACACAAATCCTGACAAAGCACCATTGAAATCAATGGGACTCCAGTTCGTCATGGCTCATTTCTCTCAATTGATGTCAATGCTGTTTAATCAAGATTCACTGTCTTTGATTCTGACCCTGGGACTGTTAAAGAGTTCCCAAAGGGTCTCTTTGAGCTCGACAAACAAAGGCGTAAAAAAATGAGGCACGGTAAAGTGAGTTTCAGAGCCCATCCTCTTCCACCGCCTAACATTATTCAGTCATAAATTAGGCCATTGAGCTGGCCCAAGCTCAGAGAAATTCATACAGGAGAGGTTTATCACAGCGCAATCCAAACATGCACTAAAGCCGGCACAGGTTATCTTGATTTTATGCTCTAGGAAACCCACTTCTTCCAGAGTGCTTCCTTATCCCAGAGTACTGCCTGATAAGAGGTACATGAATGGGGGCGCAGTCCTAACCTAGGGTTAGCCTGGCACAGTTAGGCCAGCAATGTTTGGTCGGCAAAAGGGACACTGTAAAGTATGTTTGGACCATTCTCAGAGTCAGAGACGTGCGCCATCATCCCTGAATCTGAGAGTGTCCTAACGCACTTTACAGTGGCCATTGTGCCGGCCAAACTTTGCTGGCCTAACTCCAGGTCAGGATTGCAACCTGGGGGTAAGTTGCTGCAGTTTCATTTCCGCCTCCACCCCAATCAATGACTGTGGCAGAACCAGGGACCTTGTGCCAGGCAACTATGTACCTGGAGCATGCAATCAATCTTCAGAAAGCCTTTCATCTCATTCAGTAATGGCAGACCTCATGTGAACTCAAGTCCAGCGCAAGTCCTTGCATTAAAGCCGTAATCTCTCCATTATTAATGAAACCGGCTGTCCAGTTGCATTCCTTCTCAGGGCTGCCTGCAAACTATCCTGCCGGCTGCAATTCTCTTAGCCGTTAGCCTGACTGCAAATGCAGTGATCAGCATGGAATGGCCCAGTGAAGAGGAGGAAATGGAAGAAGGTGGGACTTGATTCAAAGGTATTTCGGCCACCATCAGGCAGGGCCAATGCTTTGTGCTGGATTTTTAAGCAACGATAATGATGAACTCTAGATTTGGGGCTGGTCTCTGAAACAGGACCATGCACAGACAATAGGGAGGTATCTGAACATGGATAATACCTTAGTGATTTTCGAACTTTTTAGACTGGGAGCCACTTTTTAGAATGGCACTCGTGTGGGGGCCCACCAGAAGTGATGTCATTAACCTGGAAGTGATGTCACAGCCAGAAGTGCATCAAGCAGGAAGTGCTGTCATTATGGCATAATAAAATGACACGCCTGGAATGCAAACTGGCATTCTTGGGCTGCAGCAATTGCACAACCCTGAAACATCCCTGACAGAAAGCAAAATGAGGACAAAATATGATGTAAAAGCACTGAACTAAAAACAATTTTTAAAAAACCCTCGCTTGAAAATTCAAACTGTTAACACTCACTAAAGGAATACCACAAGAGTCAGGTCTGCAGCTTCCAAAATGGCTGCTCCCAGCTTTCCGCGACCCACCTGACATCAGGTTGCAACCCACTAAGGGGGTCCCGACCCACAGTTTGAATAACACTGCTCTGCGTCATATAGGAAGTGTTAAAAATGGAGGGGTTGTTGTCGTCGTCGTTATAGGGTTATGGAGGTATAACTTTTTTGGTGCTTCCAGGTGCCAGATGTCTTAGCTACAACACTGCTTTGAGGTGCTGCTCAGTTCCCGTATTATTCAGACAGGCACGTCTCTCTCGTTTTCTCACAGATATCGCTCTGTGTTGCTCACTTGTTCAAGGGACGTTGCATGGGATCATTTCTCTTCTCCTTTGCACTACAATCCCTGTGCAACAGCCATTAAGTCCCTTTGACATCCCTTAAGCTTCCTCCAGAGCCATTAACACATCCCCAGCAGTCCCCCAGACGTAAACGAGGAGACTCTGCCACCACCCCATGCCGTCATTAAAAATACATTACCGTTAACCCTGTCTTTGGCACAGCCTCAGAGTTCCTTAAACAGCTTTGAAAGTGCAGGGTCTGGCTCCTTTCTTTAACCATGATGAAGTGTTTTCTTTAACTCTGCCTCCAAACCCGAGGGTCCAAGTGGTATCTGCTCTGCTTCCTGAAAGCATTCTGTGTAGTTCTCTGGTGATACTTAAGACACAATCCTAACCAACTTTCCAGCACCAGGGTAAGGGCAATGCATCTCTGTGGTGAGGGAACAAACATTCCCTTCCCTTGAGAAGGCCTCCGTGACTGCTACTCCACTGCAGGATGCAGTACATGCCCCTTTGGAACAGCTATATCAGCGCTAGAAAGTGGGTTAGGATCAGTGGTGGGATTCAGGGGGATCGCCCAGGTTCTATAGAACTGGTTGTTAAATGGCCGGGCCCTGCCCACTCGCTTACCTTGGCTGGCTTCATTTTTTTTGTTGCTCCGGCTATGACATCATAGAACCGGTTGTTAATTTATTTGAATCCCACCACTGGTTAGGATTATGCCCTTACTGCTATATTAATTGATTCTTTTTGTGTGGTGTGTTTCTGTGTGTCTTCGTTATGATTCTTTTGTGTGTGGTGTTTTTCAAGTCTGTTCTCCACGCGTCAATAAGTTGCTGTCTAAAAAGAATCAGGATCCACCATCTGATAGGATCACAAACAGACCGTTTTGGGGCAGAGTTTTACCAATGCTTGTGCACAGTGGTGTCATCTAAATGATTTAAGAACATGTACTCACTTTTGATTGGCACATGTTGGGACCCGCCCACCGGAAGTGACGTCATAAGCCAGAAGTGATGTCATGGCAGGAAGTGACATGAAAAAAGCCCTTTTTGAGGCCTCAGATGATTTTAAACTGACCCAACAGTTGCAACAGTATTCCACAGCACCCCCAGAACATGTGAAGGAGGCCTGGCATCATGTTAAAACCCCAGAGCAACTCATTTTTCAGTGGCAAGGAAAGGAAAGGCTCTGCTCGCTGCCTGCCTGCCTGCCTGGCTCTGAGAACATGCAGGCAACTCAGACATGCAGGAAATTTAAACGTTGCAGAGGGCGGAGTCGACGAGTGGGCGGGCGAATGGGCGGGGCCAGCTGTAATCCTAGAAACCGGTACTCGCGTACCCCCGTATACCCCCTGCATGACATCACTGCTTGTGCATGTCTGCCTCTATAAATAAGGCAGGGCTGAGTGGGGAGAGGTGATGTAAATGATCTGAGCAAATGGCACATGACCCAATTATGGAATTACTATTAGAACTGCTCCTAGAACTGGAATTCAAGAGAAGTAGAACAGAAAAGCTGAATGTATCAGAGAAACACTAAAAAGAAGGAATGAAACACCATCCTTATTCAGTCCCATCCCAATGGTCACCTACTATTAAATGCAGGGATGTAGCTACAGTGGTGCGGTGTGTGTGTGTGTGCAATTGCACCAGGCAACAAGCTTTAGGGGGGCAACAAACTGAGCTTGACACTAGTGGCCAAAATGGGGATATCCTTGATATGTATGAATCATACCACCATGTTATATATCATTGAAAAGCTAATTTAAGGCAGAATGCAGTGAAACAAACCTTAGTGCAATATCTTCATTCTAACAAAAGTTATGGCCAAAACCCCCCAAGAAAATTAAAATAGAACTGTGTTGTCACTTCCTGTGACTTCCTGTGACAGGTGTTGTGATGTCACTTCTGGGGCATCATTTTGTCCTGCCACTGGGCTACACTTTCATTTGCTACGCTCCTGCGTATAAAAATGCCATTTTATAACTGAAATTAATTTTTTGGGAAAAAAATTCAATTCAGTTTTCGTACCTTGAACATTCTTTCAAAATCCATGTCAAGATATACAATACAGGCTCCCCTGGTCCAACCCACTCTGGTCCTTACAATGGGTAGATCTTGTGATCTGCCACTGTAAGTTTTGGCATGGCAGCCATGCTACTGTTCAGTGGGCTGTGGCTGCAACTGCAAAGACTTGGGGGTCACACATGGGAGACAGTGGTCCATGGAATTTTCAGCATCCTCTGTCAATCAGTGGCAGGAAAGATCAAAGATGATCAGGGGGCAGACCGGAGTGAGGAGCAGGGTGGGCTGGGGACGTTCAGGGGGAGGATCACAGTGGCACTAGCACATGCTACACCCTATCCTCCCTTCCCCAGCCCCGACCCACCCCCAACTTGCCATGGACTTAACGCCAGCTAAAGAGCTCGTCAAGGGACTCTAGCAATAGTTAAATTTGCCACCTGGGAGATTAGGCAGACAAAAATAAATAAATATGTAGGGGCCGCTGCACTAATTTGGAGCAAGCTGATGACATGCACTCATCAGCAGAGGGGAGATGAGAGATGAAAGCTTTCAGGGCTGGTGAAAACCTGTCAAGAATGCAGGAGCACCAGCAGATGAAAGACAGGTGATAAAATAAGCTTACATGCAAATGGGGAAAAGGAGCTGGATTTGGGGAGGGGGAGGTGAGAAATAAGTCTCAAATTGAAACTCCTGGCAGAGGAAATACTTTGAGCATGTATGTTCATTCACAGCGGCTAGCAGGAAGCATTTGATTCTCATCACAGCCTCAGTGGCTCCCTGTGTGTTGTTAGGGCTGGAGATGCCCTAACATCTCACACCACCGCCAACCTGATCTAAGCATTGGCATACAGTTGTATTGTCATATCCACTATTCTGGCATTGGTGGATTTGACTCACCGCAGATGCCAGAGGATACCAGAGTCCAAATTTAAACACCTTTTTTTTTTTTTTAAACAGTGCCAAAATCACAGTTCCTACTGTTTCACAGTCCATTCTGGGGTGAGGCTGGGAGGAGGAAGGAACCTCCACATGATCTTGAAGTGGGTCTTTCAGTCCTAAACAAGCTCTAGGGAAGTGTTTCCAAACTGTGGGTTGGGAGGGACCCACTAGGTGGGTCATGAGCCAATTTCAGGTAGGTCACATAGCACCCAGGGCAGCCATCACTGAAGATATGGGAAGATGGGACACTGGAAAGGGGGAGGGCCAGTGGTGTCATTCAAATGTTTTAGGAACAGGAACTCACTTTTGATTGGCACTTGTCGGGAACCTGGAACCAGCCATGGAGCCCGTTAGGATCCGGAATGCCCGTTCTGGTCCGTTTCCCCGAGAGACATCACTGCCTTCGCCCCCCTAGGAATCCGGAGTCGCTCCCTTTAACCCTCTGAGTGCCGGCCAACCAAGAAGAAAAGCTCTTTGCAGAGGAATTGGGAGGGGGGAGAAGGGAGAGTGAAGTGGGCGGAGTCAGCCCTAATTTTAACTAGTGGAACTGAGTTCCCCCTCGTTCCCCCTGCATGACATCACTGGGGAGGGCTGTGTGGTTGTTTTGCTTGTGTCCAAGTTGTAAATAGGCTTTTTTTTTCTTTCTGATTCATTTTGCTATTTGAAAATGGTTGAGAAACAACCTAATGTATTGCTGCATTCTCAGGAACACAGCAGGCTCTGGCATGTAGAGGATTCCACAGAGGATTCCGGGGGCCGGAATTTAAATTCCCTTTTTTTAACGGCAGAATTCAGGGCGCAATCCTAAACTGAGTTAGGCCGGCATAAACTAAGCCAGCAAACTTTGGCCAGCACTCTAAAATATGTTTGGACCACCCTCGGAGTCAGAGAGGCCAGCGCACAGACGTGCGCCATCCTCCCTGACTCCGAGAGTGCTCCAAACACGCTCTACGGCGGCCCTTGTGCTGGCCAAACTTTGCTGGCTTAGCTTATGCCGGCCTAACTCCAGTTTAGGATTGTGCTCTCAGGATTGCGGTTTGGGGGGGGGCATGTCTTCTGGAGGGTGGCAACATGTAGCTCCCTTCCAGCCTCCTGGACCAAGCCTCTCTTTCGTCTGCCCGTCCCTCAGCCTCCTTGTTCTTTTCATTGCAAAACAGCCTCCATCCATCCTCATTTGAAATTCAGTTCAGCTCTCGCGGCTGCTGGTGTCATTCGCTGCTGCCTCTCTGGAGCGGTGCCCTGCTACACCAGCTGAGAAATTTGCATCATCCGGCAAACAGGTGACAGAAGTTCCCATTTCCCCTCACGACACATCTCAAGATACAGCAGCATCAGGCAGCTCCGTGGGACTGCACGACTCCCACCAGCCATGACTCAGCAAGAAGACTCATCATAAATATTAGAGTTCACGGCGCGTCCTCCCCTGCTTTTCGCTCAGGCGCCCTGAATCAGGCAGGCAGCGTGGGCTCAGCAGGAGATCGGGACCTGGGGAGTGGCCTCGGCACAGAGGGCTGCTGCTGTCCCCGGCCTGTCACCGACCATTTGCCTCAAGTCCTTCTTTGGCCTAATTATTTATTGAAAGAATTTATATCCCGCCTTTCTCCCACACATTTGGGGCATTCAAGGCAGCACATAACAGAGAAACAGGCCAACATACAGATTAAGGACACAATCCTAACCTGGAGTTAGGCCAGCATAGTTTGGCTGACACAAAGGCCACCGTAAAGTATGCTTGGATCACTCTCGGAGTCAGAGAGGCCAGCACACAGACGGGCGCCATCCTCCCTGACTCCGAGAGTGGTCCAAACGCCACTCCCTTGTATCTGGCATTCTGAAGTAAATTTCTGAGGTAAAATTCTGAGGTAAATATGAGGTAAATAAAGCAAAGTCTGGCCGACACAAAGGCCACCGTACAGTATGTTTGGACCACCCTTGGAGTCAGAGAGGCCAGCACACAGACGGGCGCCATCCTCCCTGACTCCGAGAGTGGTCCCAACGCCACTCCCTTGTATCTGGCATTCTGAGGTAAATTTCTGAGGTAAAATTCTGAGGTAAATATGAGGTAAATAAAGCAAAGTTTGGCCGACACAAAGGCCACCGTAAAGTATGTTTGGACCACCCTTGGAGTCAGAGAGGCCAGCACACAGACGGGCGCCATCCTCCCTGACTCTGAGAGTGGTCCCAACGCCACTCCCTTGTATCTGGCATTCTGAGGTAAATTTCTGAGGTAAATATGAGGTAAACATGAGGTAAATAAAGCAAAGTCTGGCCAGCATACCGTAAAGTATGTTTGGACCACTCTTGGAGTCAGAGAGGCCAGCACACAGACGGGCGCCATCCTCCCTGACTCTGAAAATGGTCCAAACGCACTTTACAATGGCCCTCGTTCTGGCCAAACCTTGCTGGTCTAACTGTGCCGGTCTAACTCCAGGTTAGGATTGTGCTCTAAAACAATATTAACATGTAAACTTTAAAACAATTAAAATGATGAAGCAGAGCAGCAAACCTCTAAGGATCACAGCAGTGGCTCCCAAACTGTGGGTCTGGACCCACCAGTGGGTCGTGAGTCCATTTCAGGTGGGTTGCGTAGCATCTAGAGCAGCCATATTGAAAATATGGGAAGATGGGATGCTGGAAAGGAGGAGGCCTGTGTGGTTGTTTTGCTTGGGTCAAGGTTGTGAATAGGCTTGTTTCTTTCTGATTCACTTTGCCATTGGAAAATGGCTGAGAAAAAAATCCAACTGATTGCTGCATTCTTAGGAAAGCAGCAGGCTCTGGTGTCACAAAGATGGCACTGCTATCCATGATGGCACTACCGTTGGGTCCCAGAAAGACTGTCATCCTAAAAAGTGGGTCCTGGTGCTAAAAGGTTGGAGAACCAGTGTTGGATAGGAAGGAACAATGTGGGGAGGTAAGGGCTGGATTGCTTCCACATTGTTGGGGGCACGCACATGGTTGTGGTGGTGATGGGTTGGACATGGCATCAGAGGCTGGATCATGTTGTGCTTGCCCCTGATCCCAGTGTTCTGGGAGCCCGTTCCAAGTATAGGCACCAGAGAGGAAAAATGCGTGAGCTCCTTTAGGAAAGCAGGAGATCTTAGGACAGCCGAGGGTGATGGGGCAGAAGGTGGCTGTGGATTTAAATTAGCAGAGGTCACGCTATTGCAGAACACATGGCTGGCGGAATTGAGCCTTCCATGATGCACAAGGCGATCCTTTGTCCGAGCAGAGAGGTGTCAAAAGGAGGTCCCTCGTTCCATCCGTGAGCCGTCGGAGGGTGTGCGGTTTTTCACCCGCTCCCCCTCCCCCTCCCCGGCAGAATAATTAGAAAAATGGCTTGTACGCCGGTGACTCAGCTAATTGCTGGTGGATGATTTGATTGTAACGGTGGCCACTGAGGCAGAATAACCATCTTATTTCTGCCAGACATCTCCCAGGGCGATTCGGACGGGGCTGCCTCCGGCTGCTCGCTCACCTGCAGCGAACCGAGGGGATCAAAGCCGCGGGACTCCCCGGCTTCTCCTCTTGCAGGGAGCTTGGGTCCCAGAAAGACTGTCATCCTAAAAAGTGGGTCCTGGTGCTAAAAGGTTTGAGAACCAGTGTTGGATAGGAAGGAACAATGTGGGGAGGTAAGGGCTGGATTGCTTCCACATTGTTGGGGGCTCCGATGTGGCTGTCTGGGTTTTTTTCGGGCTGCCCTGCATGAAATGGCCTCCTTCCCGCCCCCTCTTTCCCCCCACCCCCAGAAATAACAATTGATTGCCTTGGCAGACTCGGGCGCTGAACTCTTCCCGGCCCTGAAACCACCTGAAAAGCCCAGGTGGAGAAGATGTGTGCAATTAATCCTTCCGCACGCACGGCCTGCCTTCGAAGAGGCTGCCTGGGGCTGCTCTTGGTGGTGTTCCCTGACCAGCCTGGCCCCTGGGGTGCTTTAGACAAGCAGACACGCTGGGGCAGGAGGAAATGCTGCTCAGTTCACGACCTGCTTATTAACTCCAGTTTGGGGGCCCAGCCTAGCACGCCTCTCCGGGAAGTAGCAGCCTGGTGTTTTGTTAGCGCATTAGACCTGCCCCAGAGAGGAAGAGGATCAGCCCCACTGCCATGGGAGGGGAACTCTCTAGGCATAGAAAACAAGAAAGACCGAGTTCGGGACCCTTGCAGGGCTTCTCCTATGGCTCCTAGGCCTTGCTAGGCCTGTTGTGTGTGCACACACAGTACAGTAAGAAGGGAAGACGATAGGGGTCCAGGATACGGGGTTCCAACTCATTTCGTACAGTGGGCTGAGTAGCGTTTATGATGCGTGCGGAGGGCCGGAAGTGATGTCATTCAACAGGACGTGATGTCATTATGCAGAAATAAGTACTTTTTCCTCACTGAGGAACTCATTAGCTGCAAAAAGAATAGGGAGATATGGGAGGGCCCAATTATACTGTGGGCTGCCCTCAGGGGTGTAGATAATGAAAGCGTAGCCCTGTGCCAAGGGCAAAATGTGTTGTTTGTTTGGAGTGTTTATAGCAGAGTTGGGGGCTTGTGGACCCATTCAGCGCTTGCCTAGCGCGACCGAAGCGGAGGAACGAAGCGATCGCTACATTTCAATAACAAAGTCTTTTATTGGTTACAGTAGCGATAGTTAGAAAGCAAGAAGTTCTATTTGCCGGTCAGCGAAAGCCGGCGAAGGCTTGCCGCGTACAAGCGGCTTTTCAACGCATGTTGTTACATTCTCCGTCTCAGTGCGCACACATGGTACAGACAGAAGAACAAAGGGTGCAGCTAGAGTATATCTGGTAGGTGGATACCTGAAGACCCTTGTGCCCCATGTTGACCAATGGGGTGCCCTTTGAACATCATGATCTCATGAGAAAGTGGATGTTTGCTAGCCAGCGCTTCCCGTGAGAAACATTGCCTGCTTATGTTACACTAACTAAAGGGAGTCCAGCTACTGTGTAGCAGATTGCACTAACAAGCTGGGAAGCTGACTACCTCAAGGACACGCAGGTGCTCTATCTGATCTGAAGACGGAGAGACGGATTGCCAGTTTCAACCAGTTCTGGAGTGTGTGGTGTGAAACTGCAACA
>JAJKFI010000022.1:6351736-6390335 GCA_029204185.1 Lerista edwardsae | reverse complement strand
TTGCCAGTTTCAACCAGTTCTGGAGTGTGTGGTGTGAAACTGCAACAAAATGTTACCCCGGAAGTGACGTCACAACCTGGATGTGATGTCACAGTTGCATTTTTGTTTTCTCTGGGTTTTTTGGCCATACCTTTTGATAGAGTAGAGCTATTACACTCTGGTTTGTTTCATTGCAGTCTGCACTAAATTATCTTTCCAATGATATATAACATGATGGTATTATTCATACATACCAAGGTTTTCACCATTTTGGCCACTACTCAAGCTCAGCTTGTTGCCCCCCTAAAGCTTGTTGCCCAGTGCAATTGCAACCCCCCCTGCACTGCTTTGGCTACGCCCCTGGCTGCCCTTTCAGCAGGGACACCTCAGCACAGCTCAGCAGCCAAGAACAGTTGATGGTGGTGCTGGGAGAGCTTGAGGGATGGATAAAGAGCTTCTACATGCTTCATCTGCCCTTCCCAGGCTGGAGCTGATTCCATGCAGCTATTCAGCAATGACAAGAAGGTCAGGAGCAGCAGACTAGAATGTGCAGGTGCTAACAACAAATTAATGTCTAGCGCTATAAAGCACACAGACCCAATGATTAGGACATCCTTATTACGGGAGCTGAATAGTACAGGTGGTTCCCGATCGCAGCAATTATCCAACTGTGAATTCACTTCCAAGATGGATTCCCGTGCCAAATCCTCTCCTCCAAACAAAGGTCGCATGAACGCTCTTGAAGGACAGAACAGTCCACAATATAATCAAGGGAACACAAACTTGCATCTCAGTGTCCAGTGCATGTGTTTCAAGGTAGCTCTAGAAGACGTCATAGCTAGAAGACGTCTCATCTTCTACCAAGACACTATGTTTCAAGCATGCAAACAATTTCATCATGACCATAACATAAAATGTACTGTGTTCCTTATCAATCATTCCCTTTGTCTCTGCTTCACACCCTGCTTCAGTCCGAGGTATGGAATTTATTTTCACATGGCCCCGGTTGTGAGACAGCTTCCCTCTCTTCAAAACAGCACTTCGAATTTGATGGTTGGAATGAAAGGTTTTCCACCTTTTAGATTCTTGACTGTTTCATGGATTCATTTTGCCCTGCATTTCACTCCTAGAATTCCTATTTCTCTAATGGAGGCTCCAATCCTTTCTGGGGCTGATGGCATGGATCTTGCGATCTGCTGGTGTAAGTCCTAATTGCTCGCTTACCCCAGGAAAAGCCTCCATCACCACCAAGGGACTCCTTGAGGGCACAATCCTAACCTGGAGTTAGGCTGGCATAGTTAGGCCAGCAAAGTTTGGCCGGCACAAGGGACACCATAAAGCATGTTTGGACCACTCTCGGAGTCAGGGAGGATGGCGCCTGTCTATGTGCTGGCCTCTCTGACTCCAGGAGTGGTCCAAATGCACTTTGTGGGGTCCCTTGTGCTGGCCAAGGTTTGCTGGCTTAACTGTGCCGGCCTAGCTTCAGGCTAGGATTGCGCCCTGAATCCTTGCCTGCTTAGCTCCTTGTCTAGCAGGTGTGAATCCAAGGTGTGTAATGGAGATAAAGAGAGTCAGATGGCGCTAGGACATGCGTGCGCATATCAGGTACCAGGGCAGTGTGCTAGGGCTCAGGCTGCTAGCATAGCTCATGGTTCTCTGGGATAAAGGATATGCACATCCAATGCGCTACCCACGACTTGTGCTCACCATTTATTTAACGCTAACCTTGGCAGGGTAGAGGAGGAGGGAAAATTCTTCCCCCAGGGACTGAAAGGTAGGGCTGGACGCAAGCCAGGCTGAACTGTGTGATGAGGCTCTTTGAAGCTCTCTCAGGCCTTAAGGGCAAGAGCTGCCTTTTAGGCAGTGCTGAGCTCTTTCCTCCCTTGATCTCCGATCATCCTCCTTGCTCGAGGATTCGGAGAGGGCTGGCCGCTGCTCGGAGATGACTGATGTTAACATTGGTAGTTATTCTTGTACAGAGAAGGTTAATTGCATCTCATGCCTGGAGGCACTGGGAAATCGCCAGAAGGTCCAGCCAAGCTCTTCCCTTTGCCTTTGCTCAGCGTTTTGCAACATGTCAAATGATGTGGCATCTCCAACATCCTCCGAAAGCATCAGGCTCTTGGTGCAATGGATGATTGGGCCTCGTCCAGAACAATGAGCACATTTTTTTTCCCCGAGGCAGGACAGCTCATGCCAGCGCTGTGCTGTTTGGGCTCTGGGCCAACTCATGAGACGATGAGCTGGTGGCCCAGCTTGATTTGATGCCCTCCCCATAAAGCAAGCTGGTCCTTTCGCATTGGTTAGCATCTGGCCTCGTTCTCTCTCCTCACTTCCCTTGGGCTCGTGGTGCATGTTGATGGAATGGGGTTTCTGTTTGGCAGGGCTCTCCATAAATTTTTTTAAAAATGGGAAATGCAGGCCATGCAGAGTGCCCGAAGCTAGGGTGATGGGCAGTGTAATCCTAACCTGTGCTGTAACAGGCAGGGCGGCTCACCTGTGCTGCACCCTCACCATGTTAGGAGGCAGCAGCAGCTCAGCGTGGAGCAAGAGGATGTGTTCCTCTTGCCCCGGGGTAAGAACCAATGGCTTTCGATCAGTAGCACAGCTACGGGGGCAGTGGCACAGAAAGTACTGCAGGTGCCTCCAAACGCTGCATAAGTGGCTCGTTCCACTTGCTGCCAGAGCCCTTCCAGCAGCAATAGACTGCAAGTTGCTGTTGCCACTAGGAGTGGCTCTGACGGTAAATGGAAGGGGCTGTTTATATGATGCATTGTGGCTCCTGCAGTATTTATTGCGCTGCCCCCTGTCGCTGTGCTATTGCTCTGGATGGTCCTGGATTCATGCACATAAAATGCAGGGGCATGGCGAGGGGACGGAGGTGAGGAGACTCTCCATGGAGGGGGCTCTTGGAGGACCTTTCAAGCCAGGCCTGCTGGAGCCATGAAACTGCCAGAAGCACAGCATAGCCAAACTCTCCCCCACTCCCCAGCAGCATGGGTCTGCCTGAGCTTGCTAACTGATGCTGAAGCGAGTGTTCGGCGAAGACGGGAGACGGTCTGGTTGTTGCTATGCAGCGGCGGTGGAAGCTGTCACTCCGTTTCTGTGTTCGTGCTGCCCTGCGCCCTCCTCGGTGCCTCTCCATGCTCCCGAAGCAGCACCCTGGAGTGACACTTGCTGAATGGTGGCTCTCTTTCTGACCCTTGGGCTCTCCCAGCACCACCATCAACTGCCGAGCTGTGAAACACGGGCTGCTGAAAGGGCAGGCAGCGCACATGATAACTGGGCTCCTCCGTATCTTGAAAATAGGATCAAGATCTGCATTTTTTCTCATCATTTGCAGATAAAAAAATTTTTGTTTCTGGTCATGACCCAATTAATGACATCACTTTCTGATTAATGACATCACTTCTGGTCCTCAGAGGGAACATGAATGCAATTAGATCTGCTATATATCAATCAATCAATCAATCAATCAATCAATCAATCAATCAATCAATCAATCAATCAATCCCAGTATTTCTATACTGCTTCTCAACATAAAGTTCACAAAGCAGTTTACAAGCAAGTAGTAGTAGTAGTAGTAGTAGTAGTAGTAGTAGTAGTAGTAGTATTTATATACCGCTTTTCAACACAAAGTTCACAAAGCAGTTTACAGGCAAATAGTAATAATAAAGTTAAATGGCTCCCTGTTCCAAAAGGGCTCACAATCTAAAAAAAAATGCAGAACACCACCAGCAGCAGCCACTAGAAAAGACACTGTGCTGGGGTGAAGAGGGACAATTACTCTCCCCCTGCTAAATATAAGAGGGACACAGCTTGAAAAAGTGCCTCTTGCCCAGTTAGCAGGGGTAATAATAATAATAATAATAATAATAATAATAATAATAATAATAAGAAGAAGAAGAAGAAGAAGAAGAAGAAGAAGAAGAAGAAGAAGAAGAAGTTAAATGGAATGTGTTTGTCACCCCTGGCCTAACCAGAAAGAAAGAAAGAAAGAAAGAAAGAAAGAAAGAAAGAAAGAAAGAAAGAAAGAAAGAAAGAAAGAAAGAAAGAAAGAAAGATGTAGCCGCAACTTAGGAGAACAGTTGTAATGAACAAGCATGAAAAAGGCAAATCAGTTGCAAGGCTTTCTGAGGGAAAAAAACTTGGTATCTCTCCTCCACCCCCTAAATCTGAACAGATGGTGTCTCCTTAGTAAGCAGGTGCAATCCTTCTCCCTGTAGGCAATAGGTCTCCTGAGAATCCCCTATTGAAATTGCTAAAAAAAAAAAAAAAAGCCAGTTATTTTTTTCCATGTGTGCAATGTGAATGCACAATTTGACATTGCAAAGGTTGTAGATTTGTGGTTCCCAACCTGTGGGTTGTGGCCCGATTTTGGTGGGTCACAAAACTGACTATTAGTACCTGAGGGTACCTGAGGTTTCCAAAGTGTTGAAAGGAATAGAGGGAAGACAAGTGAAGGAGTAGAGTTGTGGCCTAGAGTGCCACTCAGGAAATGCCATAGACTGCCACGCCTCACTTCCTCTTCCATTCTCAAGAGGTAGTGGAGGCTGAAGCAGGGCAGGTGGCCAGGCAAAGCAGTGGGCATGTTTTGGATTTGTGGAAGGCAGCCAGCTGGCATGGGGGGGGGGGGCTGTGGGGGTGCTCCCCACCAATCTGCTGCCCTGCCGTTGTCCACTCAACACAATTGCTTCACCTGGCAACAGGCCTTCTGAGAGTTTGGGATTCTGTTGGCCAAGGAGTAAAATGATACCGGAATAAAAAGAAATTACAAAGTCGGCACTGAATCACTCTGGTTTCTCAGTGTCAAGGCCGAGGTGGCGGTTGGCATACAGATCCCCACCGAGCCTGCAAACCGTCAGGCCGGGTAAAGCGTTTAATGATTCTGAATTTATTTGCATCAATAAATACATGACAAGGTAACAGTCAAATAAATACCCATTAGCACTCATTACTCCGTTTTAATTATGAGAGGCCGGGTGCAGGCAATCATTTCCTGCTAAGACGGCATTAAATGAAATTTGTGTCAGCTCCGAGCGAGATGGGCACCGAGAGAGGCTGTGCGCGGAAGCACGCAGGACGGGGCGAGGGACTCATGGGCGAGCGGAAACTCATTTGCAAGAGGGTTGGCATTCCAAATCACTGATCAGAGCCTGCCACTTTGGGATTGAATGCCTGGAGGGATGCTGTTGAATGTAACGGGGTGGGGGTGGGGGAAACAGCATCCTCGCTTTCCTCCAGTGGAGGTTGAGTGCACAATCCTAACCTGGGGTTAGGCCAGCACAGTTAGGTACCAGAGCCACCGCAAAGCACGTTTGGACCACTCTCAGAGTCCGGGAGGATGGCGCACGTCTGTGTGCTGGCCTCTCTGCCCCCAAGAGTGGTCCAAACATCCTTTACAGCATCCCTTGTGCCGGCCAAACTGTGCCAGCCTAACTGCAGGCTAGGATTGTGCTCTTATTGCAGTTGCATTGTACTTTGATGTGCTGTGTAAGCAGTGGTGTCAATCAGATGATTTAGGAACAGGAACTCACTTTTGATTGGCACTTGTCAGGAACCCGGAACCAGCCACGGAGCCCGTTAGGATCCGGAACGCCCGTTCTGGTCCGTTCCCCCTGAATGACATCACTGTGTATAAGCCGTTCTGGGCGTTTGCCTCAGCATGGGGGAGGCGGGGTATAAATTCTTCAAATCCATAAAGAAATAAATGAATAAATTTTCTGCAAATGGATACATGTTATTTCTTTCTAGGCCACTTTTTTCAAGGCTTCGAAAGCTTGGTGGGTCCTGACGGAGTGTCATTTTCAAAAGTGGGTCCCGGCGCTCAGCGGTTTGAGAACCACCAAACTGGCTCAGAGGCCACCGTCAGCATCTTGCCCTTGCCCTGGAGCCTGTTAGCAGCTCTCACAGATGCTCCGAGAACAGCCAGGAACTGCAGCCACCAATGCCCACGAGACCCGATGGCATTTCCGCTGCCAGCTCTCCCCAACACTGACTGTTAACAAGGCGTGTGCACTAGACTGTGCCGGCCGCCCCTCATTACCATGCTCTCTCGTCCTCCCTCCCTCCCTCCTGCTTCCTCCAAGGGCAGGGCAAAATGCTGTGCTCATCTCCGCAGAGAGGGATGGAACCCGCAGGCCAGGTGCCGCAACTGAGTCCTCTGCTCAGCAGAAACGGTGCTCTGTGCAAGCTGCCTCTCATCCCGCCAGGCTTAAGGGCGCGAGAGAGAAAGGGAAGCAGCAGACCCCATTGTTGGCTGCCCCAAGAGAGCAATCGTTAAAATCAGCCCATAAGAGGAGGGAGGGAGCAATTAAGCAGACTCCTTCCACTCACAAAGGATTAATTCTCCAGCTGTAGAATGCCCTGCACAGCAGCCAGAGCCAGCCAGCTCGCGTCACAACTCTGCGGGGGCTGGCTTCCAAGCATGAAAACTCCTCGCAGCAGAGGGAATGCCACTTCGAGGCCCAGTCCTGCAACTTTTTCGTATGTATTATGCAGGTACAAAGACGTTCCGACCAGAGGCGTAACTAGGGTGGAGCTTGAGGTGCAGCTGCTCTGGGCGCAACTCCAAGGGGGGGGGGGCGTGAAACTGCCAGCACCTCCTTCTCCTCTGGGGAGAACCCCAAAGTGGCATAATGATGCCACGGCCCTGGGCACCAGGGCATCTAGTTTTGCCACTGCTTCTGATGCCTGAGACAGCATGCCAAATGCTGCCCACTTACTGAATTATATGCTCCTCTGCCTCCACTCCTCCTATTCTTCAGTGTTCTGACTCAGCACTCTCTTCCCCTCCATATTTCCCCTCCCTCTCTTTCATCCTCTGTGGAAGGAGGAACAGTGGAGGCAATAAGGAAGAGGTGGGAACCCCCCCCAATCAATCTGCTGCCTGATTCTCCCCCCTTCTCAATCCTTCTGCTGTGTTTTGTGCCTGCATTAGTAGCCACCGTTAAAGTGATGCTCCCTGCTATTTCCACTGGAGAGCTTTTGATTTGCATGAGGAAGGTCCCGAGTTCATTTTCAAGCAGGGCTGGGAAATAGGCTGGCCTTGACAGAGGCAGATCTAAGGAAGGGCAAAGCTTTGCAAAGTTTTGCAAGAAGCCTTACCTTGCAGTGGAAATCACTCCTCTCCTACACTGTTCTAGCCAATCCTCACAGGGAAAAGCAACATCTTGGCGGTGCTTACTGGCTACAGCAGCAAGGGAGAGGAGGGATTTACATGACAGGGTAAGGCTTCTTGCAACACTTAGAGCTTTGCCCTCCCTGTAGATCCGCCTCTGGGCCTTGAGTAGGGCAGTCTTGTTAGCCAAGACTGAATTAAGTGGGCCGATGGCCTGGTTCCATAGAAGGCACATCCGTGGGAGATTGATTACTGTTGTGTAGTGTTTTATCCATGTGCTGAAGGATGTTATCAAAATAGATGGGAGAACAAGATGAACCAAAGAAGCTGAAATGCTTGCTAACCATGCATGTACAGCATATAGAACAATATGCAACTTGGAAGTCATTACTACAAGAAAGGAACAATGGGATCGTCCAAACCCCTCACTTTCCCTCCTCACCTGCCATGTCCAATTAGAGTCCCTCCCAGCTTGCTTCCTTCCCAGGTCTCCTTCCACTTCTTGCCCTTATTAATCCTGAAAGATCCAAATGTGCTTGTAATAGGCATTTATGATGTACATCACATTCTATTATTGCACATCCATTCACATTACACATGTTCCCCACGCTGGGCGTACTGGGTTGATTTGCTGTACTGTGGTTTGAAGTCTGGCCAATCCAGTTTGCCACCCCCACAATCCTTTCCTCTGGCTCCAAAAAATCCCGAACAAAATTTCTTTCGTTTTCATGAGCAGCCACATGAACACCAGTGGTTGTTTTTTTTGTTTTTTAAATTATTTGCTTGTTTTGCAAGGAAGACCTTGGAGGGCTTAACGGGAGTGAAGAGTGTGCTTCTGTTCAGCAACTTAAAATGGCCCTGCTCCTGAGTATGGAAGCTGGACCAAAAGCACTTTGTGCAAAACCACTTATAGCAGCTTCTGTTGCCGGGGGACATCATGGCTGTGTGATGTCCCTCTATATTCTGGGTTAGTAGGTGGGCACCTGGCAGAAGTTCAGTGGCATACCTAGAGGCTCTGGAGCTCGAGGCAGTGATGTCACATTGTGATGTCACTTTTGGGTTCTTCCAGAGGAGGCGGAGCTGGTGGCATTGGCTTTGTGTCTGGCTCCCACCCCAATTTCTTCTCTTATAGATGCACCCACTTGAAGGGGACAACACTGAGCAGAGGAAACAGGAGGCAGCCAGACTACCACGTCACTGAAACATGAGGCTGCCCCCTGGCCATTCCTTCTGCTGTGGCGCCCCCTTCAAATGGCACCCAAGGCTGGTGCCAACACCTGCCGTACCCTAGATATGCCTCTGCAGCAGTTGTTACTTTACTTACTTACTTTGAGAAACCTTTATTGGCATAACACAGCAGTTGTTTACCCTACAGAAATGTACAGTATTTATTCCATTTTGATCCTGCTTTGCAGTGATAGAAGGAAGGAAGGAAGGAAGGAAGGAAGGAAGGAAGGAAGGAAGGAAGGAAGGAAGGAAGGAAGGAAGGAATCTGCTGCCATCTCTGGTATGCCCCTTCTGGGGGGGGGCAACACTTTTGGCAACTTGGGGCTTGAGGTCCCCCACAAAATACCTAGAGGCCCTGGAGCCCAAGGCAGTGACGTCACATTGTGATGTCACTTTTGGGTTCTTCCAGAGGAGGCGGAGCTGGTGGCATTGACTTTGTGTCTGGCTTCCACCCCAATTTCTTCCCTTATAGAGGCACACACTTGAAGGGGACAAAATTGGAAATTTAACCCTGCTATCTCCAGGTACAGCAGGGGAAAATTGCTGCCAGGGTTGCTGCCAGCCTGTGCCAACAATATTGACCTTGGTGGACCCAAGTTCGGACTCAGTTTGACAGCTTCCTGTGACCCTCATAATCACAAATAATGGAAGGCTCTTTTGGTCATCACTTGGTTCCTGGCTGCACCCCAGCCCTTGGCCAGGCAGCCTTGCTCTCTGCTCGCCTCCTCCTCCTGCTGCAGCCCCCCAGGACCTGACAGCGAGCAAGAATGAAAAGTTCAGAACTGCTGCTTGGGAGATGTTAAGTGTCGGAGAAACAAAGTGCCATTTGGGCGGCAGCTCGCCTCCCGCACGCCTTGGCCCATCTCACTCGCAGCCTGAAAAGGTCACCTTTCAGTGGGGATGGAGCCACCTTGTACCCCTGAGGTGGGGGTGACACAAATCTCACTCCTCTTAATGAGGTGACCTTCGCATCAGGGAACGCGCTGACTTCTCCCGCAGGAGACGAGAGGCCAACGCTAGGAGATATCCTGTCCTTGTTCCCCTGATGCGGGCGGTGAGAGATGCTGGGGGCAAGTGAGGTTGGAAGGGAGGCAGCTGAACGTCGGTCCTGCTATGTCCGAAAGGCCTCTCAAGTGATGTTGCAGCATCTGGTAGGACCAGCACAAGAGGTCCATGGGCAACTGGCCTGATTACAAGATGGAGAGCGCAATCCCAACCTGGAGTTAGGCCAGCACAGTTAGGCCAGCAAAGTTTGGCTGGCACCAGGGACACCATAAAGCACATTTGGACCACTCTCGGAGTCAGGGGAGATGGCGCACATCTGTGTGCTGGCCTCTCCAACTCGGGAGCGGTCCAGACGGTGTCCCTTGTACCGGCCAAACTTTGCTGGCCTAACTGTGCCAGCCTAACTCCAGGTTTAGGATTGCGCATGGAATGAAAGCTGCATCTGCTCAGGTGAAAAATGAGATGAGAATTTAGGGCTGGCACCACTTGACACGTTTTGTCCTAAATGTGCCACCTCCTGATCTCAGGGTTGGCCCAAGTTCCCCCCACCCTGTCACACCTGAGGCTGTAGGTTATTGGCCCTGCATTTCCCCTTTCACCTTCTTGGCTGCAGCTCTTTTTCCTCTTCCTGTTCCCTGATTGTTTAAATTCAGAGCCTGAGGAGAGGAAGAGGAACTGTGAAGTGTGGACTCTCTAGCCCATCACTCTGCTTTCCTGAACATGTCGTCTTCTCTACTCCCCACTTCCATTCCCTGAAGACAAAATTTGGAGGAGAGAAGAGTGCTAGGCTAGAGCATCAAGATGCTCGAGTCCTCCAATCTCTTCTTCCACCTCTGCTCTGTCTCCCTCCTCAAGAAGGGAAAGGGGAACTGTTCCATGGCAAATATCATACAAGTGTCCCTGCAGAATTTACCTGTCCAGTTGTTTACCTGGAAGCAGCAAAGCCCAGCATCAGGTGAATGGGAGCAGCTGTCGAAGTGAAAAGTATAAAGAGTCGTTCGCCAGAAACATAGTCATGAGTCAGGTTGCAATTGTGAGCGAGGGTATTATAGATGTGAAAGCGAGAAGGGGGGAGAGGGGGGGCAGAATGCGGCAGCCATTGCATCAAATAGTCCCTTAGTTAATCTTCCGGATAAAAAGGAATTATGAAAGAAGATCCTGAAGACGAGTCGCCTTCATCTAACTGTGCGGCTTTTGATCGTGGCTGATGTTTTACAAGGAGGTGTATGCTCGAATTATCATTAAAAGAGGTGGAGGAGCTGAAGAGCAGTGACTGCGTCTCCCATGGCGATCCGAATCCCCATTCAAAGGGAAAATTATAGCCTATTGTGCAGCTGACTCACAAACCTGTTTGGCAAATCGGCTCCGAGTTCACTTGCTAAAGCCCTGGCTAGACCAAGCCGTGTCTGCACTCTTCCAAACTTCCTTCTTCCTCTAGAACTGCCCCAGTGTCGCTTCCAAAATGGCTTCCGGGGGATTTATTTAGGCCTCAGAACTCCTCTTCAAGCGCAATCCGAACCTGGAGTTCGGCCGGCACAGTTAGGCCAGCACAGTTTGGCTGGCATAAGGGACATCGTAAAGGATGATTGGAGTGCTCTCGGAGTCAGGGAGGCCAGCATTCAGACATGCACCATCCTCCCTGACTCTGAGAGTGGTCCAAATGTGCTTTACGGTGGCCCTTGTGCCAGCCAAACTGTGCTGGCCTCACTCCAGGTTAGGACTCTGCCCTAAATTGCTCTCCCAAGTGCCTACAGGATCCACCGATGGGGGTCCAGATTGGCACACCCTCAAGGTGTGGCGCCTGGGGTAACGCACCCCCTGCTCCCATAGCTATGCCACTGTCCTTCACATGCATTTCCTCCCTTCTATGCCACCCCCACATTTTCTACATTTTCATAATTCCCCCCGCCCTGCACGGAGTGTGCCCTGGAGCCATCGCCACCAGCTCATGGGTTCTGAAACATTTCAAGGCAGGCTGTCACAAAGTCGTGACTCCTTGAGGACTCAGGGAAAGAAAAGGATGATTTCCACCCCGTCCTTCCAGCCCTGAGGTGGAATTTTTTCTCTCTCTCGCCTCACACAGCTTAGCAAAGCACCATCCATTTCTAGAACCCGATTAGCATTGCCATTGTTGCATGACTGTCTGAAGGAAGTGGCAGCTAAACGAGCCAGTCAGATAGTGCTAATCTGCATGTTAATGAAGCCCAGAGAGCACCGCCCAGAGCACAGGGAGAGGCTGGCAAGAGAAGCTGGCTGTTGGGGACGGATCCGTACAATGTAGCCTGCCTGTGCACTAAGAGAGGGAGGGGGGAGTACCATACCTGATTCAGACACACAGATGGTTAAATAGACAGACGGACAGATGGCTCACAGAGGCAAGCTCTGAGGAAGAGCACAATCCCTGAAGAGGAAGGGCACCTCCCTTGTGAAGAAAGACTGCAGCGTTTGGGGCTCTTCGGCCTAGAAAAAAGGCGCCTGATGGGGGAGTGCAATCCTAAACTAAAGTTAGATGGGCACAGTTAGGCCAGCAAAGTTTGGCTGGCACAAGGGACACTGTAAAGTGCGTTTGGACCACTCTCGGAGGCGGAGAGTCCAGCACACAGACGTGCGCAGTGGTGTCATCCAAATGATTTAGGAACAGGTACTCACTTTTGATTGGCACTTGTTGGGATCCGCCCACCGGAAGTGACATCATAAGCCGGAAGTGATGTCATGATTGTTGCCATGGATGTGATCATGTTTGTAATAACTTCAGCTTGTGGTTAGTGTTGATTTAACTTCTATTGCTTTGCTTTCTAGAGATGTGTATATACATATTTTGCTTCAACTGTTCCCTGGTTAAGTAGCAGGCTAGACTGTACTAGATTGTGAGCCCTTTTGGGCCAGCTTCGAGTGGGCGGGGCCAGCTCAACTTCTAGGAACCGGTACTCACGTAGTGGTGCATAGTGGGTGCATGACATCACTGGACGTGCGCCATCCTCCCTGACTCCGAGGGTGGTCCAAACGTGCTTTATGGTGGCCCTTGTGCCGGCCAAACTTTGCTGGCCTGACTGTGCCGGCCTAACTCCAGGTTGGGATTGCGTTCCGTTCCGTATCTTCTCCTGGAATCAACTAAACTCCACTTATGCTCCCTGTCTAGCTATTCAGTTGATTCAAATCGCTGCCCGCCCACCCACATCGTGCCTTTTGCACCTGGAGTAGGGCAACACTGAACCACCACCACCCCAACTCCTTCATGTGGCATTTACTTTGTGGAGGGGAATTGCACCCAACTGCAGCATGCACATCGCAGAATGTGCCTGTCGTCTGCTAATCCCCCTGGGGCAAAAGCTTTGCCAAGGCTATGGTTGTTATTTTTTTCAATTAATCATTTCCTGAACAGAACCCCTCTCCCCCGCCACTTATATTGGCGGCAGTCTATACTCCGTAGGCAGAAACCAGGCTGAACATCAAGGTGAGGCCCTGCGCATTCTCCTGTGTCTATGCAGACAGGGTCTGCAGGCAGCATGCAGGACTCCTGCTGAGATCAATAGGAGTGGATTATAAAACAATGATCTGATAGTGAGCAATCACCCTGCCACACAATGCAGGCATTTGGCCAGGAGGATTTCACCAGAGGGGTCTGTGGGAAGGGCTCCGCCCCTCATTTTGTCTCTTTTGAGTTGCACAAAAAGCCCTGGGAGCTGTTTGGTGACACCCCGCATTGCAGTTCTCCAGTGATGCTGGAGGCAATACAAGGGAACAAAGGCTCAAAGTGAAAGGAAATGGGGCTGGAATGAAATCTTCAGGAACCTCCAGTGCCTCTCATGGCTTGTTTGAGCACATGTGCATATATGCGCATGTGCGCATATTCATGCTCATGGGTGCTTTCCATGTGATGTGTCACCCTTCTGTTCTGGAGACCTCTGCATGACAACACGACACACACAACAGGGTCCTGAGTGCGAGAGATCTTTTTTTATTCTCACCCAAAAATGACAGGTTAGAATTTTTCAAGTCACGCAGGAGCCTTCTTTAAGCAGGATGTGAAAGATAAAAAGGAGGGGATTTTTTTCCCCAAGACCTGATGAGTACGTCATATCTGCTGTTGCTGTTGCTAATAACAATAACAATAATGGCCAGATAAGAAGCACAGGCAGTAAACATTTTCTTTTATAGAACTGTATGTGGTGACGTGGTGGCGCAGCGGGTTAAACCGCTGCTGCTGGGCTTTCTGACCGGAAGGTTGGGAGTTCAAGACTGTGCAACAGAGTGAGCGCCCGTTGCTTGTCCCAGCTCCTGCCAACCTAGCAGTTTGAAAGCATCTAAATGCAAGTAGATAAATAGGGACCACCTTGGTGGGAAAGTATAGTGCACTATGGCATATAGTCATGCCGGCCACATGACCACGGAAGCTTGTCCTCAGACAAACGCCGGCTCTACAGGCTTAGAAATGGAGATGAGCACCGCCCACTACAGTCGGTCACAACTAGACCATTTGGTCATGGGGAAACCTTGACCTTTTTATGTGTGTGAACTAACTTCGTAAGTTTATATATTTATATGTGTATATTTGTATATAACTTTGTAACTTCCTATACAACATCATCATCATAGCATGTCATGACCGTTACTGAAAATAATGTATGGGCCCTGGGTGCCAAATTACCTTGATATGCCACTGCACATAGATGTTCTGAGCAGGAGAGTGTTCCAACCATAAGGGTCAGTGAGGGACAATGGATGACATTAGGAGCAGCAAGGGAGTTTTTTGAGGGTGTGGAATGGATCCCTGAGTGTGGTGGCTTGAGGGGCAAAGTCTGCCATTATGACATAATTTAACCGGGCATCTTCAGCCTTCTGAGTGCCCCAGCAGTGGGCATGAAGCTTTTGGGACCAGTTTGTTTCCTAAACTGGCTTTTCACTACCTCTTAGATTAGAAGTCAAGATCATAAGAACATAAGAAGAGCCCTGCTGGATCAGGCCAACGCCCATCTAGTCCAGCTTCCTGTATCTCACAGCAGCCCACCAGGTGCCCCAGGGAGGCATGAGACAACAAGATGCTTGG
This sequence comes from Lerista edwardsae, assembly GCA_029204185.1. Lineage (NCBI taxonomy): Eukaryota > Metazoa > Chordata > Lepidosauria > Squamata > Scincidae > Lerista > Lerista edwardsae. The sequence goes on along the minus strand of JAJKFI010000022.1, from coordinate 6,375,957 downwards.
ATCCTGTTGCCACTCCCTTGCACCCGATACTCTTAAGTAGCCCACCACCAATGTAAGGAGGTTGCACAATCCATCATGGTTTATAGCCCACGATGGACTTTTCTTCTAGAAATATGTACAATCCCCTCTTAAAGGCATCTAGACCAGATGCCATCACCACCTCCTGTGGCAAAGAGTTCCACAGATTAACTACCCTATCAGTAGACCCTGGACTCAAAACCAGAGTTATTTCTGGATCCTGATTGCCCAAACTATGGTGGTCTGGCGCAACCGCTCGGCTTCTACTAATAGATTGTACTGGCCTATCCTGGTTGATTTGTAAATCTGTCCGTTTGCTCAACGAGCCTGTTTAGTAGCTTTCAAAGTCATTTACATGGGCAGAGAACCAGCCATCTCCAAGCAACCCAAAGTGATTACTTATACCTATATAGACTCCTGTTGCTAATTGCACTTTCCACAGTGGAAATCTTGCCTTTTATAATTAATATTTGCCCAGACATTTCCCCTGATTAATCAATACCCAATCTTGTATAACGGAGTCTCCCTTGATTGACTGTTTAGTACCACAGTTGGGAAACGGAAAGGACGGTGTTTTAACACTTGAAAACGGACTGGCGGGGCCGGGATAATGCCACGGATTAAAGTCAGTGATGTCATGCACCCACTACGCACCACTACACGAGTACCGGTTCCTAGAAGTTGAGCTGGCCCCGCCCACTTGAAGCTGGTTAGCTGGTTGGCCAGTGGGCAGACCCCGACAAGTGCCAATCAAAAGTGAGTACCTGTTCCTAAATCATTTGGATGACACCATGGATTAAAGTGCGTCGGAACGGAAGCAACATTCACTTTGAAGCCATGAAAAACCATTGCATAATGGTACAATATAATATGTACAGAGGGCCTCCTGACTGTGCAAACCATTGCACATGGATTGTTTGGGCTGTATCCTCATCGACAACAACCTGTAAGATAGACAATTATTATCTCTACATTATAGCTGAAGCTGAGAGGGACAAGCAGCACTGGTGAGGCACCCGGCAACGGCATCATTGCCAATTGCTTCCGGGGCAGGGGACCATTTCAAGCCAATTGGAACCAGGGGCTGGTGGGCCCCCTAGTGGCAGTGCTCTACATATCATGCTCTGCTTGTGATGCCCCAAGCATGGAAGACTCCAACCCAGAGCATCAGCTACAGAGCAAGGTGTTGGCTGCAGCAGGCAGGGCCAAACCGGTCAAATCAACCCTACGGCCGGCCCCATAGAGCAAAATAAACAGGGGGAAAAATGTTTCCCCATCCCGAACATGTTCACAATCTTAAAAGACCCAAGCATCACCCACAAGCTGCCACCAGCAAACACATTCTGCTGGGCTGAGCAGTGACAGCTGCTCTCCGCCCGTGACGAATGAGAAGGCCGAAGCATTGAAAGGGGCCGCTCAGCCCTGGCGTGCAAGATCTGAGGCTGTACAACGTGTTAGCCTGTCCCTGCCATGTGTCTTCCCCTTGGCCCCGTCGCTTGGCATCCGCCAAGCTGGCACGCCTGCCAAGCGGCGTGGCCCGGCTCCTCACCCGCTGTCGCAGCCAGACGCAGGGACCGGCTGGAGCAGGCCAGCAGAGGGAAGGGTTAAGTGAGCTTCGGAGGCGTTGGCACTTTGCTAATGTGCTGTGTTAATTGATTCGCTCATTTCCATTTGTCCCTGTTAAAGGGAGACAGATGAGAGTGATCCTGCCACGCTAGGCCTTGGCAAGGGGAGCTGCCGCTGAGGACAGATGTGTGCCTGACTCATTCATTACCATCAGGTCTCCAGCCTGCTGACAAGGGACTGCTCAGTGTACAGTCAGATTCCACCGGGCGGGAGGATAGGGGAGGGGGAGTCAGTGTTCCTCATTGCCCACACATGTAGGCAGTGGTGTCATTCAAATGGTTTAGGAACAGGAACTCACTTTTGATTGGCATTTGTCGGGAACCCGGAACCAGCCATGGAGCCCATTAGGATCCGGAATGCCCGTTCTGGTCCGTTCCCCCTGAATGACATCACTGCCTTCGCCCCCCTAGGAATCCGGAGTCACTCCCTTTAACCCTCTGAGTGCCGGCCAACCAAGAAGAAAAGCTCTTTGCAGAGGATTTGGGAGGGGGGGAGGGAGAGTGAAGTGGGCAGAGTCAGCCCTAATTTTATCTAGTGGAACTGAGTTCCCCCGCATTCCCCCTGCATGACATCACTGCATGTAGGCCCCCCTCTCTCTTGCACACACAGAAACCTCTCTCGATGGAAGGCTCAAGCCCTTGGCAAAGGCAATGCAGGGTGGAGGGGTGTGTGTGTGGTCCCATTGAACTGCCGGAGGAGGAGGAGGAGGCGGCGGCGATGTTGGCAGAGAGAAGAGATGGCATCAAAGGTCTGCTTGTAGCACCCTGCACGGCAGGGCCGGCTCTAGGAGCAGTGGGCCCAATGCGGGGCATTCTTGCAGGGCCCCCCACTCTCCCCGCGGGGCCCCCCACTCACCCAGAAAAGCGCTTGTGGTGCCACACGCGGCACCTGGAAATAGTTGGGGGAGACATGATGACGTCACCGCCAAGTGCTTCCAGAAGGCCCATTTGGGGCAGTCTGGAGGCAGGAGCAGGTGGGAGGGCCCCAGGGAAAGCTGCTCTGCTCGCCCCACTGACTTACAACCCATAGAGATCCCAGCTGCAACAGCAGGCTTGCTGTGCTGGTGCGGGGGCCCCCAAAGCGCAGGGCCCAATGTGATGACATTGGTCACATTGGTTTCAGGCCGGCCCTGCTGCATGATCTCACTGCTGGTCAGCTGGTGGCCCATGGATGCAGAGGCAGATCTACAGGGAGGGCAAAGCTCTAAGTGTTGCAAGAAGCCTTACCCAATCATGTAAATTCCTCCTCTCCCTTGCTGCTGTAGCCAGTAAGCACCGCCAAGTTGTTGCTGTTCCCTGTGAGGATTGGCTAGAACGGTGCAGGAGAGGAGTGATTTCCACTGCCAGGTAAGGCTTCTTGCAAGACTTAGAGCTTTGCCCTCCCTTAGATCTGCCTCTGCACGGATGCCCCAGGGCATAATTGGGGAATCTCTACCTGAGTCTATCATTACCCTCTTCTGCAATTTCTTCTTTCACTCCATGTTCCTTTGCCAGGAAGGAGAGGAACAGTGGAGATTACAGAACTAGGGGCGCAATCCCAAGCGCCCCCATTGCGCCAACGCAACGTCACTCGCGCCAGCCTGGGAGCGTGGATGCCGAGCTGCCTCTGTGCCAGCCGAAACTTGGCTGGCGCGGGGGTGGTTCTGGGAAGGCAGAACTGGGCAGGGGGTGGGCAGGGGGTTGGGCAGGGAGGGGGCGGAGCCAGGATGCCCCAAGGGTGTGGGCAGGGCGGGAGGCGGGAATTTCGCAGACACCTATCCAAGGAAGCCACTGGGGAGACAGGAACCTCCCATGGTGTAAAGGCATGAAACATGAACATGCCCTTGCGCCTGGGAGGCTCTCGCACATTCCAATGCTGCATTGGATGAGCAGCATAGGATTACGCTGCCTGTTGGGTTTGTGCATTGCCTCAGCTATCAGGAGATCTTTGGCCACAACACCAATAAATCGGCAAAGTTAGTAGCAATTAGAATGATCAAGATTCCCCAGAACCAACCGCCCAAGCCAGAGCACAGCTCTTTTGCATGAGCACAGATCATCCGCAGATTAGTTAACCTGAAAAACTTTGCACCAGCCAATTTTAAGCTAACTCCCACTGTACTGTACAAGGTGAGCTTAAAGAAGCTGTGAAAACTCCGAAAGAATCAAACTACTTATCTTATTACTTTTATTAACCTACTTATAATTAGGGCTGTCACCCGACTAAAGAAATCCTGGTTGATTAATGAAATCTTAGTTGATGAGTTTTAGTTGATGGGGTAATTGATTAAATTTGCATACATTTGCATAGGAGTAAGAACAATCATTCTAAAGCAAAAAGCACACTTTGTTTTATCAGGATGATTTGTTATAATTACATCAAGGCAGAAGAGTTCCAATTTTTTTTTTTTTTGTAACTATTTTCCAAGATCCAAGCTATGGCAAATAGGGACCATTTAAGAGAAAAATCACTGAGGGCGCCATCCTAAACCGAGTTAGGCCGGCATAAACTAAGCCAGCAAAGTTTGGACATCGTACACAGACGTGAGCCATCCTCCAACAGTGGTCCAAACACGCTTTAGTTTGGCCTTGTGCTGGCCAAACTTTGCTGGTTTAGCTTAAGCCGGCCTAACTCCAGTTTAGGATTGCGCTCTGAATCTCAATTTGGTTTTTGACACTGTGCATGTGTGTGTCGTAGAAGGCATCAGAAGAGGCATTCCATTCAGTATACGAGAGCGGGCAGAATGCCTCTTAAAAGATGGTTGTCGACAGACCTAGTATGCATAAAGGCTTGATTTTTTTTTTGAAAAGCTCCATCATTTTAAATTATGGTAAATACCGTATATGAATCACAGCCCAATCCTGAGCTGCCCGACTGCCTGGGCGAGCAGCAGCAGCCAGGCAACCATAAGAGGCACTCCTGAGGAAGGGGATGTTTAAGAACATAAGAAGAGCCCTGCTGGATCACGCCAAAGGTCCATCCAGTCCAGCTTCCTGTATCCCACAGCGGCCCACCAGATGCCTCAGGGAGCACACAAGACAACAAGATGCCTGCATTCTGTTGCCACTCCCTTGCACCTGGTACTCTGCAGTAGCCCACCACCAACGTAATGTGGTTTGTCCCCTTCCTGTGGGGTAAGGGTGCAGCACGGGCGATAGGTCTCCTCATTTCTACACTGGCTATGTAGCCGGTGCAGAGGCAAGAGGGCAGTGGTGGTGAACGTATGACACACGTGTCAAGCGTTACATGCTACAGCATTTTTGATGACGCGCTGCATTTCATAACACCCAACAACAACTGAGGATTTTTTGTAATTATTTGATTTTTGGTAATGATTTGATGTTTCTTTATATAATGCATAGCCCCACACGGGATCGGACTGTATTTTTTTTTAATTAAATGACTATATAAATAATTGTTTCTCTTTTGTTGGGGGTGGGGAGTGACACTCCCGCAGAGTCGTTTTTGGACATGGCAAACCCAAAAGGTTCGCCATCACTGGTATAGGGCAAGAGGCGCCGCCAGTCTGTTCTGCCAAATTCCCTGCTGGGCCTCTACTCCCCAAGGGCCCTGATGCCCACACTAGGCTAACTAGTTTCCCCACAATAACCTTACCTTATCCAGTCCTTTAACAGTCCATCCAACAGTCCTTCAGTCAGGCAGTCCATCCAGCAATCCATCAGTCCGTCAATCCACAGCCACTTTCCTTCCTTCCTACACCTGCCCGGTGCTGCACCTATCTGGTGCTACCTTACTGCAGCTCCTGCCTCCCACTTTATACTGAGGCAGGCCAATCGGTGTCTGTTGCTAGGCAGGCTTTACCATCAGCCACACCCATCTGCACCTGTGCTAATCTCCCTTCATAGCCAGAGCCCTCATCAGCCTGCAACTGTGTTCCTGCTGCAAGCGTTCTGGGATTAACCCCATACTTCCTGGCTAATCTGGGACAAGGGGCCACTGCTGATACCATTCCCTATCTTCCCGGGGTATCTCCTGCCTTTTCCAATACACAGTCCCACCCCCACTCTGCCCTTCCCCCAACCAGAATGCCCTCCCCGAAACAGATAATGGAGGTGGGATTCCACTGTTTCTCTTAAAGGGAAAGAACCCCCATGAAAATGGAAACCAATGAAGAAGAAAAGAATCACAGATCAGTTAAATGGAGGAAAAGTGAACTAAATTAAAGCCAAAGCCATGAAATGAAAATCAAATGGAAATAAAAACGGGCAAACCTCTAGGATATAAGAAATAACCACGCAAGCACGCAAACAAATAAAGGCAGGGGATCAATACTTCAGATCAATACGTGAAACAGTCCTGGATGCAGGGTTCGTGCTAGTGTGCTGTTGTAATCCACAACAATATCGTAGTGGCCAAGTCTTTGGGTGGAGAGTGGGCCACCCAGCTACTGTGAGTGAGTGACTGTTTGAGAGGTACGGAGGAGGAGGGCGTGGCGAGGCAGGCAGGCAGGTTCTCTGCTCCGCCGTGCAAGGCGATGTGGGCGTCAGCCTGAGTCACTGAAGCACATGGGATTCCCCAGCCTCTTCTTTCCTTGGGTGCCCCCCTCCTGCTGTTGCAAGCACAGATCTCTGCACGGAGGAGCCAGCCCAGGCTCGGCACGGTTCACCCAGCTCAGCGCCTCGCCTTCCCCTGTCAAGCCGACTGCGGATGATTCATGTGGCATAACTCCGGGTACGCCTGCTCCCTCGTTGGGAGATGTCAGTTGCCGTGGCAACTTGATGAAACACATCCTGGCATCCCTTGGCTGAGGTTTCTCCGAGCTGGCAGAGTGGGGAGGTTGCCCTCCTGCCTTCTGCACAAGGGAAGAATGCGCACTCAAAAAGAGAGACAGATTCAGCCTGCAGGGAGCGACATGGCTGGGGGTGATCCCTGCCTGGCCCACAAGGACTGGAGGAAACCTTCCTACAAAGTCCTCTTACAGCAACTTGCCGAGGCCTTTTTTGCAGCCACCATCCCAGCAGCAGCCTTAGCTCACAAGATCCGATTCTGTTGGGTCCAGTTGACTTTTGTTCTGTTCATAGCAAGGGGAAAGGGGAATGAAAGGAGGTTGGAAGCAGATCGTCCCCTTTTGCTGTCGCTGAATGCAAGAGGCAAAGGAAAAACGAACACGGAGTGTGAAACCAGACATGACAAGAAACAGAGTGGGTCCTGTTTGTCTGCAGGAGGACCCGCAGAACCTTCCAGGCACAACCAGATGAGTCATCCAGCTGCGACCAGAGGGAGCTTCCGGTTGCATCCGGAGGCCTTCGCCAACCTTAACCTGCAGATTTAATTACCTGTATTTCCCCAAGTATAAGATGCACCCATTTATAAGACGCACCTTAATTTTGGGGCCAGAAATTTGAAAAACTTGGAAATGAAATCCCATTCTCGGCCACCGCGGTACTTCCTAGTCAAGCCGCAGTCCCGCGATCAGAGAAGAGAGCCTGTAAGGTCAGAAGACCGGCCAGCACCCTGATGCACACCCCTTGTATAAGACGCACCCAGTTTTTAGAGCCCAAATTTTTAGAAAAAAGGTGCGTCTTATACTTGGGGAAATACGGTACCTGTCAGTTTCGGTATCCGAGGTGGGGTCCGAGAATGAATCCCCTGTTAATACTGAGATCAAATCTGTACTCACTGTGGCTGCAATCCTATACACGCTTACCTGGAAGTAAGACCCACTGAAGTCAGGTGGCCCTGGTGTCTGCCAAACGTTGCTGGCCTAAGGTCCCATCAACTCCCATCCTGCAACAGAGAACTTAAAGTTAGGTTCCGCCAAATTCCCTGTCGGGCCTCCCCAAGGCCTCCCCAATGCCCACATTAGGCTAACTAGTTTCCCCACAGAGCAGCCTCAGAGATAGGCAAGAGGGAGGGGGTCAGCCACCCACTGGGCCTCCTCTCTTCCAGCAGCTTTTGTTTGGATCACTGGCTGGTCAGCCTCCTCCTGACTGCCCTCATCACTGGCTTTGCTCAAAATACCCCATCACCAAACAGTAGGCAGTCAGCTTGTCCCAGCTACAACTGCCTCCTCCCTTTGGTGGCTCCAGGAGCGGGGCAGCCAACCAACTGTTCCCCACAGTCGTTCCCCACAATGAGCTTACCTTAGGCAGTCCTTCCTTTAGCCAGTCTTTCAGCCAGTTCTTCCTTCAGGCCATCCAACAGGCAGGCAGTCCATCCAGCACAGCCAGGAGTCTGTCCGTCCATCCGTCTGTCCATCAGTCCGTCTGTCCGTCCGTCCGTCCGTCCATCCGTCCAGCACACAGCCAGCAGCCCAGCCATCCAGCACCTACCTGGTGCCCTCCTCCAGGACCTTCCCAGGTCCCATCCCAGATCCCTTTCTCCCTCTGCTGCCTCCAGCTTTATACTATGGGTCCTATATCCCAACCAATCAGTGGGCAGGCTTTATTTCATCAGCCACACCCATCTGCACCTGTGCTCTCTAGGCTTGCAAGAGTTCTGGGATTACTCCTATAATCCTAATATTTATTTTTATTTTATTTATAAATTAAATAAATAAAAATAAATAATCCCTGGACAAGGGGCCATTGCTGATACCATTCCCTCACTCCTTGGGGTAGCTCCTGCCTTTTCCAATACACCTAACTGTGCCGGCCTACCTCCAGGTTAGGATTCTGCCCCCACTCTCTATGTGGCTTGATTATGACCAGGATCAGTGGGGGTGGGCAATCGTTCTATACAGCCACTCCCCAAAGTACGTTTCAGGAAGCACGTTTCACAGTCCTGAAATCTCAGTAGGGACATCCGCTGTTGGATAGCAATGAGCCACATGCTTGGCGTGCGGGCTGCCTAAGCGGTTCTGCCCAAGAAATCCCTTCCTTGAGGCCTTCCCTGGGATGGCCTTTGAACCAGACCTTTTCAAAGATGAGAAGCCAGGGCACGCCGGCAGGGTCACGGCGCATTTGCCGGCCAGAGAAGTGACTGCGAGGAGGGCAAAGCTCAGTCCAGCCTGGCTCCAGATGGAGGCCAGAGACAGCCACTGCCGTTGACCCAGATTGGAGAAGCGTCTGGCTAATTCCCTTCTGAAGGCTTTGGGGGCGAACAGGCTGCTCTGATTTCCAGGTGCCGCCTAATTGGCTTGTTGCCAGGTTGCGCTCGTTGGGTCTGGCCTAGCCGTTGCTTATGACTTTTCAGCGATGGAAAGGTCAGAGAGAGAGAGAGAGAGAGAGAGAGAGAGAGAGAGAGAGAGAGAGAAGAAGAAGAAGAAGAAGAAGAAGAAGAAGAAGAAGAAGAAGAAGAAGAAGAAGTGTCAAGTCCACTTTCTAGAACATAAGAACTTAAGAACATAAGAACAGCCCTGCTGGATCAGGCCAAAGGCCCATCTAGTCCAGCTTCCTGTATCTCACAGCAGCCCACCAGGTGCCCCAGGGAGGCATGAGACAACAAGATGCTTGGATCCTGTGGCCACTCCCTTGCACCAGTACTCTGAAGTAGCCCACCACCTTTGTAAGGAGGTTGCACAATCCATCATTGCCTATAGCCCATGATGGACTTTTCTTCCAGAAATCCATCCAATCCCCTCTTTAAAGGCTTCCAGACCAGATGTCATCACCACCTCCTGTGGCAAGGAGTTCCACAGATTAACTACCCGCTGGTTCCACAGATTAACTACCCACATTGCCTATAGCCCACGATGGACTTTTCTTCCAGAATTACAGAAGATTACAGACATGCCCCAGTATCTGCTGGGGTTCCGTTCCAGACCCCACTGTAGATACCTGACATTGTGGATACTGGGGACTCCTTTTTGAAGATAGGAGAACATCAGTGGTTATGCTGCAACCAGGTAAAAATTAGAGATTTGCCTAATGTTCCTAGTGTTGAGCCATGAAGCTGGGTAGAATTTTTTTAATAGGTGTCCCAGAGCACAGTCCCAAATTGCACTGGAATCGTGGGGCTGGTAGGCCTGCACTAAATCCAGCCCAGCTTCAGTGCTCTGGGGGCCTCCCCGGGGCAAGGACACGTTGGCAGTCTTGCCCCAGGGGAGGCTCCAGCTTCCCCTGCTTGGATCTGTGCCTGCTGTATACAGGCGCAGAGCCGTGGAACTCACGCGGCCCAAATTGGAGCCACACGGGTTGGGGGTGGAGGCAAGGCTCCTATTGGATGCATCGCAGCCCTCCACGGGCTGGCACGCCTACCAACCTGCCCATCCCTGCCCAGGTCCTCTCTCCTGCCCACCCTCCCCCTCCCCCAAGTTTGGCTGGCGCATGAGCACTGCTGCGGTGCCTCGGCCCAGCACCCTTGGGCTGACGCTGTTGCTAGTTGCTAATGCCGTAGGGCCAGTGATGTCATGTAGCCAGGACACTCCGGAACACCATTCCGGTTTTTCCGTGTAGGGCTGGCTCCGCCCACTGCAGTCGTCGCTGCCATGCGCCCCTGCAATACGCGAATGGGGCTGGCTGAGCCTGCGCCCTGTATGCCCGCAGCCGGAGGTTTCAGGCAGGCAGGCAGGCTGGCAGGCAGGCAGGCAGCGGACCGCGGGGGAAGTGAGGACGCGCGGAGGAACTGCCAATCAACCATGCGTCCCGGTAGCTACTTCCTGCATTCCGGTTGTTAGCGCAGGTAGATTCCACCACTGCGTGGGGCCGACCGACACAATCGTGTCGGATTGGCCCATAGGATTGCACCCCAGCATCCATGATATCCGTGGATAACTGAAACCGCGGACACCGAATCACTAGATGCCAAGGCACGCCTGTCTTGGGGGCAGTGAAAAAAGAGAAAGAGCCGGAGTGGGGAAATTAGGTGGATCTGGCAACTCGAGAGCACTGAGGCCGGCAGAAGCGGCGGTGCGGGATTGGCGTCGGCCAGTGCGCCGAGGGGCATCACTCGATGCTCTCTTTTCCCTCGCCATTCCTTTTGTATTGGCGAAGGCAGGCAGCGAGAGACTCTGTGCGGTTGTCACGGCAACCACGCAGCACCAAGCCATGCAGCAAAAGGCTGTGCTCTCTCCCTATCGGAGCTTCTTTCTTGCCGGCACCTTCTATGAGGAAGGGGGTGGCAGGGGGCACTGTGCCGAGCTGGGATCGCTCTTCATTGACGCCGTCTTCTGCACACCGACGAGCCTGCTGCGTACGTGGGCCATTCCCTTTGCACATGATGCGTATCTGCAGGCTGATGGATGTCCTCCAGTGTGGGAACACGTCCAGTTTGAGCATGGTGGAATCACACACACACACACACACACACACACACACACACACACACACACACACACACACACACACACACACACAGAGACACCGGGAAGAGCTCATCGGCTTTACTGGCAACACTTAGAATTTGTGTCACTTTTTTTTTTTTTGAGCATTCATAGTGCTTTGTGCTTACTGTCATGAAGTTGCCCTCAACAACAGCTCTGTAAAGGGAGATTTTATGCTCCCCAGATGGTAGCAGAGGACGAGAAGTAGCAGCTTGGCTAAGGTCATCTAGTGAGTTTGTGGCAGAGGCGAGGTTCAAACCAGGGAAGCTGAGATTCACAGCTCAGGGCACAATCCTAACCAACTTTCCAGCAACGGGGAAGGGGCAATGCAGCTCCAAGGTAAGGGAACAAACATTCCCTTCCCTTGAGAAGGCCTATGTGACTGCTATGCCACTGCAGGATGCAGCACATGCCCCATTGGCACAGCTACCTAAGTGCTGGACAGTTGATTCGGATTTGGGCCGCGGTCGCTCACAGCACAATCTTAGGCATGTCTACTTGGAAGTAAGCCCCTTTCAGTCCAACGGGGCTTCCTTCAGGATAAGACCACGCTCTTAGAGAACATCAGTTTCAAGCCCTCGGGTGAATGGGTTGGGAGCAGTGATGTCATGCAGGGGGAACGCGGGGGAACTCAGTTCCACTTGTTAAAATTAGGGCTGACTCCGCCCACTTCAATCCGCGGTGCTTCCCCCTCCCGATTCCTCTGCAAAGAGCTTTTCTTCTTGGTTGGCCGGCACTCAGAGGGTTAAAGGGAGCAACTCTGGATTCCTAGAGGGGCGAAGGGGTCTACCCCTAGGAACCAGCCGCGGGTACACCTGGGCTCCGCCAGCCTCTGGCTTATGATGTCACTTCCGGTGAGCAGGTCTTGACACGTGCCAATCAAAAGCGAGTTCCTGTTCTTAAATCATTTAGATGCCACCACTGGTTGGGAGCAAGAACCTGATGGTGGAGGTGGGTTGGGAGAGAGAGGGAGGTTAACGTGTTCGGAGCGCGACCAAGCCACAAAAGTGCTCTGCTTCTCCAAGAGGCCCTGGCAATGTTCCAGCTGTTCGGCCACCTGCGGCTGCTTCAAAGGACACGACCGATGCAATCTGGCCCCGTTTAAAAGCAGCAACTTTTTTTTTCTTTTAGCGCTATTCAGGAAAAAAAAAAAATCTCCCCAGCAATTGCTGCGCCCTCTCCATCTCCCTCCCCAGGGCTCCGGCCAAAAGGCCAAAAATAAAATAATAATAATAAAAAAAAATCAGGGCAAGTTCCTAGAGTGACTCTCTCCATATTCTCCAGCGCTAACACCATCCCCATAAATAATCGCATTCTTGTTTGTTCTCACTGTAATTAAGATCTTTATTCCATGCTCTGCTACACTGACCAGTCATCGTGTCAATGATTTATGGTGTCGTGTTGCTTGGGGCTTTAATTGCCTGCTGCATCGCGGTAGTGGCAGTGACAGCTCCCCCCCCCTCCAGAAATGATGGGTTTGGAGGATATGAGGATCTGTGTGTGTGTGCGTATGCGTGTGTGTGTTCTACTGTACAGCCACATAAAGAAGTTTAATCACTCAAAGTGCCCTTTTTAACAGGGAGACCTGTTGAAAGCTTCACACATTAGGAAGGTCACGGAAAGCACAGCAAGGGATTCTCTCGATAGGATTCTCTTGACTTTGGTATTTAGAATCAAGCAAAAGTTGGAAGATTTATATGAATAATAATGCGGGATGCCACTTAGATTTGACTGACCCCAACCTGATCTATGGGGCTGCAGGCTGCTGACTCTAGTTCCTCTAACTGTGGGTCGGGACATTTCCGGCCTTTTCCATCTCATTGCACACTGACAAGGCACAGGGCTAAAAATGTACCAAGCACACAACCAGTTTTGTTCTGTTTTTACAGTTGACATGGCACACTGTTCTGCTGTCCCTCAATAGCCCTACTAAAGGGTCATGTATGAAAATGACTCTCCCCCAAACTCCTGCAGACCATTTGGGGCACATCAATGTGCCATTGCGCAGTGGTTGAAAATCACTGTTCTGAAATGCAAGCCTTCCAGGGGTAAAGATCCATCATTTCACTCTGTGCAAGGCGTACCATAAGCATTGATGGCACTATATATACATATATGGGGGGGGGGGGTTGATTGCAGCTTTATTTCAGTCCAGCTTATGATTCAGGCACAGGTAGAGCATGTGGTGTGAAATCGGGGGCACTACCAAATTGGGGGCACTTGATCCCTCTTTTTCCTGTACATCCACGCTACTGCATCGCAGATGAAAATGGGGATATCCTTGTTAACATTCTTACGCTCAAATTCTAAACACACCTTCCTGGGAGTAAGCCCCATTGAACAAAGTGGGACTTACTTCTGAGTATACATGCCCCTAATCTGCCCCTGTTCGGATGTTGTCACTCATCTGTCACTCATTTAGTATAGCCATCCTTTCTTCTGTTTCCATCCCTCATCCTTTCTGGTCTTTTCCTCCTGAGTCGATATTATTTTCCATCCCACCTTGCCCCACCCCCTATCTTTTTTTGTTTTAATTCCTTCCTTTTTTTCATAGCTTGAGCTATTTACCTTCATTAAGTCATGCAGAAGGAAAGAGCAGCTGCCTACTTGGTGCCTGTGAAAATATTGCGCGCTGCTGGATTCGTAAAACAACTGATTAAAGACAATGTAATTAATTACTCCTTGATGAAATAGTAGAAATTATAATTAAAAATGAAGAAGTGTGCTGGCAGAACCTTACCTTCCTTAATTATCTTGTTTCTATAAAGGGGGTTTAAAAATAAATGGGCCACAATCAGGACTCTGGTACCTTTCTCTATAGCGCCCTCTCATGGGCAGCCTGAAACTTGTGTGCGAGATACTCATTTTTCCCCACTTATGGAAGGGATGAAGCTTGGTGTGACTTCAGTACATGCCTTGGTTCGATCCTTGGTATTTCTAGGTAGGGCTTGGAAAACTGCCCCCTGAAACCTTGGAACTGAACAGTGGTGTAACAAGATCATTTGGCACCAGCGGCCCTTAAATTTTTGGCACGCCCCAGTACAACATTAAAGAGAGGGAGATGATACAACACACACACACACACACACACACCAATACAACATACAAAAACACACACACCCTGAAAATGAAAATACAACTGTCATGTAAAAATTGCAGTTTGTTAAAAATTGTATTTATTAGGAATAAGACTGTCATGTTATATATCATTTCATGTGGAAAGTCATGCAGAATGCAATGAAAGAAACTGGGGTGTAATATCAAACGTTTGATCAAAAGTTATGGCCAAAACCCAGAGAAAGTGAAAATACAATTGTGATGTCACTTCCTGTTTGTGATGTCACTTCTGGGGCAACATTTTGCCCTCTGCACTGGGCTACACGTTCGTTAGCTACGCCTCTGCCCTCGGACGCAGAAATAGGTGTTTTTGGCGGTCAGTTGAACATGGAATCAATGGGAGCATGCAAGGGGAATCTTGATCTGGATCAGGAATGTGGCAGGGTACATCATGCCTTTCTGCATCATTTAAGATTGTGAGCCTTTTTGGGATAGGGAGCCATTTAATTACTGATTTTGTCTGTAAACCACTTGTTCAGGGTGTGTGTGTGTGTGTGTGTGTGTGTGTGTGTGTGTGTGTGTGATGCAAAGCCAACCACTTCTGCTGCAAAACCGAAAATTGCTCTCCCAGCTCTCTCACGTGGCCTCTTTCAGCCTGAGGCCTCCTGGGCTTGCCTCTTAAACCATTTTCTACCAATGTTGTGTTAGAGCAACACTGGTAGAAATGCAATCTCCAGCACATCGTTGGCCATACAACATGGGATTTGCATGTTGCTGCCCTCCTTTGATCGAGCAGGAAAACTGTCTCCTTAGTTCAGTGGAGATGGTCGGCAAGGCAGAAGCAAAACACATTTCTTCCCTTCCTGCCTCCGATTTTAGTCCAACAGGAGTAGTAGCCTTGTCTCTTTCCAGCTGATAAATATTTACTGCACCTCCCTTTAAGGACCCGCAGGGATCACAGCAGCGTATTCTGTTTGAAACAAACTCTTTTGCAGCTTTAGTCAGAAATTTCCAGAAGAGATCAAACCACCTGATTACAGTTTGTCACCAGGTTTGCTTTGAGTTTCTTCCTTCACTCGGCTTTTAATGTTTTGAATTTCTCGGCTGAATTTTTACCCCTTTTTTTCCTTTTTTTTTGTTTTGGTCTGTTCTGCAGAAGTACTTCCTAAGCTCTGCTTAGCTGAGCAATGCAGCTTCTGCACGGTGGTGCTTTCTGAAATGGGAGGTGTCCGGGCAGGCATTGGCCAACTGGGACACTGGTTGGAGGACTGGAGCCACCAAAAGCCACCACAAATGACTCCTGCTGCAAAAATAAATAAATAAATAAATAAATAAATAAGAACATAAGAACATAAGAAGAGCCATGCTGGATCAGGCCAAGGGCCCATCTAGTCCAGCTTCCTGAATCTCACAGCGGCCCACCCCAGGTGCCCCAGGGAGGCAGGAGACAACAAGATGCTTGCATCCTGTTGCCACTCCCTTACACCCGGTACCTGTAGCCCACCACCTTTGTAAGGAGGTTGCACAATCCATCATTGCCTATAGCCCACAATGGATCTTTCCTCCAGAAATCGGTCTAATCCTCTCTTAAAGACATCAAGACCAGATGCCATCACCACCTCCTGTGGCAAGGAGTTCCACAGATTAACTACCCGCTGGGTAAAAAAGTACTTCCTTTTATCTGTTTTAACTCTCCCAACCCTCAGTTTTAGCGGATGCCCCCTGGTTCTGGTGTTGTGAGAGAGGGAAAAGAACATCCCTCTATCAACTCTATCCCTTCCATGCATAATTTTGTATGTCTCAATCATGTCCCCCCTCAGGCGCCTTTTTTCTAGACTGAAGAGCCCCAAACGCTGCAGTCTTTCTTCATAAGGGAGGTGCCCCAGCCCCGTAATCATTTTTGTCGCTCTCTCCTGCACCTTTTCCAACTCCACTATGTCCTTTTTGAGATGCGGCGACCAGAACTGGACACAATATTCCAGGTGCGGCCTTACCATTGCTTTGTACAATGGCATGATAATATTGGCTGTTTTATTCTCAACCCCTTTTTTAATTACCCCGAGCATGGAATTGGCTTTCTTAATTGCTGCCGCACACTGGGTCGATACCTTCATGGAATTGTCCACCAGCACCCCAAGATCTCTCTCCTGAGCTGTCACAGACAGCTCAGAACCCATTAGCCTATAGGTGAAGTTTTGGTTTTTGGCCCCAATGTGCATCACTTTACATTTGTTTACGTTGAAACGCATCTGCCATTTGGCTGCCCATTCCCCCAACTTGGAGAGATCCTTCTGGAGCTCTTCACAATCCTCTCTGGTTTTCACCACCCGGAAAAGTTTTGTGTCATCTGCAAACTTGGCCACCTCGCTGCTTATCCCTGTCTCTAAGTCATTTATGAATAAGTTGAAAAGCATGGGCCCCAAGACAGATCCCTGGGGCACTCCACTTTTCACCTCTCTCCATTCTGAAAATTGCCCATTTACCCCCACTCTCTGTTTCCTGGCCCTCAACCAATTCTGGATCCATAAGAGGACCTGCCCTCTTATTCCCTGACTGTGAAGTTTCTTCAGCAGCCTTTGGTGGGGGACCGTGTCAAACGCCTTCTGAAAATCCAGGTATATGATATCCACAGGTTCACCCACATCCACGTGCCTGTTGACCTTTTCAAAGAATTCCAAAAGGTTTGTGAGGCAAGACTTACCCTTACAGAAGCCATGCTGACTTTCTTTTAGCAGTACTTGTTCCTCTATGTGTTTTAGGATTTTATCTTTGATAAGGCTTTCCACCATCTTACCCGGAACAGACGTTAGGCTGACCGGCCTGTAGTTTCCAGGGTCCCCCCTTCTCCCTTTTTTAAAGATTGGCGTGACATTGGCTATCCTCCAATCCTCTGGCACCGTGGCCGTTTGAAGGGACAAGTTGCATACTCTAGTTAAGAGGTCAGCAACTTCGTTCTTTAGTTCCTTAATAACTCTTGGATGTATACCATCTGGGCCTGGTGACTTATTTATATGTAGTTTATCAATTTGATCTAAAACATCTTCCTTATTCACCATTATCTGCTTTAATTCCTTAGTTAGGAAGGGCTGTTCGGGCTGTGGTATCTGCCCAAGTTCTTCTGCTGTGAAGACGGACGCAAAGAATTCATTTAATTTCTCTGCAATCTCCAAGTCCCCTTTTATCTCATCTTTCCCTCCCTCACCATCCAGCGGGCCAACCGCCTCTCTGGCAGGTTTCCTGCTTCTAACATATTTGAAGAAGCTTTTATTATTCCCCTTTATGTTGCTAGCCATGCGTTCCTCAAACGCTTTCTTGGCCTCCCGTATCACCTTCTTACTTGTCTTTTGCCAGAGTTTATGTTCCTTTTTATTCTCCTCACTGGGGCAAGACTTCCATTGACGGAAAGAAGCTTCCTTGCTCTTTACAGCTTCTCTAACTTCGTTTGTCAGCCATGCAGGTACCCTCCTGGACCTTGTTGAACCCTTCTTTCTTTGCGGTATACACTCCCGCTGGGCGTCT
The DNA here is from genome assembly GCA_029204185.1 of Lerista edwardsae. Lineage (NCBI taxonomy): Eukaryota > Metazoa > Chordata > Lepidosauria > Squamata > Scincidae > Lerista > Lerista edwardsae. Next base: position 6,358,535 of record JAJKFI010000022.1, on the reverse strand, counting down.
ACTACTGTCACTTTAAACAGCCTCCACGCAGCCTGGAGGGATTGGACTCTTTTTACCTTCCCTTTCAATTTCTTCCTAACTAGCCTCCTCATCTGAGGGAAATCTGCCCTTCGAAAGTCCAGGGTTCTTGTGTCAGATTTGCTCTGCACTCTTTCCTGGACATGCATGGCAAAACCAATCGCAGCATGGTCACTGTTCCCCAATGGCTCAGTAACACATACATCCCTCACTAAGTCCCGAGTGCCACACAATATTAAATCCAGAGTCGCCTGTCCTCTGGTCGGCTCCATGACTAGCTGCTCTAAGGCACAGTCATTCAACACATCAAGGAATCCGGTCTCTCTTTCTTGACCAGAGCAGCAGTTGACCCAGTCAATATGAGGATAATTGAAGTCCCCCATGATTACAATCCTGTCTCTCTTGGTCACTGCCCTGATTTGTTCCCTCATTTCAAGGTCACCTTCAAGTTTTTGGTCGGGAGGACGATAGCACACCCCCACTATTACATTGCTCTTACGGCCTGGTAGTTTAACCCACAGTGACTCCACGGAGGAGTCCGGCCCACCTTCAGTTTCTACTCTGCTGGATTCTATCCCTTCTTTGATATAGATGGCCACCCCTCCGCCAACACGCCCTTCCCTGTCCCTCCTATAGAGTTTATAGCCTGGAATTGCAGTATCCCACTGATTCTCTGCATTCCACCAGGTTTCCGTTATACCTACTATATCAACGTTTTCCCTAGCCACCAAACATTCCAGTTCCCCCATCTTTGCTCGGACACTTCGGGCATTCGCATAATAACACCTATATATGGGGTTCTCTAAGGAGGGACTGTTTTTTGATCCCTTTCCCCCTCCTCTCTTTGTACTGGACAAACTATCACTTACACTCAGGTTTGAAGTACTAATTCCTACTCCTCCATTGCTCTTTGGTACTCCTCCACCCTCCTCTTCCCGTAGGGATGAGGAGTTCCGAACCGGACGCCACTCGGCTCCTGTCGGCTTTCCCCCAGGGATCAGTTTAAAAGCTGCTCTGCCACCTTTTTAATATTAAGCGCCAGCAGCCTGGTTCCATTTTGGTTCAAGTGAAGCCCGTCCCTCTTGTACAGGCCTGGCTTGTCCCAGAATGTTCCCCAGTGCCTAACGAATCTAAACCCTTCCTCCCGACACCACCGTCTCATCCACGCATTGAGACTCCTGAGCTCCGCCTGCCTAGCTGGCCCTGCACGTGGAACTGGTAGCACTTCTGAGAACGCCACCTTGGGGGTCCTGGCCTTCAGCGTCCTGCCTAGCAACCTAAATTTGGCTTCCAGGACCTCCCGGCTACATTTCCCCACATCGTTGGTGCCAACATGCACCACGACCGCTACGTCCTCCCCAGCACTCCCTACCAGCCTATCTAGACGAGACGTGATGTCCGCAACCTTCGCACCAGGCAGGCAAGTCACCGTGCGGTCCTCACATCCGTCACAGACCCCTCTCTCTATATTCCTAACTATAGAATCGCCCACAACAAGGAGACCACGACCCCCCCTCCCGCCGAGGAGCATCCTTAGTGCGACTGGATGCGGGCTCATCACCGGAAGAAGGGGCCCCCGCTGGGGGATCGATTCCCTCTACTCCAGGCTGATGTCCTCCAGCCCTGAGACTCCTTTCCCCAGCAGCTGAGGAGCTGCCTGGCTGAGAATGGGACGAAGCCTGCAAGTCCCCGGAAGTCTCACCATGGACCCTCACTACCTGTCTATGCTTCTCCAGGTTGGCAACCAAGGCCTCTAGGGAGCAGACACGTTCCCTGAGTGCCTGGAGCTCCTTGCACCGAGGACACACCCACGACTTATGCCCCAGAGGCATATAGTCATACATGTGGCACTCTGTACAAAACACTGGATAGCCCCCACCCAACTGCTGGCTGTCTGGCTCCATCTCTGTATTTATTCAGGGATGAACTGCCCTGCTTCTCAGAGAAAGGGCAGGGTCTGGGGCCCTGGCTTCCTTGTCCTGCTGCTTCACTCGCACAGATGCGTAACGCGCTTTTACCTGGCACTTGGTCGCGGACGAGGCACTTCGTCGCAGGACAGCACTCGCTGCTCGTGTCCACTCGCTTGGAACTAAATAAATAAATAAATAAATAAATAAATAGCAGTTATCAACATGGCCACTGAGAAGCAATTCCAAGCTATTGCCACAACTATCACTGCTAAGGTTCAACCCCTCTGGGGGCTTATCGGTTTGAGGTGGGTGGGACTGTTCCATTCATGATCTGTTTGTGAAAGCCTCTGGTTGGCCACTGTTGAAAGGGATCTGACCTAGCATGGCTTCTCTTTCCCATTTGTATCCCACCTTTCCACCAAGAAGGAATTCAGGATGGCATCCAGGGTCTTCTCCTCACAACAAGCCTGTGAAGCAGGGGCATAGCTAAAGAAGTGCAAGAGGGTGCAATTGCACCGGGCAACAACAGGGGGCGCAACAGGCTGGACTTGACACTAGTGGCCAAAATTGTGAAAACCTTGGTATGTAGCATAACACCATCATGTCACATGTCATCGGAAAGGTAATTTAATGCAGAACGCAATGAAACAAACCAGAGTGTGATAGCTTTACTCTATCAAAGGTTATGGCCAAATAAAATGGAAAACGAACATACAACTGTAGCATCACTTCCTGTTGTGACGTCATTTCCAGGGCAACATTTTGCCCTCTGCATCGGGCTAACCTTTCATTAGCCACGCCCCTGCTGTGAAGTAGGCTAGGTCAAGACAGATAGATTGCTTGGCTACCTTTTGAGCTTCATTGCTGAGTCATGAATTGAGCCCTGATCTCCTGGTTCCTAGTCTGATGCTCCACTCACCAGTGGTGTTCCTATAGGGGGGCAAAATGCTAAGTTTTGCAGGAGCCTGAGCTCCTGTATAAAGCAGACATTCCCCCTTATCTTCAGAGCCATTTGTGGCTTGGAGAGCTGCTTGGAAGTTTTGCTCTCCGAGCTGCGCATGGCTCTGGAGGTGAGGGAAGTGACCATGTTACACAGGAGCTCAGGCTCCTGCAAAAGGCAGTGTTTTGCCCCCCCATTGGAACGCCACTGCAACTCACCGCACCACAACTCCTTCTCTTGGTAGGGATGCACCTGTTGCACTTTCACGGCAATGCCTGCAGGCTTTTCAGCATAGAACGACCCTCAAGAGGCAGCCACGGCTGCAAATGGGAAGCCGGGATGCCCATCAATCAATGAACGCATACAAAATGCAGCACGTTGGCCCACAAATGGAGTCTGAAACAGCCGGTACAGAGTACAGATTCCTCGGCGACCCAGATCTTCCCAGTGGCTCCTGGAAAGGAGATGCTGTGCAGCGTTATGTGACAAAAGGAACAGAAAATGCCTTCTAATGCGCTGGCTTCCTCTCTCCCAGCACTTCACCTTTCAGGCAGCGTTGGTTCGTGGCCTCTTCAGGGGTGGGGGGCTCGAACACTCCCGAACTTGCTGAATAAATCATTTCCATTCCCCTCTCCGCCATTGCGCCTTCCTTTTCTGTCTTTGTGCAAATCAAAGACGCGGAGCTGCCAGGAGCTGACAAGAGGGCCCCCCCCTTCTTCCCTTGTTCGTCGCAAGCCCCCCCCCCCATCCTCTGGAACTTAGCAAGAACGCGCCACGGTTTCACGAGGCAATCAAACTCTGACAGGCCAGCCTCAGGGACAATCTGGAGAAGCAAGGAAGAAGTCAAGGAGAGGGGGGGGATAGGGGAGTCAGCATTTTGCCACCAGCACTTGCGAGCTGCTCCCATTGGGCCTGCTAGTCGAGAAACAAGGTGGTGAACATGTGGGGAAGGCAGATAATCTCCAAAGTGTTCTGTGATTAAGTGAAACCAGCAAATTGAGATGCTTAGACAATTACGGGGCTCAGCGTGAAAGGCAAAGGGAGGAAAAAATCAAAGCGAAACCAGGAATTTGTGAGTGCTCCTCTCTCTCCCCCCCTTCCCCACTTTGTTTTCCCAAACTGCCAACTCGGCTCCGAGTGCTGACAGAGGTGAGGACCAAGGCATCGAGTGAGGGCAACCAGAGGGCTGCCGGCCCCATCGGGTTCAGGCCCAAAGGGTGGGCAATTGGCACAACAGCCTCTTTCCTCCAGCGCACACGCTTCCATCTTTTTTTTTTTTTTCACAGGCTGGAAACAAAAGCTGGCTTGGAATTTCCTCGCCTATTTGCATCGTCGAACTGCAAATGGCAAAAGCAGGAGCTGCTTTTGTGTTTTGTTTTAGGTTTTTTTTTTGGAGAGGTGGGGCCAAATTCGGAGCTAGGGTAGCATTTGCAGCCATGGAAAGGTTGTGACCTATTCTCCCAGAAGCCCTTCAGAACAACACCATGAGATGATACATCACTTTGACGTGGGATTCTGGGAACAAAATGGCCGCCCTCGGGCCATGGCTGCTGAGGGAGGGGCCCACTGCCACAAAACAGAAATCAGTAGCCAAAAAGGCAAAGTAAAGAGGGCAAGTTTTGCCTCTACAGAAGATTTAGTCGAGAGGGTTAATTCCTCCGTTTGCCTGAAGATAAGAGCTGAAGATCTGAAGGTCGCCAGTTCGGGACAGCCGGAAGTCTCTGTGAGCGGCAGACCTCGTTAATTGCGACTGATTAACAGCTGAGCTTTGGCTGCCTTGTGTGAGGGGGAGTTGTGCCGAAGTTCAGCCGCTTCTCTGGTGGGAGCAGGGAAGCCATTTATCAGCCAGCAAGAAGACAAACGGGTGGCCAGAAAGAAGGACTAAATCCAGAAAGATCCATCTGTATGTGTGTAGTTCTTGAAAGACAGAACATTTCTGTATAAATTGTAAAAACCTTCGGGTTTCTGAATAAAGTTTGCCCATGTAAACCGCCTTGAGTTATAGTGATTAGAGAAATCTGGTGACCTAAGAAAGGCGGTATATAAATCCAATTATTATTATTATTATTATTATTATTATTATTATTATTATTATTATTATTATTATTATTATTATTACATTCTCTCTTCCTCCCCCCTCAAAAAATTGAGCCAAAAGTTCTCAGGGGGCAATATTTGGCTCAATGTATGAGCCAAATTCCAAATTCAACATCCTATTGACTGGACCACCATAACCCTCTATAATGCCCAGACCTCCACCACTAGTAACTAGAATATGATCATTATACTGTGCCTGAAGTTATACTGTGATTATTCATTAAAGCTTCCTATTTTGGCACCTATTAACTAAAGATGTTCCATTATGCTTAGTAAAATTATGACAATCCTAGGGCTGTCAATTGCTGGAAGATGTGTTTGATTGACTGTCAACCAAATAAATGATTAAATAATTAGCATGCAATGTCAAGATGTTGGGCCTGTAATCCAGAAGGGTATATCTACAGCAAAGGCAAATTGAAAAGAAAGCTGGTTAATCTTGGGTGAGGGGTCAGAAACCTTGATGGCCATGTAAGAGTATGGGGTGTTTTTTTGTTTTGTTTTTTTTGGTGATTTCCCCCCCCAAATTTCTGGATTAAAAGAGCAAATTGCAATGTGCTGTGTTTTCATTCTACATTCTCAATCCGAGTTCTCATTTTTATTCATTTTCAATGCTTTAAAAGTGTACTAGGTGGACGGTACAGGTGAAGGCAGGAGGTCTAGTCGAGAGGGTAAAAGCTGCCATTATGCCTGAAGATAAGATCTGAAGGTCGCCAGTTTGAGAACACTGGAAGTTTCCGGGAGTGGCAGACCTTGAAAAATGCGACTGATAAGATCTGCGCTGTCTTCAGCTGCCTGTGAGAGAGGAGTTGTGCTGGGCCAGCTGTTTTATTTGGTGAGAGCAAAGAAGCAGTTTATCAGGCGGTGGGAAGGCGATCGTGCAGCCAGAAAGGAAGACTGGACTATGAAAGTTTCGTCTGAACGTAGTAGTTCTTGAAAGATAGAACCTCTTTGTGATTTGTTAAACCCTCGGGGTCAGAAAAAGCCTGCCTATGTAAACCACCTTGAATTAAAGTCAAAGGAGCAATCTAATGACCAAGAAAGGCGGTATATAAATACCGTTGTTGTTGTTGTTGTTGTTGTTGTTGTTATATAGTGTCAGCAGAGGCAGCCACAGTATTATTTCTAATTGTCAACGTAGTCTATTTCTGGAAAAGATCTTAAACACACAAATGTGGTGTTTTGTGTTTTTATTAAGATAATAGCTTTTCCTTACCCGGCGTTGCGCAGGTATTTATTTATCCCAAGCTTCTATTAGACACGAAAATGAATTCTACCAATCAGCTCAGCGACCGCAAAAACTATGGATTCGACACCGATGTCAGCCATTTTCAACCATTTTCATGCGGGCCCCCGTGCACCCCCACCCCCGGGGGTGCTAGGGGGGCCTGACCCCCGCAATGTTTGTCACCAGGCCGCAAGGCACACGTATGCCGAGTTTGGTGCCAGTTGCTCCAGGCGTTCCAGCAGGGCATGGCGGACGTTTTGTTTTCCACCCCTTCTCACCCCCCAGCCCGGGGGGGGGGGCGGAACGCAGACTCCAACTGTGTTGGGAGTGTCGCCGCTCATTTTGGTGACTCCAGAAACTACAGATTCGACACCAATGTTGGCCGTTTCCGATCATTGTTACGTTGCACCCCCCGCACCCCCACCCCTGGGGGGTCCTAGGGGGGTCTGACCCCCCCCCAGTGTTTGTCGCCAGACTGCAAGGTGTATGCGTGCCAAGTTTGGTGTCGATCGCTCCAGGCGTTGCAGAGCCTATGCGGAACATACGTACACACAAACGTACACACACACACACACACACACACACACACACACACACACACACACA
>JAJKFI010000022.1:6322751-6335941 GCA_029204185.1 Lerista edwardsae | reverse complement strand
CTCCCATCAAGAGCAGTAACAAAGGGATGCTTTCTTTTCATGTGGCTCTTGATCTCAGAGCCAGAAGCAAAATTCCCCTGGCCAGTCCCCTGGTGCTCTTCCCTCTTCTCTACTGCAGGCAGTACAAATAGAAGGCAACATTATTGATTCTCCATGTGGCACAGTGAGGAGCTTCCTTTTCCTCCCTCTTTCCTTTGAAGCCGCAGTCTCATTCTCATCAGCACCAGCAGACCAAAATGCTCTGCCAGGATCAAGAATGGTGAGGTGGGGATATACGTGGTCCACGCAGAACTCTCACCTTGGGGCGGGGGGAGGAAAACTGACTGCCCTTAAAGAAACTCTTTTTGAATTCCCTTGGAAGTTCTCGGCTGTTTCTTCTCGAGATGAACCCTGAAACTCACATCAAAGTTCACCTTTTTTTGACATTTTGGGGCTGGTGCTAACTTTGGAGAGATGAGCAATTTGCAATTCATATTTCAGTTTTTGGCTTGGAACGAAACTGCTCTGATTTTCTGCCTCGATCAGTTAGCTGATTTGTTAGCTAACTGCCTGGACTGTTGACCTGCCCAGGAGGTGAATAGATTGCCCCATGGTTGGGGCTCTGCTCTGCACCCTACTTCCCAGAAGCCTTAAAAGCTGTGGGGCCCAATGCAATTTTTTTTCCATTGGGCACCACAACAGGAATCTAGGAAGAGTAAGGTTGCAGCTTCCAAGATGGCTGCTCCCAGCTTTCCGCGACCCACTTGACATCAGGTCGCAACCTACTAAGTGGGTCCCGACCCACAGTTTGAGTAACATTGGTCTAGTCTATCCAGTAGAATTCTTCTTGTGCAGGAAAGGGTCTGTTGACACAACCCAGGTTAACAACCCTTCAGTTCACTTGAACCTTTGCTTTATGTACACATTCAAGGAGTGAATCAGAGATTCTTTAATGAACTGAAATGGACTTAATGAACTTAACTTGCCTGCCAGCTACAGAAAAATGTTGGGAGCAATAACAGGGCAAAAGTCTAGTCTTCCCAGAGTTCCCTTTTCCATGAGGAAATCCAATGATGTTCAAAGTCCAAACATCAAGGGGAAAGGACTGAAAAACCAGATGGATTTTTAGTTCAAGTTATCTTAGGATAACACTCCAAAGTGCTGAAACACACCAGAGGGGCTATCTAGTCTCCCGTCTCAGCTGCAACTCCATAGCAGTCCCCATTAAGCTGTTTCCGTTCAGCTGAAGGCAAGTTGGGCCCAGGGCTTCCTGTCACTACTGATTAGGAGAGAAGCCACTTGCCAAATTCACTGATATTGAGAAGCCCAGTTGCAAAATATCAGTAAAATTGAGAAGGCCCTGCAATCGACTGCTTTGGAAGTTCAATCAATCAATCAATCACTAGTATTTATATACCGCTTTTCAACACAAAGTTCACACAGCGGTTTACAAGTAAATAATAACATTAAATTTAAATGGTCCCCTGTCCCTAAAGGGCTCACAATCTAAAAAGAATGGAGAACACCACCAGCAACAGCCATGAGAAAGACACTGCTGGGGTGAAGAGGGACAATTGCTCTCCCCCTGCTAAATTTAAGAGGACACCACTTGAAAAAGTGCCTCTTGCCCAGTTAGCAGGGGTTAACTAGTTTGTCCTTAACCACAGCCATAACTGTTGGCCTAAAGCCTTCATGGAAACATTTTGGTGGAATGAGAGATTTTGAACTTCCAAAGCAGTCAATTGCATTAATGAGGCTGAGTTCTGAATAGATATGCAGAGGATTGTGCTGTAAACTGAAATGCATATTGTTCCAAATTTATCCTTGCCTCTACCTTTCCCCACTTGCCTCTAATGCAATGTTAAAATGTATACCTTGCCATTTTCCTTACAGTGATGTTAAATTTTCAATTCTAAGTTTCTTGGGGTAGGATTTTTAATGTTTTGGTATTCTGTAAAGTGCCTTGCATATTGATCCCTGCTACCAATATCACAAGAGCGAGGATGATGAGGATAATTATGATAAAATAATAATAAATTGTCTGCAAATAAATAAATTAGCTGGCACAATCAATTTCACTCTGGATGAAGCACAGAGGCACGCAAAAATCATAAACATACGGGATATAAAATATTAACAGCAAAAAAAGAAAAAAAAACCTTGCAGAAAATAAATAAGATTAAAATTTCAACTAAAAATTTCCCACATGAGTGTAATCTAGGCCACAGAAAGCCAGCACGCTGAGAAACAGAAGAAAGCCTCAAATTTAATTTCTTCGCGTTTCTTAAATAAGATGGATCTTTACATTAAGGAGGAAGGCAATGCTTGCAATGTTGATCACATTGCAAGGATAGTCTGCATCACAAGGGGATAGTCTCAAAGACTTGTCTCGGGTGACGAATTTGGGGGAGTGGGCTTAGAGGTTGCAGATTTTGCCCAAAATGTGAACAGAGGCAGCCCAGTGATTCATTGGCTGTTTACTCTAAATGGCAGTGGTCCTCCAGGAAAATCTCATGCCCTCCTTGCAGGCTTCCTAGGGGTATCTGGCAAGCTACTGCTGGGCTATATGGTCGCTCGGTCAGAGCCGGCCGGGCTCTTTTAGTGCTGCAGACAGAATGCTTTGCCTCCTCTCATCTTGCAAGTTCATGCTGCATAAGGACCATTCTCTCAGCATATCATGGACCATCGATTTTAGAGATCTCAAAATCATCAGCAAGCCAATCGCCAAAAGGTTGCATCATCAGCAAGCCAATTTGCTTGTAAGAAAAAAAAAATGCTCTCCACAAATCTCAGGCCATTACAAAGCTTGCCATCAGAAGGCAGCCCATCTTCTGGGCTATGGATCCCTAGCCAAAAAGGAGCAATAGGCTATGCAAGACCTTCACTGCTGTACACACCTGGCTTTTCACCCCAGGTCTATCACCCGCTTCCTCCCAAGGCCTCAGAGCAGAGACCATTTGCAGCACCCTACACATCCTTGCAGGACTTTCCCCATCCTCATGGAGTTCTAGAGCCCCCCTTAGCAAACCCTTTCTCAGCTCTGGTCTTCTCCTTATATTCCTTTGGTCTTGGCCTGGCACCTCCCCCTTCTTGGCTCCACCCACCCAGTCTGGTTGCCTTCTGGGTCCTAAATCTCCTCCTTTGCTGGGAGGGGGGGGAAAGGCTCCTGCAGACACTTGCCTCACCTTGCTGATCCTCAGCCACTCCTGCGTGCAGTCCTACACACAGTTTACACATCGGGTGACGCTGCCTTTTCCTCCCACTCCTTGAATCTTTGAAAGGAAGAGGAGGGCGCGACTGGAACAGGAATCACACAGGAGAGGACTTCCTGCTCTGCTCCCTCTCCATCCCTGTCTTCCTTTCTAAAATCCAAGGATCCAGAGGAAACGCAGCAGCAGCAACAATGGTGGCGCCTCAGCAGGAATAGTGCGTGAGCACATGCGCAAGATGCTGCGCAAGGGAAGGCTGATGCACAAGGGGAGGTTGTCCACATTCGGTGAGGGTGGAGGAGAGAGGACTTGGACCGGCTGACCCTGAGTTGCGGTTTGCTGCAGAATGCCATTCACAGCGCAGGCCTAGGCATGTCTACTCGGAAGTAAGCCTCATTGTGTTCAATGCAGCTTCCCCCCTGTGAAAGTGAGCATAGGATGGCAGCCTCCTTGGCTTCCTTGGGCTTCATCTACATAATCAAATGCACCATCTCTGCCATTGGGAAAGCAGCAAATTCCCATGCGCCGGTATCAGTGGTGTCACCTAAATGATTTAAGAACAGGTACTCACTTTTGATTGGCACGTGTCGGGACCCGCCCACCGGAAGTGACGTCATAAGCCAGAAGTGATGTCGTGGCAGGAAGGGACATGAAAAAAGCCCTTTTTGAGGCCTCAGATGATTTTAAACTGACCCAACAGTTGCAACAGTATTCCACAGCACCCCCAGAACATGTGAAGGAGGCCTGGCATCATGTTAAAACCCTAGAGCAACTCATTTTTCAGTGGCAAGGAAAGGAAATGCTCCGCTCGCTGCCTGCCTGCCTGCCTGGCTCTGAGAACATGCAGGCAACTCAAACATGCAGGAAATTCAAACGTTGCAGAGGGCGGAGTCGACGAGTGGGCGGGCGAATGGGTGGGGCCAGCTGTAATCCTAGAAACCGGTACTCGCGTACCCCCGCGTACCCCCTGCATGACATCACTGGCCGGTATGCGTGGTTTCTTCAAGCCTGCGGTGAGATGGTCTTCTTTGGCATGTGGTCAGGAGCTCAGGACGTGCACGTACTTCTTCAGAAGCCCCATTCAAGTGCACATTGCATTTACAAATTGGAGGTGATTGCGCTACTAATGGGGGGCCCCCTGGGATGGGTGAGAGGGAAGACAGAGGGAAGGAAGGATGGCAATTAAGGCTCTTTGTCTTGGTTTGCAAGAGCCGCACTCCATCATTGTTTCCCCGGGTCGCTCCCTGGCAGGGCTTTTGAGCTCTTGACGACTTTGTCACTCTGTCAGGATGATTGGACATGTCACTGAAAGGCAAAGAGGTCAAAGCTGCCCGAGAGAAGACCTCACGCCATTCTCCGCAGAGCGCACCAGCCACACACCGACATGCGTGCATGCACGCACGCCCACACAGAGACGTCCCATTTGATCTCCTGCAGCTCGCCCGTGGAATGGGGGGGGGGGGTTTACTCAATGCCTATAAACATTCATTTCACACCTAAAGAGGGGGCAGCTTCATCACTTACAAGTTCATCATTTATGCATGTGGTGGAGGCTCCGAGGAAAAAGGAGATAAATGGATTTTGCAGTGGAATTGGTCTGGTTCCACTCCATGAAGGAGTTTGCAGCCTCCACCCGGTGCCTTGGTTCAAAACATCTTCTCTCAAAGGGCCTTCGCAGTCCATCTTCTCCATTCCCTGGCACTGTATGCAGACAGTGCGCATGTGGGAAATCTGGGTTTCCAGTGGGGCTCACAGTTTGCCCCCATTGATGCTTTTTGGAGTCTTAGCTTATCTTTGGACCACTCAGAGTCAGAGGGGCCAGCACACAGACGTGCACCATCCTCCCTGACTCTGAGAGTGGTCCAAACACCATTCCCTTTTATCTGGCATTCTGAGGTAAATTTCTGAGGTAAAATTCTGAGGTAAATATGAGGTAAATAAAGCAAAGTTTGGTTGGCACAAGGGACACCGTAAAGTATGTTTGGACCACTCTCAGAGTCAGAGAGGCCAGCTCACAGACATGCACCATCCTCCCTGAGTCCGAGAGTGGTCCAAACGTGCTTTAAAGTGTCCCTTGTGCAGGCCAAACTTTGCTGGCTTAACTGTGCCAGCCTAACTCCTGGTTAGGATTGCTCCCTCAATGTGTTTGTCTTAGGGCACAATCCTAGCCTGGAGCTAGGCCGGCACAGATAGGCCAGCAAAGTTTGGCTAGCACATGGGTCACCCACTGTAAAGAACGTTTGGACCACTCTCACAGTCAGGGAGGATGTTGCATGTCTGCATGGTGGCCTCTCTGACTCCGAGAGTGGTCCAGACATACTTTACGGAGCCACAGCCAATGGCTCAGTAGATCAAAAGAGCCGCCAGGCGAAAATGTTTGGGAACCACCAGGTTGGGCCAAAAGGGGCCGCCATTTCTGAAAGATAGTGACCATTTCATGGGCGAAGCCATCATTAAACCACTGACGACAATCCTCTAAATCCCTAGAGCTGGCTGGCAGTCCTCGTTTCCTCCCGATGGACCACGCCAGAGTCCACTTGACTCTGCCCTAGATAGAGCCTTTTCATGCTGGGTGCCTGCCGAGCTCCTCCAGAGCCCATGCCCCGCTGGACCTACTTAGAGACAGAAGAAATAGGTCACAAGACAAATCAGCGCCGAGATGAGAAAACAAGCACAAATGCAGCGCATCAAAAAACGGACCGCGTATCCGGCCGCCCATTCATGTCCGCCAGATTCGTTCTTTCTCTGTCCGCAAAAGAAAGGTACTAAATTGAATCAGGCTGGCACCCAACCACTCAGGAACTGGGCCTGTTTTTCTTGATGTTTCATTTTATGTCAGATATTTGTATCCCACCTTTCTACTGCAGGATCTGCCAAATGATGTCTACGTCTCCTGCTGGGGAGTTTGCCGCCTCCAGGTTGAAAGGCAGCCTGCTTCTGAATTATGAGGGGTTGGGAAGCAACAATGGGACACAGGGCCAGCTTTAAGCCCATGTGGCCAATGTCGTCACATCGGGCCCCGTGCTTCAGGGGGCCCCACACTAGCAGGGTGAGCATCTTGCCTGTGGCTGCAGCTGGGATCTCGGTGGGCTGTAAGTCAGTGGGGCGAGCAGAGCAGCTCGACCTTGGTCTCTCCCACCTGCCTCTGCCTCTGAACAGCCCAAGATGGGCCACCTGGAAGCAGTTGGCGGTGATGTGATGCTATCTCCACCACTACTTCTACATGCCATGCTTTGCAGGTGGCATGAACAACGCTCTTCTTGGTGAGTGGGGGCCCCGCAGGGAGGTTTGGGGCCCCACAGGAATGCCCCACATTGGGCCCCGCCGCTGCTAGAGCCGGCCCTGGTGGGACAGTCTGATTGCTTTTGGGGACTTCAAAGAGGCCCTGATGGTCAGGGCAGGCTCCAGGACCAGCATTCTTGTGGAGGCCCCCACCCTCCCTGCGGGGCCGCCACTCATCAAGAAAAGTGCTTGTGGTGCCACACATGTAACCTGGACATAATTGGTAGTGACATGCCATCATGGTCAACCGCTTCCAGGAAGCCTATTCGAGGGTACAATATCACCTACATAACCTACCTAGTACCATTTACATAAGAACATAAGAAGAGCCCTGCTGGATCAGGCCAAAGGCCCATCTAGTCCAGCTTCCTGTATCTCACAGCGGCCCACCAGGTGCCCCAGGGAGGCATGAGACAACAAGATGCTTGCATCCTGTGGCCACTCCCTTGCACCCGGTACTCTGAAGTAGCCTACTACTAATGTAAGGAGGTTGCACAATCCATCATGGCCTATAGCCCACGATGGACTTTTCTTCCAGAAATCCGTCCAATCCCCTCTTAAAGGCATCTAGACCCGATGCCATCACCACCTCCTGTGGCAAAGAGTTCCACAGATTAACTACCCGCTGGGTAAAAAAGTACTTCCTTTTATTTGTTTTAACTCTCCCAACCCTCAGTTTTAGCTGATGTAATTGAAGGCGTATAATTTATAATTATACTGTACTGACACTATACTACCTATGTCACCTACCTAGTACACTTTTAAAGCAATTATAATTATGCTGTACATTCTGGATAAAGACAAATGACACTGCTTTCTGAATGTCTAATTTTGGATAACCCGGAAATCCACCAAAAATAAAACCATTGTCTCCCACCTCTACCAATAGGAAATGTGTCAGAGGACACAGTCCTAGAGCACAATCCTAATCTGGAGTTAGGCCAGCAAAGTGTGGCCAGCACAAAGACCACTGTAAAGTGCGTTCGGACCACTCTCGGAGTCAGGGAGGATGTTGCATGTCTTTGTGCTGCCTTCTCTGACTCCAAGAGTGGTCCAAACATACTTTATGGTGTTCCTTGTGCCAGCCAAACCTTGCTGGCCTAACTCCAGATTAGGATTGCACCCTTAACCTTGAGTTAGGCCAGTAAAAGTCACTGGCTACTCTTGGAGTCAGGGAGGCTGTGTACCAGCCTCCCTGACTCCAGGAGTGGTGCAAATGCACTTTATGGTGTGATTGCAACACTCTTTGGCTGGCGCAGGTGATTTGTGCCAGCCTAACTCCAGGTTAGGATTGTGCCCAGAGTCTACCAAATACATTCTGAAGGTTTTTAACTTTGCAAACTTAAACAATCTCTCTCTCTCTCTCTCTCTCTCTCTCTCTCTCTCTCTCTCTGTGTGTGTGTGTGTGTGTGTGTGTGTGTGTGTGTGTGTGTGCAGAAGCAACCCCTACAGTACCAGAAGAGCTCCACGCAATCATCTCCCTTTGGTTTCCCCTCTCTCAACCAGCCAAGCAGAGGAGAAAAATGATTTCGATGATTTACAACGCCTCGAAAGGGTTGGAAAAAAGCAAAGTAAATAATAAATCAAAAGCGGCAAAAGGAACAAGAATGCATCCATCTTTTATGAGCTCTATTCAGTGCCGCATGTACAGTTCAGGCATAAAACACATGCGCCGCGCACAGTGGCGGCGGCCGCTTCAGAAGTCTCTCTGCCCACCAGTTTCCCAGCGTTTCCAAAACGACTTGAAAGCAAAAGGCGGGAAGTCCTTGTTGGACGAGCGCAGGAATCCACCTCACCAGGCTTGCCTCCTTCGAGGGTCTTTCTTTAGGGTGATGGAAGACAGGCTACGCGGGCTCTGATTTCAAGGACCAAAGGATGCAGATTCAAGACATCTTTTCAGTGGTGTCATCTAAATGATTTAAGAACAGGTACTCACTTTTGATTGGCACGTGTCAGGACCCACCCACCGGAAGTGACGTCATAAGCCAGAAGTGATGTCGTGGCAGGAAGTGACATGCAAAAAGCCCTTTTTGAGGCCTCAGATGATTTTAAACTGACCCAACAGTTGCAACAGTATTCCACAGCACCCCCAGAACATGGTAAGGAGGCCTGGCATCATGTTAAAACCCCAGAGCAACTCATTTTTCAGTGGCAAGGAAAGGAAAGGCTCCGCTCGCTGCCTGCCTGGCTCTGAGAACATGCAGGCAACTCAAACATGCAGGAAATTCAAACGTTGCAGAGGGCGGAGTCGACGAGTGGGCGGGCAAATGGGTGGGGCCAGCTGTAATCCTAGAAACCGGTACTCGCGTACCCCCGCGTACCCCCTGCATGACATCACTGCATCTTTTCCTTGGCAGTGGAAGTGCTTCAAAGCCAACCGTCTCTCCAGCGGGTGCCTTTTTGGCATAGCTGCAATGGTGCTGGTGTTGGGGGAATAGGATGGGGGGGTGTCTTAGAGTGCAATCCTAACCTGGAGGTAGGCCGGCACAATTAGGCCAGCAAGGTTTGGCCAGCACAAGGGCCATTGTTAAGCGCGTTTGGACCACTCCTGGAGTCAGGGAGGCTGGCACACAGATTTGCATCAGCCTCCCTGACCCCAAGAGTAGTCAAGTGACTTTTACGGGCCTAATTCAAGGTTAAGGGTGCAATCCTAACCTGGAGTTAGGCCGGCACAATTAGGCCAGCAAGGTTTGGCCGGCACAAGGGCCACTGTTAAGCGCGTTTGGACCACTCTCGGAGTCAAGGAGGCATGTCTGTGTGCCGGCCTCTCCGACTCCGAGAGTGGTCCAAACATGCTTTAGGATGTCCCTTTGCTGGCCTAACTGTACCGGCCTAACTCCAGGTTGGGAGTGCACTCATAATTTCAAGATCCAGTTGGTTGATTTAGGGGGCAAACCTAACCTTGTACCAGTAATTGCATTTCATTGCAAAAGAAAACAGTGGACGATCCAGTCGTGGGTCTTGCATGTAATGTGGGGTTTGTCTCTACATTTATCTCGCTCTGTCTCCGAGCGAGGGAAGTTCTTCGCCCTCTCAACCAATGCTTGGAAAAGTCGAAAGGAAAGTCAGGCTCTATAGCAACCAAAGGTTAAACTTAATTTGTTTTTGAACTTGGCTAGTGACTAAAAAATTATCTCTCTACTTCTGTAATTAAAACAGGGATGCAGGTGTCTCTCGGTATAGATCGGAGACCCGGAGAAATGGCAAATCCATCCCATGCTGATGGAGAGAGGTCTTATTGGAGATGTCTGTGCAGAGAATTCCAAGGGGTTGAATTGGTTATAAAGCAAAGGTATTACATTGGCCTCAATTCCTCAGCTAATGAAAAGGAAGAAGTGGGCATGGCTTAGATATCTGTTATTCTCTGAATGGTTCTTACAAAACATAAGGCAGAAGGTGCTGCCTTCTACAAATGAGGTCCACATCTCTCCTCCTCCTCCTCCCACAACCTCTCAACCCCTTCCTGCCTGCTCATAGCTGTGCTGAGTGCACTGGCACAATACTTTCCTTTTAACAAGAACAGAGTCACAGATAATAAGAGGTAGGTGGCAATTCTGCCTGACAGATAAGGGAACTTGCCCAGTCGTGAATTGGCATATAAAGAGAACTAACTGTATGGTCAAAACCCTTCCTGGACATGTCACAGGGCTCAATCGTCACCTGGAGTTCGGCCGGCACAGTTAGGCCAGCACAGTGTGGCCGGCACAAGGGATACCGTAAAGTGCGTTCAGACCACTCTCGGTGTCAGGGAGGATGGGGCATGTTTGTGTGCTGGCCTCTCTGACTCCAAGGGTGGTCCAAACGTGCTTTATGGTGTCCCTTGTGCCAGCCAAACTTTGCTTTATTTACCTCATATTTACCTCAGAATTTTACCTCAGAAATTTACCTCAGAATGCCAGATACAAGGGAGTGGTGTTTGGACCACTCTTGGAGTCAGGGAGGATGGGGCATGTCTGTGTGCTGGCCTCTCTGACTCCAAGGGTGGTCCAAAAGTGCTTTATGGTGTCCCTTGTGCCAGCCAAACTTTGCTTTATTTACCTCATATTTACCTCAGAATTTTACCTCAGAAATTTACCTCAGAATGCCAGATACAAGGGAGTGGCGTTTGGACCACTCTGGGAGTCAGGGAGGGTGGGGCATGTCTGTGTGCTGGCCTCTCTGACTCCAAGGGTGGTCCAAATGTACTTTACGGCGTCCCTTGTGCCGGCCACACTTCGCTGGCCTAACTGTGCCAGTCGAACTCCAGGTGAGGATTGCACCCACAGTACAGTGCTGTGGCCCACCTAGAAATAGAGAGGAGATCTCAATGTAGTGGCTGCAAGACATCATTTGGTCCCAGAGTATGCCCCACCTGCTTGACTCCTGATTCAGGTCAATCTCAACCACCGGCATCACCCCTGAGCAAGAAGCAAATGGACCCAGGATTCTGCAACGCACGTTGGCTTTAATTAGAAAGGGATGCACACCCTCCTGGAAGAGCCATAAATCTGGCGTCTGTGGTAAGGAATGTCCTGAATTTAAGTTGTAATTAGAACCTCTACTGATGGCACGAAGCCTCATTTTTCATGTGATGCTCCTCATTGCTCTCCGTCAAGAAATCAATCTGCGGCCGTTGATGAGATGAGGCTGTCAGATCTGGGGAGTGGATTGATAATGGCAAGCTGGGAATCGCAACCGGCTTAACCCCTTGGCCACCCTGGCTGTGCCAGTGGTCTCCGAGGAGGCAGCAGGCTCTAAACGGTGGCTTCTTGGAGGTCAGGGTGCATGGATATAGCCTGCCTCTTACAGCCCAGCAAAAGCAATGGCTGTTGTTCCCAGGATTCAATGCGATAGCATGGCTGATTCTTGATAGGCAAGGATGCCATTGTATGCCTACATGCGTGTGAGAACTCCCTATCTCAGTGTTTCCCAAATTGTGGGTTGCGACCAGTGGTGTCATCTAAATGATTTAAGAACAGGTACTCACTTTTGATTGGCACGTGTCAGGACCCGCCCACCGGAAGTGACGTCATAAGCCAGAAGTGATGTTGTGGCAGGAAGTGACATGAAAAAAGCCCTTTTTGAGGCCTCAGATGATTTTAAACTGACCCAATAGTTGCAACAGTATTCCACAGCACCCCCAGAACATGTGAAGGAGGCCTGGCATCATGTTAAAACCCCAGAGAAACTCATTTTTCAGTGGCAAGGAAAGGAAAGGCTCCGCTCGCTGCCTGCCTGCCTGCCTGGCTCTGAGAACATGCAGGCAACTCAAACATGCAGGAAATTCAAACGTTGCAGAGGGCGGAGTCGACGAGTGGGCGGGCGAATGGGCGGGGCCAGCTGTAATCCTGGAAACTGGTACTCGCGTACCCCCGCGTACCCCCTGCATGACATAACTGGTTGCGACCCACCGGTGGGTCAGGAATGACCCAAGATGTCCCAGCACCTAAAAGTGTCAAATGCTACTCCTCTTACCCGATGATGTGCCAGCCTCTGTTCCTTCCACTACCTGGACTGAAAAAGGAAAGATCCGAAGGTGTGAAGGAGAAGTGGCTAGAGTGTTGGAGACCATTCTCTTCTCATCCACACTTCTTCCCTGACCCACTGATGCTCTACCCCACCACTCTCCTCTCCTCCACATTTCGTCTTCCACTCTATCCCGACTTCCTTTTCCCACTCTATATTCTCTTCCTTTTTCAAACCAGGGAATAAGAAGAGAATGAGGGTGCAACCCTAACCTGGAGTTAGGCCGGCACAGTTAGGCCAGTAAAGTTTGGCTGGCACAAGGGCCACTGTAAAGTATGTTTGGACCACTCTCGGAGTCAGAGACTCCCTCTGCTGAATTTCTGCCTGCCACAATGCTTATTTTCTCAAATTGGCAGGCAGAAATTCACAATGCTTATTTTCTCATACGCATTCTTCGTTGATTATGGAAGACTCGGATTGACCTTTCTTTTATCTTGGAGGGGGGAAAGCAGAACCATTTCCCTGTTTGGTAGGAAGGCTAGTTATGTCCCCACTTCACCTGTTGGATTTTTGCCTGTTGCGCGGCTGTCAAAAACCACAAGTGCCCTGTCAGGGCCTGAAAAAAAGGTGCAGTTACCCCATTTCTAAGGGATGTCTGTGTCGTACTTTGAGAACTGAAGTGCTCGATGCGCACACATTGTGAATGGGCCACAGAGACACAGACAGTCTCTCCATTCCATTTGCTGAAAATGTCTTTACTTGAGGTTTCAGTACCCCTGACCTGTGGGGCACATCAATAGAGTTTTCTTGTACAGGCTACTGAAAAGCCATCTCTAATGTGCCGCTTGAGCTCCACAACCAGGTGAGCTCTCGCTGCGTGAATTCCCTTCCCGGCTTCCAGCTGAGCAGAAAGTGAGAATTTGTCATTCTTTCCCCTTAGAGGCGGGCAGGTTCCGATTTCCCTCTCGCTGCTGCTAATGAATTGGTTGCAGTTCAGTTTAGCAGAAAATCCTGATTTCGGTTGTAAGGAAGGTGAAGCGGGTCAGGGCAAGCAGGGGGCCGTCAGACTGGAGGGGAAGGTGACAGCGGCACTGTTGCCAGGAAACACAGTGTCCAGACCCTTGTCCCTCCTGAATAAAACGCTGGACCAGGAGTTTCTGAGCCAAATTGGCTCATTATATAACAGTTGCCTGAGCCAAGGGTGTCATAAGGCCTGAGGGCCAGGTAACTCTTTACCTGGCCCTCTGCTCTTCCAGCACCGCCACCAGCTGCTCT
>JAJKFI010000022.1:6283228-6320103 GCA_029204185.1 Lerista edwardsae | reverse complement strand
ACACACACACACACACACACACACACACACACACACACACACACACAGATTCCTCCTTTCTCCTCCGAGCAGCTAGCCTCTCCCAGGTTGGTCAGAGCAGAGAGCAGATAATTCCACCCGCCTTAGAGCAGCTCAGCCTCATCACCTGCTGGGTTCTCTTAGCACTCCCAGTCTCAACACTGCCCCAAAGCCATGAGCTTTCCTTGGCTTATATCAAGTTGCTGTCTCTTCACCAACTCGGCTGGAGTCAGATCTGGGGTCCAGCCGGCTCAGTATTGTCTACACAGGGATCGGAAGCAGCATCCCAAACCTGCAGACAGGGGGACTTTTTCCCAGACCCACCCGGAAAGGCCAGACATTGAGGGCAACATCCTAACCTGGAGTGAGGCTGGCACAGTTAGGACAGCACCGTTTGGCCGGCACAAGGGACACCGTAAAGCATGATTGGACCACTCTCTACTCTCAGGGCGCAATCAACCCAGTGCCGGAATGGCATGGCCGGCTGGCCTGCGCCAAATCCGATGCTGGGTTGGGGGAGGCTGGAGCCTCCTGCAGCAAGGGGGCATGCGCTCCCTTACCGTAGGGGAGGCTCCAGCCACCCCTATATGCTCCTCGGATCTGTGCCTGCTAAAGAGCAGGCACAATTCCAAGGATACCACGCGGCCAGAATCGGGGCCATGCGGCCTCACTGACATGCTTAGGAAGTGACCGTATGGCCACCTCCCAAGCCCCCCCAGGTCCCGCCCAAGTCCCCCCTCCCCGCTCCCACCAATCCCCGTCCCAAAACAGGACAGAGAATGCCTTGCGCCAACTGTCTTCGGTTGGCGCAAGGGAGACTCTCCGTTCGTGCTCTGAAGCCAACGCTGCGAGCAGTGTTGGCTTCACAATTGGAGCGCCAACACAGGGGTGCTGCTCAGCGCCCACACACCGGCGCTCCGCCCCTTGCGTCGCCGCAATGACGCCACATCGACGCAAGGAGAACGCTAGGATTGCGCTGCCCGAGTCAGGGAGAATGGCGCACCTGTGTGCTGGCCTCTTTGACTCTGAGAGTGGTCCAATCATCATCCTCATCATCCTCATCATCCTCATTATTATTATTATTATTATTATTATTATTATTATTATTATTATTATTATTATTAATTGGATTTATAACCCGCCTTTCTGCCCGAAGGCACCCAACATGTGGCCCTTTACAGTGGCCCTTGTGCCAGCCAAACATTCCTGGCCTAACTGTGCTGGCCTAACTCCAGATTAGGACTGTGCCCTCAGCCTGCGTCTCGGCACCCCCAAATCTTTATTAATCATCTCCACTTTGGAATGGCTGTCCCTCCCTGCCGTTCCTCACATCTGCGCTCTAATTATTCTCAATTGTTCCAGATGGGATGGAAATTGGGAAGGCCGATGCCTAGGGAAAGCAGCTGCTTGTGTGGAATGTCTGGCCCGATCCGAAGCGGGGGTGCTATCAGTCTCACCGAACAGCAGGCTTTCAGGAGTCTTTTTCGGCTGGAGGCATTTGGCAAACTTTCTTTCCTTCTTCTTCTCTGACTTCTGAAGAGAACCGAAGGAGGCCGCTGGGCCACTGGGTCTCAGTGGTTGGTGCCTGAGTGAGTGGAAATTCCGTGTCAGGGGAGGAAAGATAAAACGCAGGCCTCACTCATGCCACATTTATTGATAATAAAGTCGAGATGGGAGGAGTTCCCTCTTCTGTTCCTTTGGTTTGCCCCTCTTCTTCCCTCTGCCCCACATTCTTCACCCGCTGGATTCTGGTTTCACAAGGACAATTTATCAAACCAAGTGTCTTTCCCACAAAATTCACCAGAAGCTCTTGTACCAAGCAGAAAACTCGCACAAATGCTAAGCGTAGCTGGGGGAGGAACCTGGGCCCCGGTGAAACAATGAGGCCCACACATCATGCCAATACCCCTGTACAGTCACCCCATCACTTGTCCCCTCCCTCACACATGTGCTGCCATTTGGAGCTGGACAGAGACCACGGAGGGCCGATTTTGGAGGATTTGCCGCCCAAAGATGGTAAGCCTATAACCTTCTCCCCCACAAGAACATAAAAAGAACCCCACTGGATCAGGCCAAGGGCCCATCTAGTCCAGCTTCCTGTATCTCACAGTGGTCCACTAGTTGTCTCAGGGACCACATAAGACAACAAGATGTCTGCAACCTGTTGCCACTCCTTTGTATCTGGCATTCTGAGGTAAATTTCTGAGGTAACATTCTGAGGAAAATATGAGGTAAATAAAACAGAATTTACTATCCTAAGAACGTAAAAACATAAGAAGAGCCCAGCTGGACCAGGTCAAAGCCCATCTAGTCCAGCTTCCTGCATCTCACAGTGGCCCACCGGAAGCCTCAGGGAGCACACAAGACAACAAGATGCCTGCATTCTGTGGCCACTCCCTTGTATCTGTCATTCTGAGGTAAATTCTGAGGTAAAATGCTGAGGTAAATAACTTGCCATCCAATCTAGGCCTTAAGAACATAAGAAGAGCCCTGCTGGAGCAGGTCAAAGGCCTATCTAGTCCAGCCTCCTGCATCTCACAGTGGCCCACCAGAAGCCTCAGGGAGCACACAAGACAACAAAGTGCTTGCATCCTGTTGGCACTCCCCTGCATCTGGCATTCTGAGGTGGCCTACAGTAAGGAGGTTGCACCACCCAACATGGGCTGTAGCCTGCAATGGATTTTTCCTTCAGAATTTTTTCCTACCTACAGCTAGCCCCACCTGGGAGCATTAGCCCCAAATTCGGGGTGCTGCTTGTCGCCCCCGCATCGGCGCTAATGACACAGTGCTGGTGCAACACTTTATAAGGGTCTGGATTGCGCCCTCAGTTTCTCGTTCCATAAGGCTCAATGCCTTTTCCTTGTGAACTCTTAGCAGGTCAGTTTCACAACCCACCAACCATCAGACGGTGACCCACAGTTTGAGAAACACTGGTCTTGTAGCTCTAAATTTCTTAGCTTGCATTTCCATACCTGAATGGAACTTCCACCTACAGAGACAGTAAACCTCTGAATACGTGGTCCTGAGGTCAACCAATAGCAGAGAGACATTATTCTTACCTTTGCTTTTGGGCTTCCAGAAATCCTCTGATTGGCCACTGTGGGAAAGAGGATGCTGGGATATTTGCTTTGATCCAGCTGGGCATCTGTCATGTCCTCCTTGCAGAAGGTGAGCAGACATCTTCACTGTGTGCCCCCCCCGGCTCTTTATTTTCTTGAATGAAGCTATAAAGGGCATGCACAAGAAGGCAAAGGAGATTGCCATTGGCCTCTTCCCTCTTGCCCAGCCGCTGTGATTGATGGCCGAGCCAGTTAACGAGGGCTGAGTCAGCTCCCCAGCGACCTTCGCAGAATTCCTTCAGGTCCCCCAATTCCCCATCTGTTACTTGGTGTCACTCAGGCCCAGCAGATTGATGGCAGCTCACGGTCAATTTCTCTGATGCACTTTTGCTGCGAGACACTCGTACATCTTCCCAGTGTCATCTCACCCGATCTGAGGTCAGGCTTTCAACAGGCAAGAAATGTCCCAGAATAAATCACCATGCACAGCCCCTTCGGGCTTGAACGGGAGAAGGAGGAGGGGAGAGATGGGCACAGGCCATCACAAGTATGGCATGCGAAATGAAGGGCGCAATCCTAACCTGGAGTTAGGCCGGCACAGTTAGGCCAGCAAAGTTTGGCCAGCATAAGGGACACTCTTGGAGTCAGAGAGGCTGGCACACAGACGTGCACCATCCTCTCTGAATGTGAGAGTGGTCCACACGTACTTTATGGTGTCCCTTGTGCTGGCCAAACTTTGCTTAACTTTGCGGGTTTGGATTGCACCCTGAACAACGTATCATAGTTACGGTCAGCGGTGTCATCCTGGTGGAACGGGCCGGTACGCTGTTCCGCTAGTTCCGTGGATGGGCCTGGGCCGCACCGCCTCTCCCGAGGATGGGCGCACTGTTCCTGGGCCTGTCCGCCCTCCCATGCGTCCGAATCGCTCTGAAACAGAGCGATTCCAGGCGCAGGGAGGCGTGGCTGGCCTACGCCATAGGGGCGGAGGACTGCCAATCATCCGGGCATTCCGGTTCCTGGCGCGCCCGGATGACATCACTGGTTACGGTGACTAGATTTATTGCTCTGGTTTTATTGTCCAGTAAGTCTATCTGTGTGGTGTTCTGTGGAGGAAATCTCGATACTTTTAAGCAGCACTGATGCCTCATTCAGCCAGCTTTTATACTCTCTCTCTCTCTCTCTCTCTCTCTCTCTCTCTCTCTCTCTGTGTGTGTGTGTGTGTGTGTGTGTGTGTTTTACTTAGCCCACCATTTGTAAGAGGGGGCTTCCCTTGGCTGGAGGTAGCTGCAAGCTGGCCTCTGAGTAGATTCCCAAGCTTTGATTCTGATGCCATCAGTTTGCTTTCCGGGTGCTTAACAAGTCCACAGAGACTGCTACTTTCAGCAAGGCTGGGCTGCTTCTGGGGACTGGAAACAGACAGAATTCTCACACGACAAAGACATATCCTGCGGAGCCCATTTTTCCAAAGTGGTTTACAAACATGACCAGCGATCGAGGCACAATCAGTGGCGATCGACTGGCCCAGGGGTGTCACCAAACTCATTTTAGGTAGTGGGCTGAAGAGCATTCATGGTGCCTGATGAGGACTGGAAGCAGTGGCATAGCTAATGAAAATGTAGCCTGGGGCAGAGGGCAAAATGTTGCCCCCAAAATGACATCACAACAGGAAGTGATGTCACAGTTGCATTTTCATTTTCTGAGCTTTGAGGTCATAACTTTTGATAGAATGAAGCTATCACACTCTGATTTGTTTCATTGCATTCAGCATGAAATTGCCTTTCCAATGATTTATAACCAGATGGGGTTATTCATACATACCAAGGTTTTTCGCCATTTTGCCCACTAATGTCAAGCTGACATTTTTGTCGTCCCCCCCGAAAGCTTGTTGCCTGGTGCAACTGCACCCCCTTGCACTTCTTTAGCTATGCCCCTGACCGGAAGTGACATCAGTAAGCAGGAAGTGATTAAGCAGATGACGGCCACAAATAAACACTTTGTTCTTACATAGAAACCCGTTGGCTGCAAATGACAGAAGAGAAAATGTACAAATCTTGTTTATAATTTCAAGATATGAAAGAGCCTGATTATCATTCTGGGAGAGCCCAGTTATAAGAGGCTGGATAAATGGCTTCCATGGGACACGTTTGGCTGCAGACCTTACATTTGACACCCCCGAACCCGCCATTTATGGCCATGGCACCTGCGACTTCTTGCGTTGCATGGCCAAGTGAGCTTCTACTATCTCTCCTGTGAGCGTCGAGCAGTTTCTGACATCACCCCGAGTCTTTGCAGTTGGAAGTACTTGTGCCATAAATCAAGCGCTACTTTAAACTTCCTCGCTGCTACTCCCAGCGACACAGCCACTGCCAGCCACCTTCTGGAAACAATCACAGCTCCCCCTGGTGGTGCGACGTTCACACTGCCAATTTCCAAGCGGCGGGCTTCGCTGGTAGGGTGACTGGCTATTATTCCGGCAGGTTCTTTTCAGAGCACTTGGCCCTCCTCCCAGGTTTGCATTTGGAGGCTGTGCTTTTACCACTTTGTTTCCATTGTCTGCCGAAACATTTTGGATACTCCGATTGCTAACCTGTTCCATTGACCCCCACTTCTCTCTCCATTAAGTTGGCTGCAATCCGTAAGGGAAAAGGGAGGTTGGGATTGGTTTGGGAGCCAGATGGCACAGGTCCTAGTGGACTTCCCTCCCTTCTCCCCTTGCCTCTGGCTGGGACTACAGATCAGGCTGGGATTGGCATTCAGTCTTGGCCATCACTCCATGACTGCCAATTTGGGAGCAAGGGGGCCTGGCTTTTCTCTTTCTCTTTGAGGAGGTTTGTTAACTCAGTTTGCTTGGAAACAAATTTTATCCCATCCAGTAATTACTCCGAGGTTGGCATGTCTCAGCAAACCCACAGTTCCCCATGGGCACCGGAGTCGACAGAATGAATGGAGAAACATGGGAAAATGGCACAACGTTTGCAGATATCCGGAAACAGTAATCCTAGCTCTTGTCTTGAGGCACATCTCCGTACCAATGGAAAGCAAGGATGCAAAGAACCATCACTTGCCCTAGACTAAGGAGGTGAATCAGAGACAAAGGTGGACAGCAGGACATCTCTCCCTATTTATGGTGTAGAAGAGGATATGTCAACTTTTCTAATGCCTGTCGTTTTGGGCAAGCTAAGCCATGTCGACAAATCAGATAGGTTTTGTAGTGTTGGGCTGGTAAACTGGGGAGGTAGTATTGCAATGTCATTCTGTTCTTCATGGGATCCCTGATTGGCTGGCTGAGTGATCCCTGATTGGCTGCTCTTCCCTCTTCTCACATTGGATATGTTCTCGTGCGCCATTCTCCTCTCCTCCATGCTTCCTGTTCGGCTCCATCCTGCCTCTTCCTTTTCCAAACCAGGGAGTGGGATATGAAGGAGGAACAGTGGAGGAGAACAGAAGTGGGAACGATGGCTCTTCTCTTACTACAAGTGGTGGCGTCACATCGGTCGAAGGCTCTTTGAGATGCACATGCAGAAAACTCCTTTGCCATTGCTTTGCACAAAAAAGCAGTGAGAGTTTGGAAGGCACAGAGGGAGCCATCTGGGCAGATCCAGTGGACTGAGGTTAATCCTCCCTTAATTTAGCTGGAGGAGCCTTTTCTTGTCAAGCACTGTTGGAATCTCAAGCACTCCTGCCACTGTGGCTTTCTCTGTTTTGAATTTCCAGCGAGGACAAGAGTAAATAACATGGATATATTCTGTGCTATTTCAACCTCAACAGTGATCTTGGATGGGAGACACACACACACACAGACACACACATGTGCTTGCACACACACACATGCACTTGCGCGCGCGCACACACACACATGGAAGCACAAGCACACTCGCACACACACACACACACACACACACACACACACACACACACAGAGTTATGTAGAAATCTCAACGCTTTTTGGAAATTTTAGCTGTGAGTTACTTCTGAATCTGTGAACAACCATCAATAAACACTTCAAGGAAACCTTGTGGAAAAATAACAGTGAATCCTGTTGCTCCTTAAAGACTAACCAGTTTTCTTCAGCTTCAGCTTTCGTGGATTGCAGCCCGCTTCATCAGAGGTTGGTGCAAGATTGCATGTGTGATGATGTGTGATTCTCCACATCACACGTTTTGGCCCAGGTCAGATGGCCAATGCATCTCTCGAGACATGACAACCAGCCCATTTTCACAGTAAGGCATACAAGTCATTCCCTTATCCAGAGAAAGACCTTTGGTCCACCTAGACCACACTGACCTTGTCCGCAGTGACCAACATTGGTTACTCCAGAGCTTTGGACTGGGGTCTTTCCCAGCTATATAAGAACATAAGAAGAGCCCTGTTGGATCAGACCAAGGGCCCATTGCCACCTGGAGATGCCAAAGTATGTACATCGGACCTTCTGCATGAGTTCTATCTTAAAGGAGGGGCCATAACTCAGGGGTTGAGAACGTGCTCTGCATACACAAGACCCCAGCAGCTATTTCCAGGTAGACCTAGAAAAAAGGTCTAGCCTGGAATCTGCTGTCTTCTGTTATATACTGTTATCGGGTATTCTAGGTAATACTGAATGAGATTAAGTTCCTGGAAATCTTCAGAGATAGCAAATTCTCAGATGAACCGTTGAGACCCTCAATGGAAGCCAGCAGAGTGCAGCAGGAAGTGCCCAAAGATCTCTGAATGCTGCAGAGACCTTCCAGAGGCTGCAGGCATCTTCAGAATGGCACCTGCGACTGGCATGGATCCCTTAAACATGGCTGGTGGATGCTTCTGCTGGCCATTTTTAAAGGGGTCAGTGCTGGTTGCAGGTGCCATTCTGAAGGTCCCTGCAGCCTTTGGAAGGGCTCTGCATTGTGGATAACGAGGACAGAGGCGCAGATAATGAGGAAAGTAGCCATTCTGCCCCTTGCAAGTAAGCGAATTCGCAGGTAGCGAGTTTGCATATAAAGAGGACTGGCTGCATATAGGCAGAGGCAGATCTAAGGGAGGGCAAAGCTCTAAGTTTTGGAAGAAGCCTTACCTTGCAGTGGAAATCACTCCTCTCCTGCACCGTTTTAGCCAATCCTCACAGGGAACAGCAACATCTTGGCGTTGCTTACTGGCTACAGCAGCAAGGGAGAGGAGGGATTTACATGACAGGGTAAGGCTTCTTGCAACACTTAGAGCTTGGCCCTCCCTGTAGATCCGCCTCTGCATATAGGAAGGAGCCCCCAGCCTGCTGAGAATTCATGGGAGGTATAACCTGGGGACAACCTGGGTGGGGTGTTCTGGACCCAGACTTACCACTGCAGCTCCCTGTAACCTAACGGCTTTGCAGCCGAGAGTGGCGAGCTTCTGATGTGCCTCGTGTCACCTGGTGATGACGAGGGGGCGAAGTGTAGATTGATAATTATGCTGGCATTGATTATTCCACTCCAAGGACTGCCAATCTCGTTTCTGAGTCAGGGAGAGAAAAAAAGGAAAATAAATCAAATACATCATCTTGAGCCCCCACAGCATTCCGGAGATGAAGGGACCCATCTGGCTCCGGTCCTCCCCGCCCCGAGCAGAAAATGCTGACGGCAGCGCCACCTAGTGGGGGGTGTCTCTGGGCGAGAGGCCCCACTTTTCCGTTGGCTCTCTGGGCAGGAAGTGCCCCCCATCTCTGCGCTTTTTCGCCCAGCCTTTGGAATGTTAACCAGTCAGAGGAGGGTTTTGAAGTTGGTTCAGTGAGACGCTGTGTCTCAGACCTTCTCTCAGGGCCTTATTAAAATGCAGACTGCAAATTCAGATACTGTAAACAAGGTCACTGGAGAATGAAGATCAACAGAGTGCAAGCGCAAGAAATGCAAAGTATTAATATTCCGATGCGTGAGCCCGTCCTAAATATTTTATCAGGCTAAGCTTTTTTGTGCAGAGGCAGCCTTCCTCGCCTCTTCCTCCTCCCCGCCCCTCCTCCCCGCGCCCCTTCATCTCCCTCGCTCGCTGGCTTTTCAGCGGCAACGTTGCACATGCACACACACACACAAAAATCCGACTTTGTGTTTCGGCACAGGCTTGAAATGTATGCAAAAAAATGCGCCCAAACGCCCGCTCCCGAGGCTGCCGAACAAGCATCCTTGTGTGTGTGCTGTTGCAACCGTGAGGAGGGGATTGACTCGTGGGAGCATACCTTGCCTTGGGATGCTTCTATCCTCCCACCGAAATGGGGAAACCTACTTCCCTTGGCTCCCCCTGTCAAAGGGGGCCATGGGGAAATCTCAGAATGGCAATAAAAAAACACCAGTTCTCTCTGGTTCAGGATCAGACCAAGGTTCACAAGCACATCAGGGCAGCCCTGCTGGATCAGGCCGAAGGCCCGGCTAGTACAGCATCCTCATTCCTGAAGTGGTCCAACAGCTGGCTCTGGAGATCGGGAGATCAGGGGATTCTTCTTTCTGCCCATTCCTTCCTTGCAGTTGGTATTCAGAGGCATATTGGTGCACCACCCAGATGCAATACATAGCCATCATGGCTAGTAGTCATTGGTAGCCCTGGCCGCCATGGATTTACTCACTCCCCTCTTTGACTAAGCTAGGAGTCATCACCACATCTTGTGGCAACGAGTTCCACAGTCTAATGATGCCCTGTGTGAAGCATTGTCTCAGACCTTCTCTCAGCCTGCAAATTCAGATAGTATTTAGGCTGTCCAGAATTCCTGGATGACTGCCATCTCGGCCAATGATTTGTTCATTTTGATTTTGTCAATGTGGTCTAGATCAGTGGTTCCCAAACTGTGGGTCGGGACCCACCAGTGGGTTGCGAGCCAATTTCAGGTGGGTCGCAAAGCACTTAGAGCAGCCATATTGAAAATACGGGAAGATGGGATGCTGGAAAGGGGGAGGGCTGTGAGGTTGTTTTGCTTGTGTCAAAGTTGCGAATAGGCTTTGTTTTTCTTTCTGGTTCACTTTGCTATTGGAAAATGGCTGAGAAATAACCCAACTTATAGCTGCATTCTCAGGAAAGCAGCAGGCTCTGGCGTCACAATGACAGCACTTCCAGCCTTGACATCACTTATGATGGGTCCTGGAAGGTTATTATTCTAAAAAGTGGGTCCCAGTGCTAAAACATTTGAGAACTATTGATCTAGATAGATCCTCATCTCTTATCATTTCCATCTGACTATTCTTCCCTTCCTGAGAAAGTCAGTTCAGACAAAGGGATATGCCCCACCTCTTCTACAGCAAAGACAGAAAAATTCAGTCAACTTCTCCACAACTCTGTATCCTCTTTAACCTTTCCTATTCCATCTAGTTATCTAATGGTCCAACTGCCTTCCTGGCTGACTTCCTGCTTTTGATGTATTTAAATAAGTTTTTATTGGTTGATATTT
Organism: Lerista edwardsae; assembly: GCA_029204185.1. Lineage (NCBI taxonomy): Eukaryota > Metazoa > Chordata > Lepidosauria > Squamata > Scincidae > Lerista > Lerista edwardsae. The sequence goes on along the minus strand of JAJKFI010000022.1, from coordinate 6,309,648 downwards.
TTAGCCATGCACTCCTGGTACTCTTTTTTTTTTATCCCTTCTTGTCAGTTTACATTTCTTACATGGCTTTTCCCAGAGTTTGTGCTCCTTTTCAATCTCTTCATTAGAATCGGACTTCCTTTTTTCTGAGGGAAGACTTCTTGCATTTGATAGCTTCAGAGCGCAATCCTAACCTGGAGTTAGGCTGGCACAGTTAGGCCAGCAAAGTTTGGCTGGCACAAGGGACACCATAAAGTATGTTTGGACCACTCTTGGAGTCAGAGAGCATGGCACCAAGATATTAACAGCAGAAGGTAAAGAACATGAGATCACAAGATATCCAGACCTGCAAGTAGAACTTGGGTGGGCTCTCCTTATGTTCTTTTTAGAGTGATAATAAGATATCCCCCATAGATATGATAGCAAATTCTATTTTATTTATGTCATATTTACCTTAAAACTTTACCTCAGAAACTTACCTCAGAATGCCAGGTGCAAGGGAGTGGCCACAGGATGCAGGCATCTGGTTGTCTTGTGTGCTCCCTGAGGCATCTGGTGGGCCACTGTGAGCTACAGGAAGCTGGACTAGATGGGCCTTTGGCCTGATCCAGTGGGGCTTTTCTTATGTTCTTGGCTAGATCCCGAATTACAGACTACAACCAGCATAGGTTGTAATTAACAACAAAAACAATAATACCAGCAGGGTCATGATGCCATTTCAATATAATATAGAAATACAAGACTGTGGTCCTGAAATATTTCTGGAGCCTGACAAGGTGCCCAAGGATCTCGCTGTGGCATGCTCCAAACCCCATTGCCTAGAAAGCAAATTGGCTTTGAGGAAGCAAATGGCTTTTTTGGCCACAAACAAGCATTTTAATATGCAACCTGGATTTATGGACTACTTTTCTAGTAATTGGAGACTGAAAAGACCGGCATGTTCAACCATAAATAATAGCAGAGATGCAGAATTGCATTGTAATTGTAATCTGTCAGGATCGCTGAGTGTTTTTTAACGCACAGTGTGGAATTATGGGCCTTTTGGAGGAGTCAAGATGTCAGTAAAAACTGGAAGAATCATAATTGTAGTTATTAGATTGTTGGGATCTGCTCTCTCCAGGGTCCTCTGGCAGCTCTGCTGCCCAAACTGTGCGGCTCAGTTCAATGGGAACAGTGCCAGGATGCCACCGAGACCTGGCCGAAGGGTAGCAGACGGGGGTGGAAAAAGTTGGCAAGTGAGAACGCAATCCTAATCTGGAGTTAGGCCAGTACAGTACGGCCAGCAAAGTTTGACTGGCACAAGGGACACAAGCGCGTTTGGACCACACTTGGAGTCAGGGAGGATGGCACACCTCTGTGTGCTGGCCTCTCTGACTCCCAGAGTGGTCCAAACAGTGTCCCTTGTGCCAGCCAAACCTATCAACTCTAGCCCTCCCGTGCATAATTTTGTATGTCTCAGTGATGTCCCCCTTCAGGCACCTTTTTTCCAGACTGAAGGATAACACTCCTGAAAACCTGGAAAGATCCCAATCAGGGGATTGCACAGGGAAACTCAAGATATAGGATTATCTTCCTGTATCTTGCCATCAGGCATAATGCACTGCCCCTGTGCCAGGAAAACGACATCACAATGTCACTTGACATCATGTCATGTGATGTTGCTTCCGGGTTCTCCCTGGAGAGGGGCGCTTGCTGCTGTAGAGGAAAGGGAAAGGGGGCACAAAGGCACACGCACCTCCTCGATAATTAGGGCAGAGCCTAAGGAGCAGTCAAATATCCCCTTAGGCAGTGATGGGATCTGCAAATTGAGAAGGGGAACGCTGGGCGGGACTTAGGTGGGACTTACACATTATTGGCAGCCCGTCCGCAGCATTCCGCAGCTGCCCTGGCCTCGGGGGGGCTCCTGCTCGCAGCGGAGGACGGGTGGGGGGCACGCTGGGTGCCTGGGCGAGCAGCGGTGGGGCGCGCCAACTGGGGGCAGCCCCCCCCGAGGCCAGGGCAGCCGCGGAACGCTGCAGATGGGCAGCCAATCATGTGGAAGTCCCGCGTAAGTCCCGCCCAGCATTCCCCTTCTCAATTTGCAGATCCCATCACTGCCCTTAGGGTAGCGCCCAGGGCAGATGCCCCTCAAGCTCCACCCTAGTTATGGCACTTCCTTCCATTTTAGGCAATATATATTCTATATATTGAATGTACATATATTGCCTATCCCGCCCCCCCCCCGCCCTCCGTTTTTCTCTTTTAAAGGGAATTTTTGGTCTTCCGATTTCTGTGCAATTAAACTGAAATTACCGCAGGAGAGACTACTGTTTTGAATCCCCAACCAGTGGTTAATTACCGTCCCCTGTGAATCGGGAAGATTGAAGGATGCTATTCATTTGAACATATTCTAGCTGGCAGATAAATACAGGCTGTTAAAAAAGACCAGCGGGTCGAAACACGTCCGGCTACGGTCTCTTGGCCTGTAGATGCTGCAGCATCTTCCCAATTAGCAAAGGAGAATCCGTGGCATGGCTGTGGGAAGAGCAAATCTGGTTTCTCAAGGGGATGATACGTTTGCGGGTTTGTGTCACGGCAGCAATGTATTGGCGACTGCATTGTTTCAAATTAATTTGTGTTTAAGGGTGACAGTGATCATCTGCCTATTTTCCTATAACTTTGCTAAAAATGTGGACTTTTTTTTTGCTGATAAGGAACTGGCTTGTCATTAGTTCCAGATTTTGCATCCACATTAATTGCATTATAAAACCTTGGGTACCGGAGGAAAAACAATTCCAATTAGGCTGTTTTAAGAAGGTTCACTTCTTCGTGACACGGGTGCTTTTTCTCCCCCTGCAGCTCCCACGTTTGCAAATTATATTGTCCGACATGCATTAGCCTTTAAGAACATAAGAAAATAAGAAGAGCCCTGCTGGATCAGGCCAAAGGCCCATCTAGTCCAGCTTCCTGTATCTCACAGTAGCCCACCAGGTGCCCCAGGGAGGCATGAGACAACAAGATGCCTGCATCCTGTGGCCACTTCCTTGCACCCGGTACTCTGAAGTAGCCCACCACCTTTGTAAGGAGGTTGCACAATCCATCATTGCCTATAGCACACGATGGACCTTTCCTCCAGAAATCCGTCCAATCCCCTCTTAAAGGCATCAAGACCAGATGCCATTACCACCTTCTGTGGCAAAGAGTTCCACAGTTAACTGTGCTGGCCTAACTGTGCCAGCCTAACTCCAGGTTAGGATTGCACTCTCAGCGAGTTAAGCACTTCCCAAAGAAAAGTGTCCTATGCCCATGACTTTTCGAGGGGCCCCCAAAAGTCCATAAGATTCCACAGCCTTAAAGGAGCGTGGCTTTCAGTGCACCGTAAAGTATGTTCGGATCACTCTCTTAGCCAGAGAGGCCTGCACACAGCCATGTGCCAACCTCCCTGACTCCGAGAGTGGTCCAAACGCACTTTACGCTGGCCCTTGCACCAGCCAAACTTTGCTGGCCTAACTCGTGTGGGCTAACTCCAGGTTAGGATTGCGCCCTTAATTTAAGGCTGCAAAAAATTTAATTGCACCTGCGAATGAGGAGGACTGACCCGTATGTGGTGGGGCATTTTGAATCAAGATTGAAAGTCTGGGGGTTTGCCAACCGAGATAAAAATAAAGGTGGCAGCAACTCACACTGAAGGCTGACATGGAAAGCAAGAAAAAAGAAAAAAAAGTTACAGGCAGACAGAGAGCATGCCAAGCTCAGCCAGCAGTTGATCACTGAGTCAAGTTGACACAGCTACCTTTATGGTAGACAGCACGCCTTTGATAGCATGTCCTCCCATTCCACACTGCACACCTGTGATTAGCCTGCCTCACAGTTCCGTGTCAGCCTGCTGCCCCGGCCCGCTGTGGCATTATTTATCAGGCACTGATGGTGCGCAGTGCCAGGCAAGACAACAGCTGCAGGTCAGGGGAGAAGGAAGTGAAGCCTTGCAAGAAAGATCTAGCACCTACTTCCAAAGTCTGCAAGCAACAAATGAATAGCTACAGTATGCAGGACTTTTGGGGGCTCCTCGAAAGGCCACTCTCGCTGAGAGTGCAATCCTAACCTGGAGTTAAGCTGGCACAGTTAGGCCAGCAAAGTTTGGCCGGCACAAGGGACACTGTAAAGCGCGTTTGGACCACTCTCAGAGTCAGAGGGGATGGCACCAGTGATGTCATTCAGGGGGAACAGACCAGAATGGGCGTTCCGGATCCTAACGGGCTCCGTGGCTGGTTCCGGGTTCCCGACAAGTGCCAATCAAAAGTGAGTTCCTGTTCCTAAATCATTTGAATGACACCACTGGATGGCACACAGCTGCGGACTAGCCTCTCTGTCTCTGAGAGTGGACCAAACATTCTTTACGGAGTCCCTTGTGCTGGCCAAACTTTGCTGGCCTAACTGTGCCTGTCTAACTCCAGGTTAGGATTATGCTGTGAAGCTGGGAGTCATTGGGTTTCTCAGCAAGCGGTTGGCAACCTGAAGTTTCAGGGTTGATCTTGCTGTGGTCTTGTTCCATATCTAAGGCTACGGAGACCAGAAGCTTTTCCAGCCATTGTGTACGGGGTGTTGCAAATGGTGGCATGTGGAGAAAGGGAGAATAATGTACTTCACTCCCATAGGGCACACTCCTACCCTGGAGTTAGGCTGGCACAAGTTAGACCAGCAAAGTTTGGCCAGCACAAGGGACACCGCAGTGGTGTCATTCAAATGATTTAGGAACAGGAACTCACTTTTGATTGGCACTTGTCGGGAACCCGGAACCAGCCATGGAGCCCATTAGGATCTGGAATGCCCGTTCTGGTCCGTTCCCCCTGAATGACATCACTGGACACCATCCAGTATGTTTGGAGCACTCTCAGAGTCCTCCTCCTTGTGCCCTCCTCTTGTGATGGATTCAGGCTCTCACCCCTTTGTGGAATCTTGAAAAACCAACCAGCTATTCAAAAAGATGTGATGCCGAACTACGAGATGATCATTACTAGCAAAACCCGTTAGCGCACCATCCATTAGTGCTATCAGGAATGTCAAAGTCGCTCACTTTAAGTAGGTCATTTTAAGTTCAATGCCTGGTTTAGGAGCAGCTCCGTGAATGCCAGTGAATATTAATCTGGGGTTTTCAATGGGGCCTGATCACTGATGCAGATGGAAAGGCTGGCTCCAGGTTGCAGAAGCCCCTTGCAAAAAGCAGTCCTGGGGTACCCTACTACCAACCCTTAGAGCAGGGGTCTCCACACCCCGGCCCAGGGGCCAGATGTGGCCCTTGGAGAGCCTCTACCCAGCTCGCAGCAAACCTTTGGTTCCCTATGAGACTTTGGCCCTCCTCACCTTGCTGGCACAGGCTGCACCCTCCAAGCTGTGCTCTGGTTGTGTGCAGAGTGTACAGAAATGTGCACCATCCCTCCTGACTCCGAGTGGTCCAAACACGCATTATGGTGCCCCTTGTGCTGGCCAAACTTTGCTGGGCTAACTGTGCCAGCCTATCTCTAGATTAAGATTGTGCTCTCAGCTGCCCTAATATGAACCCCCCCCCCACCGAAAAAAAAATCTGACCAAGTCCCAAAGTCCACATCATTTCTGTACCTCATTTCCACCACCACCCCTAAGTCTAATTGCTTCCATCTCTCTAGGTTTCAGGAGGGTTACTTAGTCACTGGCTGCATCATTCTTGGTGGAAGTGAAGTATGAGGAATGTATGATTAATAATGTTTCACTGACAAAGAGCTTAGCAGGATTCAAGGAAGGATTAGACATTTATATGAGCATACAGTCTATCAGCTTCCACATTAAGGATGATGAAGAGCTACAGAGGAGAGACGCCCTCGTATTCAGGGTCAAAGACCCAAGGCTGGCTTGCCTGGGATTAGGATGGATATTCTGCCTTGGAGGGGAGGGGTGGGGGAGGCTGCAATTCTCCACGTGGATGATTCAAACTTTTGGCTCCGCAGCCTCTAAAGCTACTCCTGACCTCCGGCTCTGCTTAACCCCTTCAATATCCAGCTCGACCACAGCTTCTCTTAAAAGGATGGCGGAGGTGGCATATATAGGTGGGTAGGAGTGCGTGCCCCCCATCCTGCTGCCAGTGGGAAATGGGGGGCAAGCGCAGTGAATTCTTTGCCAGCTTGCTAACTGGCACCAGGGCTGGCTCTAGCAGCGGCGGGGTCCAATGCGGGGCATTCCTGTGGGGCCCCCAGCCCCCCTGCAGGGCCCCCCTCACCAAGAAGAGCACTGTTCGTGGTATTATTTATTTATTTATTTAATTTATACTCCGCCTTTCTGCCCGAGGGCACTCAAGGCGGCTTACAACAATTAAAATACAGTGAAATCATTGTGTGAGATAGTTAAAAACAATAGTTAAAACAATAGTTAAAACGATTAAAATTTAAAACAGCCAAACTCCGTGGATCATCATAAAATATACAAAAAGAGTGTAACAAGAGAATGCAAAAAAACCAGCCAGCCTGTCAACCACTAAAAGCCTGCTGAAACAGAAAGGTCTTCAGCCCCCGCCGAAATACCGCCAAAGAGGGAGCAGTTCTCTACTCTAAGGGGAGGGTATTCCAAAGTCGGGGGGCCATATTCCTGGCCGCCGTCCCTCTCACCTCTCCAGGTGGCGGCACAGTCAAAAGGGCCCCCCCACGTGACCTCAGAGTACGGGTAGGATTATATGGAAGGAGGTGGTCCCTCAAATACCCCGGACCCGAGCCGTAAAGGGCTTTAAAGGTCAAAAGTAGCACTTTGAATCGGGCCTGGAAAGGAACTGGCAGCCAGTGTAGTCGTTGAAGCAACGGCCCGACAGAGTTGAACCGATGTGCCCCAGCAACCACTGTGCAAAGCATAGCATGTAGTTGGTGGGGATATCATAACATCACAGCCAACTGCTTCCAGGTGGCCCATTTGGGGCTGTTCAGAGGCAGATGCAGGTGGGAGAGACCAAGGTCAAGCTGCCCTGCTCGCCCCACTGACTTACAGCCCACGGAGATCCCAGCTGCAGCCACAGGCAATATGCTCACCCTGCTAGTGCGGGCCCCCGTGAAGCATGGGGCCCAATGTGATGACATTGGTCATACTGGCTTAAAGCCGGCCCTGCCTGGCACAGCTTGTATCCTGAGGCATAATGCTCAACTGACCCCGTGTCTGGGCCAGACCTTCCACCTTCCATATATGGACATGCTTGCAGTACATTTTTTTTCTGTCATTGCCCAAAAAACCCTTATTGAGATGAGCAAGTTGGTTCCATTCATTTGCCTCCAAATGAATGGAAAATGATCTGATTTTTTTTCCTCCTAAAATAATTGGGGGGGGGATGCATAATTAACTCAGTCATTTTGAGACTTGGCAAATTATGCCCAGAAATGGCGACAGCTGGGGATCTGTATACCCAGGGCTGGCCCAAGATCTCCTAGTGCCCAAGGCAGTGCGCACATCCCACACACCTAGTTGCATGTCAGCCATTATGGCAGTGGTGTTCCTGCTGGGGGGCAACGTCAAGTGTTGTAGGAGCCTCCCCCACACCTCCAAAGCCATTTGCATATCCAAGAGGAAAGCCCCACACTCAGGGTGTTCAAATTACAAATTCCCCCAGTTCCAAATCCACTCCCTGACTTTGCATAGCATCTGGTTTCATGCAAGCTCCTTCTCTCTGTATTGTATCGGAGATGCCAGCCTAGTAAATGAGGCTGTAGCTCATAAGTGCATGAGAACAGAAGCCCTGCTAGATCAGGCCAAGGTCCCATCTAGTCCAGCATCCTGTATCTCGCAGTGGCCCACCAGATGTCTCAGGAAGCAAACAAGATGTGTGCTTCTGGCATTCTGAGCTCAGTGGTAAGACAGGGCAGAAACTTTCTGATAGAAGATGGGCCATGGGCCCATCTAGTTCAGCTTCCTGTACCTCTCAGTGGCTCAACAGATGCCTCTGGGAGCACTCAGGACAACAAGATACCAGTATCCTGTTGCCACTCCCTTGCATCTGACACTCGGAGCTAGGCGACCTCTCAGATCTGGAGGTTGCATACAGTCATCGTAGCATGCAACTTGCGACAGGCTTTCCCTCCACAAATCTGCCCCATCCCCCGTTCATGACATCTAAGCCAGCTGCCATCACAACATCCTGTGGCAAGGAGTTCCAAAGATTAATTGCGCCCTGGGTAAAGAAATATTTGCTTTTGTCTGAACGCTCTCGGTTCAATCCCCAGCATCTCCAGGGCGGGCTGGGAAAGACCCCTTTATGGAACCACTGGAGAATCTGTGGGTTGAGGCTACTACAGAGTTATGGCGGGCAACTTATACAACCCTGACTTCAGGCTGGTCCATCTATTTATGGCCAACATTCTTCACCTCCCTTGGATAGTCAGCCATCTTTGAACTTGTTCTTTCTCCTTTTATTGTTTCGTTTCCCACTAGTTGACTCTCAAGCGACATGCCTTGTTCGAATGCCGATGAAACCTGCCGTTCTCAAGCAATAAATCTCCCAACATTGTGCAGGCTTCATCTTCTTGAATATCCCTTTCAGATAATACTTTATGTTAAGTGCACATTAACCAGTGCTTAATGCGGGCAGCCAGCTTCACAAAAGGAGTTCTAGAGACACACATAAGACTTCCCGTTTGACTTGCAGCTGCAATTGTTATATTCAGAGCCATTACAGGCCTGTGCCATCCTGGGTTTTAAAATCATGCAAAAAAATCTCGCCCCAGCCATTCTTTTCATCTTGGGCTCCCATTATCTAATTGGAGGCAATATATTCAAATATGCATCTTAATAACGACACAAATTGTCCATCACTTCTTTCCTGTGAATAAAGGAGTTGGCTGCATGCAAATTTGCCAAGAGGTAAATTGGTAACCAACGTATAATGCAAGGAAGACACACAGGGTGCAATCCTAACTTGAAGTTAGGCCGGCACAGTTAGGCCAGCAAAGTCTGGCCAGCACAAGGGCCACCATAAAGCATGTTTGGACCACTCTCCGAATCAGGGAGGATGGTGCGCGTCTGTGTGCTGGCCTCTCTGACTCCAAGAGTGGTCCACACATACTTTACGGTGTCCCTTGTGCTGGCCAGACTTTGCTTTATTTCCCTCATATTTACCTCAGAATTTTACCTCAGAATGCCAGATACAAAGGAGTGGCATCTGGACTATTCTCGGAGTCAGGGAGGATGGCGCCTATCTGTGTGCCGGCCTCTCTGACTCCAAGAGTGGTCCACACATACTTTACAGTGTCCCTTGTGCCGGTCAAACTTTGCTGGCCCAACTTGTGCTGGCCTAACTCCAGGTTAGGATTGCGCTCATAGAAACGTCCTTTAAATGTCAGAGTGGGTGTGAGAGAGTTAGACGAGACAAGGCTGCTACATACATGTCACCATGTACAAAAGTCTGCAATGGGAATTCTGAGTGCCTCAGGTTTGGGCAATTTAGGCTGCAATCCTAACCAACTTCCCTGCACAGACTTAGCTGTGCCAATGGGGCATGTGCTGCATCCTGCAATTGGGAGGCAGTCACGGAACAGAAGAAGAGCCCTGGATCAGGTCAAAGGCCCATCTAGTCCAGCTCCTTGCATCTCACAGTGGCCCACCAGGTGCCTGCATCCTGTTGCCTGCATCCTGTTGCCACTCCCTTGCACCTGGCATTCTGAAGTAGCCTACTACTAACATAAGGAGGTTGCACAACCCACCATGGCCTATAGCCCATGATGGACTTTTCCTCCAGAAATCCATCCGAAGATTCTCTGTAGGAGTCCTGAGAAATCACCAGAAAAAAGTCAGGCCTTTTTAGCACTCCGGAAGACATCGGAAGAAACATCATGATTTTTTGATGGGCCTCCTGGTTCCCGCGCAAGACGGACGGCCCTGATCAGCCGAGAAGTTGGCAAGACCCGTGTCCCAAGCTGGCTACAAAGATTGTTTTAATGATCACCTCCTCCACGTGGCTTCCTCTGAACACGTTAATGTGGCGTTGCAGTGCGAGGGCAGCGAATGCGGGGGATGCGGCCGAAGGAATGGAAACAAAGCTTTGTATGATTCATCTTGTCAGGCTGCCACCCTGCCAGTCAGAATTCTCCCCCCCCCCCAGGCTGATTGCAAGAACAGGAGAATGCCAAGACAGGGAAAACAGGGTTCAGAAATGTTCTGGTAGCAAATGCTTCCATTGTCAAAATGCCTGCAGACATATGTACCTACACCAGCAATTTTCATTATTTTTCTTCCCAAGGTACACTGACCTCTATGATCTTTGCCTCTTGTGATGTCACTCAGGGCACACTCCTAACCTGGAATTAGGCTGGCGCAGTTAGGCCAGCAAAGTTTGGCTGGCACAAGGGACACCGTCAAGTATGTTTGGACCACTCCCTGAGTCAGAGAGGCCAGCACACAGACGGGCGCCATCCTCCCTGACTCTGAGAGTGGTCCAAACATACTTTGCAGTGTCCCTTGTGCCAGCCAAACTTTGCTGGCCTAACTGTGCCAGCCTAACTCCAGGTTAGGATTGCGCTCTTAGTGGCATTGCTAGGGTGTGCAGGATGCACCGAGAGACACGCATGTGTGTATGTGACATTACTAATGACCAAAATTGCTAAAATTGTGGTTTTTAGGAATAATTCCATCATGTTATATCTCATCTGATGTGGAAATAATGGCAGGATGCAATAAAACAAACCGTGCTGAAGTATCTGCATTGTATCAAAAGTGATAGCCAAAATGCAATGGTGAGGTCACTTCCTGTTGTGACAGCACGTCTGGGGCATCATTTTGCCCTCTGCCCTGGGCTGCACTTTCATTAGCTACGCCACTGGCTGAAGCTCCGCCTCCCAGTCCCAACCTACCAATTGGGTGACGCCGTTCCTCGCCTGACCGCATGCATACTTTGCAGTGTCCCATGACTCCGAGTGGCACGGTAGCCTCATTCCTTGTGAGCTGGCCCAACCACGACCGCCCCTGATAATTTGGGGGGCTTTTTCACCCCTCCTTTCCCCTTTCACCCCCTTTCCCCTCCTTTCTACATTAAGTATCACCCACGGCACTGTGCAATGGTGCAACGGCGTCAAATAAATATTAATTGATATTAATATTTATATAAAACAAATGGTCAACACATGCCGTATCAATCATCATTAAACCTGAGTAGAAGTCCTCTCCTGCCACCAGCGAGTTAGACTTAGCCCTTTCTCAAGGGTGTCGCTGTTCACAGACAGTCAGGGAATGGCAGAGAAAGGAGGGGATACCTGACCTGTTTTTTTTTCCTCTGAATTTGCTGAGAAACACTCAACACCAACACCCCCTCCCTGTAAAAACCCCTCAAGGTTGTTTTCTTTTCAAGCATTCTCCATGAATGCTCGGAAAGAAATTAATGGATTTTGAGGTGACCCGAGGGGCGTTTTCTCATCGCTAATGTACACGGCTGTATTATATTACAGGATAATTGCGGCAGCTAACTGGGCAAAAAGGCATCTTTTACAGTGGGGATTCTCTTATATTTCACAAGGGGAGGGCAACGATCCCTGCTCATCACAGCGCAACATCCTTCCAGCAGCTAGTGCCGGCGTCTCCCCCATGATTCTCCGCGATGGTGAGTCCCTTTTGATCCAGGCAGCATCGTTTTATTTCCTTGGCTATCTACGCGGCTTTGCCGGTGGTTTGAGCTGAAGGCGGCCATGCAGAGGCCCAAAATGAGACTCATCAGGAAAGAGGAAGCTGCCGATCAACACGGATCGACAGCGGCTCTCCATGGTTTCAGGTTCAAGGGGCCTTTTCCCAAATTGGCCTCGAGGTGCCCAAGTTCGAACCCGGGACTTTCTGCCACCGCTGAGGCCGCAATCCTAAAGCTGCTCGCATTGGCCCTGCAGCGCCGACACGGTGGCCAAGTGCGTCGATCCCACGCCAGCCGAGTTCGATTGAGAATACATCAATCGTTGCTCCGCCCCCTCTTCCTCATTGCCTGTTTCAGGACACAGTAACTGAATTATGCGTTGCTCAACAGAAGACGGCCGCTCTCTGCAGCAGCCCAGTGCCTTCTGTATCCTCTGGTTCTGCCTGCTGGTGGATAGAAAGCCTCTGCGAGTCTAGTTTGAGGCACCGGGTCCCTGCAGATACAGATTCTGACCAAAGCCGTTCCCAGTGGCATAGCAAGCAAGGGGTGGAGGGTAGTCTGCCCTGGGTACCAGGCAGGGGAGGGGCACTGAATGAGGTCAAGCCAAGATGACAGTGCTGGGAGAAGCAGCATCAGCCTCATCCTGTTACGTAGAAGCCACAGCCTCTACTTGTATTTTGGCAGCTTCGTGAACTGGATGAAGTATAAGGAGGCGACAGTAGCAACGGCTTGGTGATCTGGCTGCTTTCCCTGTTCCTTCTGATTTAAATGAGAGCTACCTCATCTGGGAGAACCCGGAAGTGACATCACAACAGAATGTGATGATGTCACTGCCCTGGGCACTGCAGCAACTAGTGACACCTCTGGCTGTTCCTGACCATCCTCGCTCCCCCCCCCTCCCTTGTTAAAATCTCCAAGATTGTTTTAAGGAGTCATCTTGGAGTGATGTTCTCTCCAGGAGACTGCAGGCCAATTTGGGAAGTTTGGCTACGGTAGAGGTAAGTTGTGCCAGTGAATCTCACCAGGATTGTCCATCTATCTGCCCTTGTGTCTTATGGCCGTGTGATGCTGGGCCCAGCATCAGGAGAGACTTGATGCTCACAGCAGGTGAAAATGGCTACCTTCGGGCAGCATGATTGAAGCCGTTTCTCCATCGCTTTTGCGCTTGTTTATCGATGGGTGCTCAGGCAGGGCTTGGCCTGTGGAGCGGCAAAGTGTCCAGATGACATGGGTATTGGAAATACCATTAAATATTATCGACTGAGCACTCGGGGAGGCCTAGCAAACGGTTAATGAATTTAAGCAGGAAGAAATTCCAAGGAGAGTTGGCTGCTGGAGAGGACTCCCACATGCGCACAAGCACATGCACACATGCAAGCAGAAACGCACACATACACACATGCATGCACACGCATGCGCGTGCACACACACACACACACACACACACACACACATCGAACTGAGGGCACAATCCTAAACTGAGTTAGGTGGGCATAAGCTAAGCCAGCAAAGTTTGGCCAGCACAAGGGACACTGTACAGTATGTTTGGACCACTCTCGGAGTCAGAGAGGCCAGCACACAGATGTGTGCCATCCTCCCTGACTCCAAGAGTGGTCCAAACATGCTTTACAGTGTCCCTTGTGCCGGCCAAATACATTCTGCATGATTGGATAAACCTTCCGAGCGCAATCCTAAACTAGAGTTAGGCCGGCATAAGCTAAGCCAGCAAAGTTCGGTCAGTACAACGGACACCACGAAGTATGTTTAGACCGCTCTCGAAGTCAGAGAGGCCAGCACACAGGTGTGTGCCATCCTCCCTGACTCCGAGAGTGGTCCAAACGTGCTTTACAGTGTCCCTTGTGCCGGCCAAACTTTGCTGGCCTAACTGTGCCGGCCTAACTCCAGGTTAGGATTGCACCCTTCATCTGGTGCTCCATGAATCAATCAGCTGGTGGAATGTCGAATGAAGTCCTTTGGCATGAAATCTTGGCTTTCTGGGAGGCCTTGCCAGTGGTGGTGGGGGAGATGACGGCAAGAAGGCAGTGAGAGGGTGGAGTGTGATGTTAAGTGTGTGGGCCAGACTCACTGCAGCACCCCAAAGTGCCCTCTCTGTGCATACCAGGGGCTAGAGAGCAAGTCGCCCACGGAGCAAGTCCTCTGAGATGATTTGCCGAGACTAATGAACTCCTCGGGCTTGTGCTATTGATAACCGAAAGGCACTTAGTCAGTTTCTCTCTCCAGCTCCCCCTGCCCCGAGGCACCAGGGCTGTAGCATCACTCCACGTTCGATTCAGTCTAAAGAGCCAAGTCTCCGCACTTGACACACGCGGCGTTGATAGATGCGTTCCGAGAGCAAAACGCACCTTTGGTGACCATTAAACAGACACTTTGTTTATCTATGTGCCGAGGTGTTTTATTGGGCTCCCTCTGGGGATTTGGTAGAATGGAGGGAAGGCCAGGCTGGGTACTGCGATCGGCACGGACGCCAACATTGATCTGTGGTGATGGACAAGGCCGTGTTGGTGCTTCTCATTTTAAATGCCTTGCTGGAAGTCAGCAAATTATTACTGCGGCAGTGATGATTCTTAACTGGCACAGGAACCTCTCGCTATGATGAGATCTGCCGAGGAGGCCCAGCTTCACAGGGCTGGCCCATACATGAGGCCAAATGGGCTGAGTGCCTCCGGTAGCAGAATTGTGGGGGTGGTGGTCATCCACCTCTGTCCTATTTGCCTCCGTTGCTCCTTCTTCTTTTTGCACTCTCTGGTTTAGGCACGGGCAGGCTAGTCTAACCCATTATTTTTCAATGGGTTTTTTACAAATATACACAAAGTATTCTGTGATTCATCTAATCCTCAGTCCCAGATGCAGCCTTCACAATGTGGTTCTCTCCTCTGGCTGCTGCCATCAAGCTTCAATCGTATACCCAATCTGGACAGGTCCTCAAGGTTGTACTTCGTTCTTTTGCTGGTTGGTCTTTTCACACATTTCCACACAGGTCAGCTCCGCAGTGACTCCGTCCTGCCACAGCAGGTACTGCAGCTTGTCCCAGCCTGACATTCTGTCTCCCATCCAAAAATAGGCCACAGATTCTCCTGCTTAGCTTCGGGCAGCACCGGCAGCCCAAGCATCAGTCATCAGTCAAACGTGTCGAACGTGATTTGCAACCTGGGAAGCTGAGTGAATAAATGGTGTTCAGAGGTATAATGCCCCTGAACCTGGACGTTCGACACAGCTGGAACGAGTAATCGCCACTGACGTACCCGATCTTCCCTATGTAGACGTTGGACTCTGTTTTAAAGCCTTCTCCGCTGGTCCTGAGATAGTGGGGACAAGACGTGACACTCAACGTGACACTGTTGGAGTGCAACAGAAGGGCTGATTGACTGCAGCGCCAGGAGGCAAGCCCAGCATGATGGAGCTACACTGTGCAGCTCCCCAGGACCAGTTTGGGTACATCTTGGTACTCAGCTGTGTCTGTTCTGTTGGGTCCTTTTGACTTTGCCTCTGCTCTCTCTCCTTGCCCCCAGCTTTCATGTCAGTCTGGTTTCGTATCCCTCGCCGGTGACAAGCCTTTCAAAGCACAGAAGCCGCTGGTTGATGTGATTTTATTTTTATTTTATTTTGGGGTGGGGGGGGATGTTGAAAGGTTTCCTTTGCCGTAACTCTCCTTGTTTTCAAAGCACTTAAACAACCGGCTCTTTTAAATCCCTTATTACCCGGGCTCCGAGAGTGCTCGTTAAGTACTGCTTTGAATTAAGGTTCTCGAACACGCATTCAATTTCCATTTTTCAAGGGGTAGTTAATGCAGGTTACAGAAATAGCTGTTATTAAATACATGCGCCCAAAGATTAGCGACTGCTGCGTGTAATGGATACATGTCTGACTCGCATGATGCTCCCCCATTTCCTTATTATATAGCTGTGGGATGCAGGTTCAGCCGGCACCCGGAAAAAGGGCAAATGAGGGAGGGAAGGAAATGACTGGAGGCTGCTTTCCTGCCTGCGGAGCAGCCTGAGGTGGCGTGCAATGCCCCTGACACAGGACTAGTTATCGGAATGCAACTCAGCCTACTTTCCGGCCAATGACGCCACTGCTGGCTACACTGCCCAGAAGCAGAGCATGGCTAACTAACAGCGCAAGCCTCACCTGGAGTTAGGCCGGCACAGTTAAGCCAGCGAATTTTGGCTGGCACAAGGGACACCATAAATTATGTTTGGACCACTCTCGGAGTCAGACAGGCCAGCACACAGACGTGCGCCATCCTCTCTGACTCCGAGAATGGTCCAAATGCAGTGGTGGTATCTAAAGCGGGAGGAACCGGTACGCTGGGCGGGACTTACGTGTGATTGGCTGCCCGTCCGTTCGGTTCCGCCGCCTGCCCACCCACCGCGCGGGCTGCCCTGGCCTTGGAGGGGGTGCCTGCTCGCCGGGGGGAATGGGTGGGGGGCGCGCTGGGTGCCTGGGTGAGCAGCGGTGGGGCACGCCAACCGGGGCAGCCCGTGCGGCGGGCAGGCAGGCGGTGGAACGGAATGGATGGGCTGCCAATCAACTGTACGTCCCGCCCAGCGTTCCGGTTCGTCCCGCTTTAGATACCACCACTGTCCAAATGTGCTTTGCGGTGGCCCTTGTGCCAGCCAAACCTTGCTGGCCTAATTGTGCCGGTCTAACTCCAGGTTAGGATTGCGCCCTAACTTGCATCCCAGCTCTGTTTGAAGAGGGAGCCTTGGAATTAAGGTGACTGCTCCATGAAAGGAATCTTGCTCCATGAGTTGCAATCAATTCATCAATGCATTTTATTTGATTCTCTCCTAGGAGCTTCTGGTACTGTCCACAGTTGTATCGTCCCTTCCACTTTTACGCTCACAAAAAAATCTGCCAAGTAGTATCTTTAGTAGAATCATAGAAGGTTGGAGTTGGAAGGTGTCCTTAGAGGTCATTTAGTCCAGCCCACTGCTCAGCTTCAATCAGACTGGTAAGACAACTAAGGGCACAATCCTAACCTGGAGTTAGGCAGGCAAAGATAGGCCAGCAAACTTTGGCTGGCACAAAGGACACTGTAAAGTACATTTGGACCACTCTCGGAGTCAGAGAGCCCAGTGCACAGACATGCACCATCCTCCCCGGTTCACACACTGCAGGAAATAACTTTGTGTTTGCTTTACATCAGCCTGCGCTCATGGAACCAGTGGTCAGCCAGTGCTTACAGCCCATTGGATTGGGCTGGGAGAGAATGAGGAGGAAAACCAGGAAACTGTAAAAACAACAACCACCACCGGTTATCATTGACATGAATGTGGAATTAGGGGGAAAAATGGGTAACAGAACCAAGTGGTTGGATCAATAAAAGGGACCAATAATTGAGTCTCAAGGGAAACTGTTGCTTTTGGAAAAGAGGAACCAAAAATGCCATTGACAGAAAAGAATTAGCAAAATGGTACACCGAATACTCGAAGGCAAAGCACCACCCCAACATCCTAAAGCAGATGAAGAGGAAAGGAGAAAAGAACTATCAGCAGTGTTAGCTGCAGAGGAGAGATCAAGTAGGCAAAGGACTAGAAAATGAAGCGGTTGCTTGGAAATAATAATTCCTTTGATGAGGAGGCTATGTGCTTTTGCAGGTATCGGGGACAAGGCAGATACGCTATGTCTCCTTGTGTTTTAAGTGTTTCCATACAACAGACCTAAAATGATTGGCTTCCATCAGGTTTCTCTAGAACGTTCATTCAAATGACAAAACACTTGAATTCCATATGAGCTGCAGTCACGTGTACCACTTAAGTACACCAGGAGAAGCTCAACAAACAACAACAAACGAATCGCCACTTTGCCATGCCAATATTGTTTCAGTTCTGTTCAGCATCATTGTTTCTCATGCTGGTTGCCACTTGGGGACCATTTCGGCCCAGCCTGACTGGAGAGGAAATTCTTTCTCTTTGGATCAGTCTGACTAATTCCAACCAATCCCATTGGATCGGTCAGACTGATTCCAACCAATCCAAGGATCACATATCGGACTTGTCAGCATTACACAGCCAATCAGATTTGCCAAGGTGAGGACAACACTGAAGGCAAATAAGGACAACTGAGAATGAGAATGAGTCAGGCCAATTCATCACCCATGAGACACATGGGTGATCCCAACCAATCAGGGATCAGGAGGTAAATAGGCTGTTAATAGACAAACTGTTTGCTTAGTTGTAGAAATGTAGGATTGTACACAAAGCTAACTGGGGTTTGAAGAGCCCCCAGATTTAATGCCTTAGCTTGGTTTGGTTCCAATAAACTTGTATCCTACGTTCACACTATGGACACCTGGACAATAGAGGAGCTGTTTTCCAATCAGAGAGGAGGAACATAAGCAGTGATGTCATGCAGGGGGTACGTGGGGGTACGCGAGTACTGGTTTCTAGGATTACAGCTGGCCCCGCCCATTCACGCGCCCACTCATCGACTCAGCCCCCTGCAACATTTGAATTTCCTGCATGTTTGAGTTGCCTGCATGTTCTCAGAGCCAGGCAGGCAGGCAGGCAGCGAGCGGAGCCTTTCCTTGCCTTGCCACTGAAAAATGAGTTGCTCTGGGGTTTTAACATGATGCCAGGCCTTCTTAACATGTTCTGGGGGTGCTGTGGAATACTGTTGCAACAGTTGGGTCAGTTTAAAATCATCTGAGGCCTCAAAAAGGGCTTTTTTCATGTCACTTCCTGCCACGACATCACTTCTGGCTTATGACGTCACTTCCGGTGGGCGGGTCCCGACACGTGCCAATCAAAAGTGAGTACCTGTTCTTAAATCATTTGGATGACACCATTGAACATAAGTAACCTCTTCCCTCCAAAGAAACCACCTTGGAGTGGAGTTGGAGATTTGGACTAATAATACAGCATGCTCAGTGATATTCGTGGGTTTGGGGTGGTGTTTTTTTTTTGGATGCCAAATGTTTTCAAATAAAACTGAGCAAAGCACCATCTGTCTTCAGACAATTTGCAAAGGAAAATACATTTGGCATTTGGAGAAGTGAAACACTCCGCCAGGTATGTCCCAGAATGTCAGATTTCTTCCTTTTTTCCCCCTACGCAGCTCACCTCCTAATAAATCTGCATCCTGAATGCAGTAAGAAGGTGACACATACAACCAGCATGGACCCCTTTAAAGTGGCTGGCAGAAGCATCTGCTGGCCATGTTGAAGGGGTCTGTGCTGGTTGAAGGTGCCATTCTGAACATGCAGCATTCAGAGACCTTTGGGAACTTCCTGCTGCATTCTTCTGGCTTCCTGAGGGTCTCTGATAGATTCTTCTGATGGCAGAGAAGGTTCCCTTGCACCTACCCCATTGATCCCATAGGATCAAATGCCAATAGCATTGATCCCAAAGGATCAATTATTTGTTATCTGCAAATTCACTATCCATGATGATTTCCAGGAACCTAACCTTAGCAGATAAGCAGGATTGACTGTATTTTGTTTTCATGTATGCACATTTGATCTGAAAAATAACCCAAGTAAGATTTAAGTTCCACTTGTACGTTTATATAAGAAGAGCACTGCTGGATCAGGCCAAAGTCTGTAATTCGGGATCTAGCCAAGAACATAAGAGCCCCTCTGGATCAGGCCAAAGGCCTCTCTAGTCCAGCCTCCTGTATCTCACAGTGGCCCCACAGATGTCTCAGGGAGCACACAAGTCAACAAGATCCTTGCATCTCATTGCCACACCTACTACTAATGTAAGGAGGTTGCACCACCCATCATGGACTGTAGCCTGCGATGGACTTTTCCTCCAGAAATCTGTCCAATCCCCTTTTAAAGGCAGCTAGGCCAGAAGCCATCACCCCCTCCTATGGCAAGGAGTTCCACAGATTAATCATCCACTGGGGAAAAAAAAGCGTTTTCCTTTTGTCTGTTCTCATTCTCCTAACACTCAATTTTAGTGGACGTCCCCTAAAATTTGGCTTTGATTAGTACACGTTTAGCTGGTATAAAGGCCACTATAAAGCATGTTTGGACCACTCTTGGAGTCAGGGAGGATGGTGCACGTCTGTGTGCTGTCCTCTTTGACTCCACGAGTGGTCCAAACATACTTTCTGGTGTCCCTTGTGCTGGCCAAACTGCGCTGGCCTAACTTCAAGTTAGGATTGCACCCTTAATCATTGTCAGTGTTTAGATGCTCAGGAGGCGGAGGGCTAGGTTTGGTTGGCTGGGAAGGGGGGTAGTGTGGGGGGAGAGGATTTCTGCCTACAAGGACCTTGCAGAGAAGCTATCACTGCTTTGAGAGACAGTCGGTCTCCTACCACATCCTGTACAATCCATTTCCAATGAGGTTGGCAAAATGCGACACACACACACACACACGCACGCACACACACAATGTAAAACTAAAAAAAGGCTTTGAGATGAAAATAACTTTGCCGAGGCGCATCCCATGTGTTGAGAAGATCAAGCGCTAATGATGATTCTGGTGCGTCGGTGACAGTTGTGTCTGTTGCATGTATATATGTTTTTAACTGTGAGACCACATGGGAGGCTCTTTGTGCAGCCCGGGTGCCTCTGACAGCCGCTGTGAACACATTGGAGCCTAACTGCTGGCAAAAAAAGACTCATCCCATTAAAAGCTGTCGATAAAGGGAAGGGAAATGACAAGGGGGCTTGGAAGGGAGCACGGCAGCAGGAGGAGACGGGAGCTGCCACTGCCAATGTCATTACATGGAATGAGGCGCCGCGTTTGCATAAATGCGCCATGTGTTTTCATTAGCGCAAGCAGGAAGGAGCGACTCTGCCTTGGCTGTGCTTATGCCACGGAGAGAAGGGGAAAGTCGTCGTCCCCACCCGCCATAAGTGCGCAACGAATGCCAATAGCATGTCTTTGCATCCCGTTGTGTCCCTGGAATCTGATAGTGCAAAGGCCAAATACATTCTGCATGATTGGCTAAACCTTCCGAGCGCAATCCTAAACTAGAGTTAGGCCGGCATAAGCTAAACCAGCAAAATTCGGCCAGCGCAAGGGACACCGTGAAGTATGTTTAGACCACTCTCGGAGTCAGAGAGGCTGGCACACAGGCGTGCTCAGTGGTGTCATTCAAATGATTTAGGAACAGGAACTCACTTTTGATTGGCACTTGTCAGGAACCCGGAACCAGCCACGGAGCCCGTTAGGATCCGGAACGCCCGTTCTGGTCCGTTCCCCCTGAATGACATCACTGGGCCGCGTGCGCCACCCTCCCTGACTCCAAGAGTGGTCCAAACACACTTTATGTGTGTTTAGAACAAAACAAAAACCAAATTCAGCTGAAAACCTTCTAAAAGCAACAACTCATTTCTGCTCTAGAAGAGACCTGCACTGTTTTGAGGTTCGCATCCGGAACATTCATTGGCTGCTTCCCGGCTGTCCCCGAAGACCTTTCTTTCCTTGTGCAAATGAGAAGCTAAAGTGTGAGCGCTAAACTTTTTGCCACCAGAGCTGCAGGTAATTTGCAACCCTCCAGGCATGCCAATACCTGTTCGGTTTCCTTGCAGGTAAATTGATACTCAGGAGGGTCCTGGAGAGTCTCTCCCAGGATTCCAAATCTGTCGGCTCATTACAACGATGATGCAACAATACTGTCAACTTGCACCAAGTAGAGAGCTCCGGCTCTTTGAAATGAATAAGCAATTTTTGTTGCTGTGTAAGGCGCAGCTTTTCAAACGTGGTCTCGTCACCATCTTGTTACGAGCAGAATTAATGCAGAATAAACTGTGGGGAGGGCGTGGGAAGAGAAAGCCTTTGCTCTCCATGAGAGAAGAGCTCAGCCTCAATGGGAAAAAATAATGTGTCTGTTTGGGAGAGCAATACTCCACCTATCCTAGCCAGTGACAAGAACGTTCATTAGCCCAAGAGAACAGACTCGGCAAAGATCTAAAAAGAATTTACAGGAGACGCGGCAGGAAAGAGATCAAACCCATCAGTGATCAAAGGCTGACAAATGGGAGTTTTACAGAAAGTGGTCTCCAAAGAGGGAGGAAAAGAACGGGATTCAAAGAAACTGCAAGGGGTAAAAAGGAAATAGGGACAGATCCAGTTATGTCATTCAGGAGGAACGGACCAGAACGGGCGTTCCGGATCCCATGGCTGGTTCCGGGTTCCCGACAAGTGCTAATCAAAAGTGAGTTCCTGTTCCTAAATCATTTGAATGACACCACTGGACAGATCCATAACTTTTTGGTAACAATGGAGAGGACTAAGGAGGGAATAATAATAACAATAATTAAAAAGGAGAGCAAGAATAATTCCAGCGATGATTGAAGCACTTGGAGTGATGGGGTGAAGAACAGTACAGATGAGATGGTCAATTACATGGTAGGAGGACAGGATATTGGTCAATTACTGGCCAATCCCCATGACATTGATGCAGTTTGCACAGGGGTATCCGAGCCTACATGTAGGAACCTACATGTAGGAACATGATTGAATGGTCCTGTGGTGGTGGTACTTGGCAAGATCAAACCCTCCCCGGAGGCTAACATGGCCAAAGCAGGTGAATTCATGGGCAGTCTAACAAGGCCAGAAGGAGGACCATGCCCCAGGTTATGGGATCCAGGTCAAGCTCAGCCAGGGAAGATGGGAGGTGGATGCTGACTGAGGCATGATGACTGACCATGAGGCTGGTCCTTGCGCCTGAGCAATGTCTCAAAGGCTTTCCCAGGCTTGCCTGCCCAACTCCCTGGGCTCAGGGATGCCAGCCTTGACCTATTGTGTACAGTTCGGGTTGCCGCACCTCAAAAAGGACATAGTGGAGCTGGAAAAGGTGCAGAAGAGAGCGACGAAAATGATTACGGGGCTGGGGCACCTCCCTTATGAAGAAAGATGGCAGCATTTGGGGCTCTTCAGCCTAGAAAAAAGGTGCCTGAGGGGGGACATGATTGAGACATATAAAATTATGCATGGAAGGAATAGAGCTGATAGAGGGATGTTTTTTTCCTTCTCTCAAAACACCAGAACCAGGGGACATCCGCTAATACTGAGGGTTGGGAGAGTTAAAACAGATAAAAGGAAGTACTTTTTGACCCAGCGGGTAGTTAATCTGTGGAACTCTTTGCCACAGGAGGTGGGGATGGCATCTGGCCTAGATGCCTTTAAGAGGGGATTGGACGGATTTCTGGAAGAAAAGTCCATCGTGGGCTATAGGCAATGATGGGTTGTAACCTCCTTACATGAGTAGTAGGCTACTTCAGAGTACCGGGTGCAAGGGAGTGGCAATAGGATCCAAGCATCTTGTTGTCTCACGCCTCCCTGGGGCACCTGGTGGGGCCGCTGTGAGATACAGGAAGCTGGACTAGATGGGCCTTTGGCCTGATCCAGCAGGGCTCTTCTTAGGTTCTTAGGTTCTTATGGCCTAACCTCCATGTCCAATCCTATCCAACTTTCCATTGCCGATGCAACTCTGCCAACAGGGCATGCACTGCATCCTGCAGGGGGGGGAGCAGTCGCGGAGGTAAGATATCTCCTCAAGATAAAACCGTGTTTGTTCTTGTACTTTGGGGCTGCATTGTGGCTGTACCAGTTCTGGAAAGATGGATAGGATTGGGCCCTTTGTCTTCTTCAAATGAGGCTAAAGTACACCATCTCCTTAAGGCTGCAGTCCTAACCTGGAGTTAGGCCAGCACCATTGAGCCAGCAAAGTTTGGCTGGCACAAGGGCCACCGTAAAGTGCATTTGTAGCACTCTCTGAGTCAGGGAGGATGGCACACTTCCATGACTCCAAGAGTGGCACATTTGTGGCCCTCCTAGGATGGTACAAGGGACTTGTGCTGGCCTAACTCCAGGGTAGGATTGCACACTACATGTGATCAACCACTTTCCCTTTAGGCTAGCAACCAAGTGCAAGAGGCAAATGGATGGTTGGGGAGAGGAATTGTAAAAATTGGAGTCAAAATTTGAGATTTGCTATTGCAGATTTTCAAAGTGTACAAATCACTTGTCAAGGCGCCCCTTCTCACCTCCAGTGATGTCATGCAGGGGGTACACGGGGGTACGCGAGTACCGGTTTCTAGGACTACAGCTGGCCCCGCCCATTCACCCGCCCACTCGTCGACTCCGCCCTCTGCAACGTTTGAATTTCCTGCATGTTTGAGTTGCCTGCATGTTCTCAGAGCCAGGCAGGCAGGCAGGCAGCGAGCGGAGCCTTTCCTTTCCTTGCCACTGAAAAATGAGTTGCTCTGGGGTTTTAACATGATGCCAGGCCTGTTGGGTCAGTTTAAAATCATCTGAGGCCTCAAAAAGGGCTTTTTTCATGTCACTTCCTGCCACGACATCACTTCTGGCTTATGACGTCACTTCCGGTGGGCTGGTCCCGACACGTGTCAATCAAAAGTGAGTACCTGTTCTTAAATCATTTAGATGACACCACTGCTCGCCTCCCCCCGTTTTTCTGCATCCACGAAACCCTTGCACTTTGCTCGTGTAAATAAAAATAATCAGCGTAATAACTCCGTTCAGAAAATGCAAAAGGTCACAGAGATATTCCGGGAGACTCTGGTGAATCAAAACAAATTACTTTGCCAGCAGCTGGCATTTGGAGCTCCTCTGCACAAGGCAAGTCAGAGGGAATCGGGAGGGGACGGATCCATTGAAAGGCGCAGAGATAAATCTGCGGTGCCCGAGCGATGGCTTTCTTTGGCATTGTCATGCAGCATTGTTGGGTGAGGCTGGGCGGGTTATCGGTGTAATTGCAGTGCTTCCCTCGCCCCAGCAGACGGCTCTGGAGACTTGAGAAGCTTGTGCCAGAATCAAAAGCCTGACACTGATAGAATTTGTGTGAGCTGGGATGAACAGTACAAGGATCCAGTGCACGTCTTTTGCAAAGACCAGGAGGTCTGCAGGAGCTGTGCTTTCTTTCACCCTTGGCACCTAAGATCAGGGCGCAATCCTAACCTGGAGTTAGGCCGGCACAGTTAGGCCAGCAAAGTCTGGCCAGCACAAGGGACACCGTCAAGTATGTTTGGATCACTCTCGGAGTCAGAGAGGCCAGTACACAGACTCGTGCCGTCCTCCCTGACTCCGAGAGTGTTCCAAACGTGCTTGACAGTGTCCTTTGTGCCGGCCAAACTTTGCTGGCCTAACTGTGCCGGCCTAACTCCAGGTTAGGATTGCACCCTCTGTCCAGGACCCACCAGAAGTGATGTCATGGCCAGAAGTGCCGCCACTGTGACACCAGAGCCTGCTGCTTTCCTAAGAATGCAGCAATCAGTTGGGTTATTTCTCAGCCATTTTCCAATTGCAAAGTGAATCAGAAAGGAAAAAAAGCCTGTTTACAACCTCGACACAAGCAAAACAACCACATAGCTCTCCCCCTTTCCAGCATCCCATCTTCCCCTGTTTTCAATGTGGCTGCTCTAGGTGCTTTGCGACCCACCTGAAATTGTCTCATGGCCCTGCTGGGCCCCAACCCACAGTTTGGGAACCACTGGACTAGAGTTCATCTCATCAGAGGCCTAACGTCTTAACCACAATTGATGCACACACACAACACACACATACATTACACAGTTGATTTGTATCCAAGCTCAAGGTTTCAAACGCATCCTAATTACATTTCAAACCCTCTATTGCTGCCATTGCTATATTTCTCCCCCCCCCCATCAATTGGTTGAGATCATGTTGAATTACGATCCTGTCTTCCAAAGTACTTCTAATCCTCCCAATTTGGTGTCATGTATCTGCAAGCTTTCTAAAGAGTGCACTTTTCGACTGCCTTCTGCTGAGCATTAGCAAATGCATTTGGGGGGCTTTGGGCTCTCAACAGAACTTTACAGCCCCCCAATGCGAAAAAAAAATGAGGCATGCTTGTGGAATCTGCATCTGCTGGATTTAAACCTGGGTTTTGCGGCTTTCTGACCTCTTTGAGTCAGGCATAGGTAATTTGGGTGCCTGCCCCCATTACCCTCCCCCCCACCAAGGGTCTTGCTGGACAAAGCCCCTCTTCAAACCGCCACTCCACCCTGGTGGTCTCCAAGTGGGTGTGGCCTAACCTACCCCACAAGGCTGCTATCAGTGATACTCTCTAGGCCACCTCTTTTCTGCCCTTCCTCTTCCAGTCTGTTCAGTTCCTCCTGTTTGAATCCAGGGGGGCTGGAGGAGAAAGAGCAGAGGAGACCCAGGAAGGCCATGGGAGCCTTCTGCTGCTGCGCAACCTGAGGCGATGGTCTCAGGCGGCCTCAGGGTTGGCCCGGCCTAGAAGTCAGCCCTGCAAGAAGGAGGTGACTTTAGCCACATGCAAATGCGGGCCTGTGTCTCTGTTTAGGCTAATCAATGTGGTCTCTTTCCAGGCTGGAGTGTCTGATTCACTCCCCAGCCCTGACTTCTCCTTTTGAAGTGGCAGAGTGAGCCGCGCGATCTGCATTTCCCCCCTGCTCCTGTGGCTGTTTGTGGCTCCTCTTCCAGGAGACATTTCATCTTGGCCATAACAAACTGCTCCCTTTGTTCTGGAGAAGAGGGCCCTCCATTCATCTGATACCCTGATGCTAATTGAGAGTCTCCACGGCGGCTTCTAAGGATGGAGAGCCAGACGGAGTTGGGGGGGGGGGGAAGAAAGATTCTCTTTTAAATCCCTTCCCTTCTCCATCTTCAAAAGCCAGAGCCGAGCGTATTGCAAAAGACAGAGGATTGCCAAGGGTCAAATCTTTCCAGGGACATGAAATTGCTTCCAATGAGGGACAAGAAGGCAATTTAGACAGGGTCTCTCTCTCTCTCTCTCTCTCTCTCTCTCTCTCTGTGTGTGTGTGTGTGTGTGTGTGTGTGTGTGTGTGTGTGTGTGTGTGTGTGTGTGTGTGTGAGAGAGAGAGAGAGAGAGAGAGAGAGAGAGAGAGAGAGAGAGAGAG